>CM076583.1:134511941-135049267 GCA_034641835.2 Pinus albicaulis | reverse complement strand
CTCTCACCTCATTTGAGGATTATGATTGATATTCTTATTGATAAATTTGGACTCTTGTACGCCCCCGGCCGCCCGAGTTGTTTAGTCGAGTCTGCAGCCATTGCATTTAGTGCCACAGGAGTGTCTCTGATCGGAGAATCTCACCCTTAACCTCGGGGAAACCTTAGGTGCACCTTACAGTAAGGTATTTCGGTTTCACCCTTAGCTTGGGGGACTTAGTGCCCGCCTAGTCAGTTTGTTAGAGTACACTTTTTCGGATTGACGGTGAAACGGCGGCAATTTACGAAGTAAATACGAGGAGGAGAAGCCCTCTTGTGTTTGTGAGAGGAAGAAGAGGAAGGACGATTCTTGAAGGAGAAGGGCTGTTGTCTCATCTGGAAAGGAGAGGTGTGTGCTATCGGGGAGGAGGGCCGTCCCCGAGAGGCCTTGATTCGATGCAGCTTGAGAAACGCTGTTTTGGGAGGCAGAAGGACGCTGTCTAGCCCTAGAGTGAGGACGCTGTCCATTTCTGGAGGTAAGGGTTGCAGATCTGAAGGTTGATTGCTAGATCCGGTTGTGGGAAGGATAGATCTTGCAGATCTAGTCTTGTATGTTGCAGATCTAGTATTGTATGTTGCAGATCTGGAGGTTTAGCACTAGATCCAGCTGGAGGAGTGACAGATCTGAGGAGATATTGATAGATCTAGCCCAGATCTGAAGGACTAACACCAGATCTAGCCCTAGAGGCTGTAGATCTGAGGAGATAGTTCCAGATCTAGTATAGATCTGAGGGTTTGGCATCAGATCTGATATTGGAGGACGCATATCAGGAAGGGAAGGACGCAGGTCTGATTGGAGGCTTCAGATCCATCAGGAGAGACGCAGTTCTGAGGAGCAGGCTATTGTGAGAGGGGCTCATCAGCGTTTCCAGCATTTTGTAGCAGGTTCATCTGTCTGGAGGATTGAGGGCCTTGTGCTTCACCTGTTTCTGCGCTGTCACTAGCAGAGACAGCGTTTCCAGTAGAGAGGGTTTGCAGTTAGAGATCAGCCCCAGTACCAGCGCAGTTCATCTCCAGAGCAGCTAGGACGCTGTCCTTATTGCAGCCATTGTCTTGTATGGGAGGTCATCACTTGCCTAGGGCAAGGATAGGTGCACTGGTTCTGATTTATTTGTACTTCTCTCTATGTACTTTCTGATTAATAAAATGGCTCAGTTTCTGGTATTACATGTGTCATGATTCAGTGATCTGGTTCAGCATTGTATTTTCTATATCTGTCTAGCATATTTCTGTTTATTACTGGTTATTTCCCTTTGGGGATATTACAAGGTCACTATGCTAGAGAATGCCCTTTCAAGAAGGATTCCCCTGATGATGATGACAACAACAACAACTGGAGGAATGGAAATCAAAGGAATAATAGGTTGAAGTGGAAGAGGAAGGCTCCCTTCAGCCGAAACGGGCAACCTTTCAAAAGGTCGAGAAATTTCAGGCATGAGGAATCAACTGTTGTTGATAAAAGAAATGAATTCATTCTTGTATCTTCCCTCTCTGCTGCATCTCCACTCGACACTATGGATGTCTGGTTGATAGATAGTGGTGCCTCAAGGCACATCACTGGGTTTAAGGAAGCTCTTTCTGATATGGTTGAGAAGGATACTAATCTGGAAATTATCCTTGGAGATAATGCCACATATCCCGTGAAAGGGACAGGGACTGTGACCCTCCACTTGTCTCAAGGTCAAGTTCTCCGTTTGCAAGATGTACTATACGTACCTGATTTGAAGAAGAACCTTGTGTCTATATCAGCCATGGAAGACAAAGGTTTCAATGTGGAATTCGTTGATGGGAAGGTGCGTATCTGGAAGAATAGTTTCAAGGAAGCTATCATGATTGGGTTTAGAGTTGATACACTCTACCAGGTTGGAGGAAGTCCACTGGGAGCGATGACATGTGATACTATCCGACAAATTGAACTATGACACCGGAGGTTTGGACACCTTCACTACAAAGCCCTTCCCAAAGCAAGGAAGGTGGTGATGGGGATGCCCGAGTTCACAAATAATCATGAAGGTGTATGTCAGGGTTGTGCCGAAGGAAAGCATAAAAGGGGACCTTTCCCCTCAAGAGTCACAAATACATCTGATGTCTTGCAATTGATACATTCTGATCTGTCTGGTATGATACCCGTGACATCCTTGGGAGGATGTTCTTATTATATGACATTCATAGATGACTTCTCTCGCAAAACCTGGATATACTTCTTGAAAAAGAAGGCTGAGGCTTTCATGTGGTTCTGTACCTTCAAAGCCTTGGTGGAAAATTCAACAGGGAAGAAGATCAAGATATTGAGGACCGATAATGGCATTGAATATGAGACGAACGAGTTCAAGAAGTTTTGCAGAGAAGATGGCATCAAGAGGGAGACCACAAATGTCTATAGTCCTGAGCAGAATGGCGTTGCTAAACGAATGAATAGGACCATTGTGGAAGCTGCCCGTGCCATGCTATGTGACCAAGGTCTACCGAAGTTTCTATGGGGAGAAGCTGCGAACACTGCTGTGTACATACAAAATCGATGCCCGCATTCCCCTCTGGACTCCAAAACTCCCGAAGAGGTTTTCTCTGGTAAGAAACCCGACGTCTCACATTTTAGAGTTTTTGGATGTCGTGTTTATTTTCATGTGCCGAAGGAGAAGAGGAGAAAGCTAGATCCTTTTGGGAAGAAGGGAATGTTTGTGGGCTACAACGAAACTTCAAAGGCCTATAGAGTCAATGTGCCTAGTCAAAGGGAAGTGGAGATATGCCACAATGTTACCTTTGATGAAGATGCTTCCCTGAGGAAAGTAGTCAATCTTCTGCAAGGATCCTGCCATCTTGATCTGTAGCTTCTCTACAGTTCCATGTCACCCCACTTACGTGGCTCATGAGCACTCATGGTTATGTCATCATCACTCCCATCGTCCTTTGCTGCTATAGCCCTTGGAATCAGAAGCTCCTTTGTCCTTCTTCTTATGACAAGTGCTGGCGAAGTGTCCAAGTTTGACACAGTTAAAGCACCGGACCTTGGATAGGTCCCTCTTCTTCTTCCCTTGCTGCCTTCGTTCCTTCGATGCAAGGGATGCATCATCCTCCTCTTCTCTCTTAACCCTCACAATTTCGTTGCTATTGTTCTGCCTCTTGGTGTTTCTCCTGATCTCCTCTTGGCGGAGGATTGCCCACATGTCCGCCCAGGATGGTAATGCTGCCCTGCCCAATATGCTTTGGACAAACGTTTCCCACTTCTCGGTGACTTCATTTAGGGCAGTCCTTACCAAGAGCCCTTCGTCCGGAGGTGCACCCATGGCAATCAGTTGATCCCGAATAGTCTGAAGTCGGAAAAGGAAGGGATCTACCTCCTCCCCCTTCTGCATCTGGAAGAGCCTCATTTGATTCTCTAGAAGCATTTTTCATTGAACAGAGCTTACCTGATACATCGCCTCTAATGGGGTCCACATCTCATTTGTCGTCTTCTTCCCGGCAATGTGTGGCACGACGTGATCTTTTACTCCGTCTATAATCAAACGCTTAGCCCGCACTTGATTTTCATTGAATTTCTTCAAAGGATCAAGATCTGCAGGCTCAGCTAGGACATTCTCCGCATGGTTCTTGATGTCGTACTCATCCAGGGCTAATAGGATCCTAGCCCTCCAGATGACGAAGTTGGACACGCTGTCCAAGCTGTCTTGATCTCTCAACCCATAAGAAGCCATCTAGCTCAAATTTGACGGAAACAATACTCTTCTCCCTCTTTCTGTGACAACACAGAAACATTGGATCTGGGTTTCTTGGTGACTAGAAACCCTCTAGTAACTGCTCCTTCTGAAAAACGGATTTCCTTCCTGGAAATCTTCAGCCAAAACAATCGGACAGTTCTCTCTGATCCTCCTAATAAGAACTTAGGTTTGTTTGGCTCAGATCTGCTGAGTGACTATCTTCCTCCTGCTCTTTGTTGACCTAGGCACAATTCTGCACTGGGAGAATCTCCAGTACACTAGCATTGCTGAAGAACTGAAGCACTGCTTCCGGATCCTGGAAAACATACAAGAAGATTGGACTGCGTCCCTCTGGCTGGCCTTTGCGTTGCTCAGAAGTGGATTGCGTAACCCCAGACTGGGTGGCACAGTGCTTATGTTGGCCTGGATAGCCTCTGTGTAAGCTTGATGACCTTCTGAAGCTGCAGTGCTGCCCCTCTCTAGGTCTGCGTCCTCCTGTTGCTGAGCTGCCCTCTCCGAATCTCTGTTGATACCCTGTAGAAAAATATTCTTCAGCTGATTTGCTGGAGATTCAGCTTGATCTGCGATTGCTCTGATACCCTGTGAAAATTTTTGAATACAATAATGATGAAATCCTAGAGTAGTATCTTGGTTTACTTCTCCTACTTGTGATTAAATTATACAAGTTATTTTCAAAAAATGTTCAGAAAATGCCGAAGTAAACACAACTAACAGCCTACACACATACATATCATTTACTGAATATTATGCTCATTCAACAAAGTGACAGATTTTTTGGACAAATGTCCCCAGAAAAACCCAATGCGGGAAAACCGGTGCAACAAATATGAGGGTTTATTACTATGTTGCACGAGTTTCCGGTACGCGGGTACTTTTGGTACGTGGGAACGAGTATCTGGTACGGCTAGAAGCTTTTCCCAAATTTACAGGAAACGTCTAAGTTGGGAGCGGCAATAATATAATATTTAAAAAAATAAAATTTAATATATATGATTTTTTTTAAATAGTGTAAAAATTAAATGTCTTAATGTACATTCCAAATTAAAATTTTAAATGAATTTTTAAATGATTCATTATTTAAGACTCAAGGGACAACCATATAAAGTTAAAACCAAAACTAAAAGTCATCAAAATCATATTGATATTCTTACTTAAAAAAAAAAACACAAAACCTAAAGATAAAAGCCTAGAGTAATACATAATTCAACTATGGGAGGGACCATCTTTCCCTTATATATTGGATAACTAAATTACAGATTACCACCCCACTTATAAAGTGAGTGCTAGTCATTTTATGACTTTCACACATTTTTTTTCCCAACATAAAGTTTTTCTTGTTAAAATTATAGGATTGAAATTACTTTTTAATAATAATAATAATCTAGTATAAGATTACAACGAAACAAAATACTAAATATTGGTGTATGAGACCTTTTTCTTTATGGGACAAGGCAAAATATTGATAGTACCTTAAATAAATAATCTCATTCTAAATTGTGAAACCTCTCAAAATCATCATTTTAAAGAAAAATAATTTAATTAAATAAATCAATCTTTTCCTCCTCAACATAAAAACTAAAACTAGATTAAACTAAATCCAACCTAACTCATTATTAAAAATAAAAAATCACCATCTTCCTACCTAACTCCAGGTCACTCATTTTTAAAATAAAAAAATAAAAAATTATTATCTTCCAAAGTTACGCTTGGGAATCCGTCCTCTTCTGAAGTTACACAGCGAGCATAAATATCTTTGTTACATTAAATGTTGTGAATGTTCAGTGCACCAACAAGTGGTAAGTACGCCATGTTACTTTTCTTTCGATCCTCGCGCACTCACGAGCGACACAGAAGACGTGTAGCCGGTGTACAGTCCCTTCAAACCCAAAAATGAGTTCTCAATCCTTGCGGCACATGACACATGGTTTTATCCGAAAACCACAGATTCATCATTCTACCAAACCAAACCAAACCATGGTATTCACATTCAGTTTGCTTCATCCCAGCACGAGTGCAACATAGTAATTTGAATAGTAATTTTGATCCATGTGGTAACGGGTTTGCTGCCAAATTATAGAGACGCTCCTCGATGGTTTGGAGCTCCCACAGGCTCCCGATCCACGTTCCCACCAGAAACCCGCTCTGGAAACGGCAAAACTTGCAAACAGAAGCTTCCGAAAAGCTCCAACGCTCCAATCAAGCTTTCCACCCATTTTGGAGCGTTTCGTACCCGCTCCAAAGCTCCCAGGAGTGGCGGAGCTTGGGGTACTTGCCCTCCAAGGACTAGGAGCGGTACCCGTGCAACGTTGGTTTATTATTATTATGTAGAATCTGAGTACAACAAATCTGAGCACCCAACTGGTTAACCCGACAGAGAAAATAATAGATCTGCAACAATACTTGTAGTTCTGAGACCAAAAGCTTGACTGATCTACACCCTCAAACGGATTTACAAGACGCAACCAATCTCTGGCCCTAGAAACCCCAGCGCTGCCCCTGAAGCCCCAACGTCAACCCTGCTAGGCTCTGCATGCCCCTACATTGCTCAGAAGAGGATTGCGTAAGCCCATACTGGGTGACGCAGTCCTTACGCTGCCTTGGAAGGCTTCTACGTAATCGTGGTGGCCTACTGAAGCTGCAGCGCTACCCCTCCTGGGCCTGCGTAGTGGCTGAAGCTTTCTTGTTGCATAGCTACTACGTAGCTGCTACTGCTGCCTTTGCTTCTCTGTGCTGCTCTTGAATGCTGCTCCTCTGCCTCTTGCTGACTCATGGCTCCGGGATCAGATCATCCCCTCAGCCAATACAACCCCTCGCTGCAGAAAACTCTTCTAGAAATTCTTAGCAAATTCGCCTAAGAATTCTAGCTTAGTCTCACAGCTCTGCCTCCGTGTGTGTGTTTCCAACTGACCCTCAAGCCTTTCTCTTATAATTTTTCATTGAGACATCAGCGGTCGTGATCTAATCTCTTATCGACGGCTAAGATTAAAATATTGCTTGATCTGTGTCACTTAGAACATTTCATCACATGTGTTTAATTAATTCACTTCAATTTTTCTAATTTCCTAAGTTTAGACTTAGGGTCCTCATCAAAAAAATTAATTATATGAATAACTTCAACACCTGATGAAATTTCTGCAAACGCTTTCTGGGTTTTGGAGGTGATGTGTTTCTTAGCCCCTCCACAAAGTTTTAAGGCTAGAGCACACCCTATGCTACCCCAATACACAAAATCTGAACAGGCCCTAGGTAAGATTACACCAGAGAGTGTCTTCAGTTGCAGGAAGACAAAAGTGAGTAATTTTAGGATCTTTGGAAGTTTGGATACAACCATATACCCGAAGAAAAGAGGAAGAAGTTGGATCAAACTGCAGAAAAAGGATATTTGGTGGGATATAGCGAGAATGCTAAGGCATATAGAATCTACATTCCTAGCAATAGGAAGATCGTAGTACGACGAGATGTAAAGTTCATGGAGGACAGAGCTTTTAGGAAATCCCAGGAGATGCCTTCTGAAACGCAGTTAGAGGATGATCCATTGGTCTAGCCACTTCGACTAGCCGAAACTAGCACCAATGCTTCTCCAAGGCATAAGAATCCAGAGGTATTACCTCAGGAATATTCGCAGGAGGAGAAGCAGGTAGATCCACCCACTACCAGCGGAAGAACGAGCTGAGAATTTTGATAGATTCTAAGGGACGCGGAGGAATTCGTCGGAGCTCCTAGAAACAAGAAGAGGCAGCGTAGACAACCTGACAGGTACCAAGTTTTGGTGCCTCAGGTTGGAAAACCCTCTAGTTTTCAGGAGGCAACTCAACATCAAGTATGGGTAGATGCAATGGTGGAAGAATACAGTTCCATAATGACCAATGATGTCTGGGAAGTGGCACCTAAGCCTCAGGACAGATCGGTTGTAGGTTTGAGATGGATCTACAAGATCAAATATGTTGCAGATGGCAGCGTGGAAAAATATAAAGGGATGTTTGTGGCTAAGGGGTATGCTCAGAAGGAAGGGATAGACTACGAAGAAACCTTCGCTCCAGTAGCCAGGTATACTTCTATCAGATCCTTGATATCCCTTGCAATGCAAATGGGGTGGGAGATTCACTAGAAGAGGCAGCGTAGACAACCTGACAGGTACCAAGTTTTGGTGGCTCAGGTTGGAGAACCCTCTAGTTTCCAGGAGGCAACTCAGCATCAACTATGGGTAGATGCAATGGTGGAAGAATATAGTTCCATAATGACCAATGATGTCTGGGAAGTGGTAGCTAGGCCTTAAGACAGATCGGTTGTAGGTTGGAGATGGATCTACAAGATCAAATATGTTGCAGATGGCAGCGTGGAAAAATATTATGCGATGTTTGTGGCTATGGGGTATGCTCAAAAGGAAGGGATAGACTACGAAGAAACCTTCGCCCCAGTAGCCAGGTATACTTCTATCAGATTCGTGATATCCCTTGCATCGGAAATGGGGTGGGAGATTCACCAGATGGACGTCAAGACTACTTTCTTGAATGGGGTGATAGAGGAAGAAGTGTACATTGAACAACCAGAGGGCTTTGAGACACATGAGCAAAAGATTCATGTATGCAGGCTTAAGAAAGCTTTGTATGGGCTTAAACAAGCACCTAGAGCTTGGTACGATCAGATTGATGGTTACTTGTAGAAGATGGGATTCAACAAGAGTGACACAGATCCTAGTCTCTACTATTTGACAGTAGGGAATGAGCCTCTAATTCTGGTATTATACATAGATGACCTATTCCTGACAGGTTCATCTAGGCTCATCAATGATTGCAAGGAGAACCTAGCTACAAAATTTGACAGGTAGGATTTGGGATTGATGCATTATTTTCTAGGGTCGGAAGTTTGGCAACAAAAGGGTGAAATACTCCTTGTACAAGGGAGGTATGCTACAGAAATTCTGAAGAGGTTCACGATGCTGGACTGTAGACCCGTGGCTACTCCAATTATCACTAACTGGAAGAAGATTGATGCATCTGAGGATAAAGAAGTTGATCCTACCTTGTATAGACAACTCATAGTATCACTGATGTATATGGTTAACACTAGGCCAAATATTTGTTATGTAGTCAACACCCTCAGTCAGTTGATGGTGGAACCAAAGAGGGCACACTGGGCGGCAGCCAAGCATGTTCTAAGATATATACGAGGCACAGTCAACCATGGATTAAAGTACACCCAAGGAAATGACATCAGACTGAGTGGGTTCATTGACGCAGATTGGGCTGGAAGTTAGGTAGATCAGAAAAGTCCCATTGGGTATTGTTTCAACATTGGATCAGGAATGACTTCTTGGTGCAGTAGGAAACAAGAATCCGTGGCTCTGAGCTTAGCCTAGGTGGAATATATGGCAGCCAGTACAAATTCATGTGAAGCCATATGGCTTAGGAAGTTGCTTGTGAATCTATCCAGGAGAAGGATGGAAGCGACCAACATTTTATGTGATATTCAAAGTTGCATCAAGCTCTTTGAGAATCCGGTGTTTCATGATTGGTCGAAGCACATTGACATTAGGTGTCACTTTATCAAAGACTGTGTCCAGCGGGGAGCAGTACAATTACAGTACACTCCGACAGGAGAACAGGTGGCAGACATCCTCACTAAGGCTCTGGGAAGAACAAAGTTTGTTTATTTCAGGGAGAAGTTGGGGATGATTAAGAATTCGTTTCAGTAGCAGAAACAAATAAGTGCAATACTTAGGAGGGAGTTGTAGTACAGATGCAAAAACAACAGTGACAATGTTGTGGGAAATAGTACAGATAGCAGTAGTGCAGCAGATGAGGGGCAGTAGACCGAGCATCATCAGCGCAAAGGACCGATGTCATGGATCAGGATGATGCTTCTGGTGAAGAAGTATTACTAGAGCACATTCTTCGCTAAGAGGGAGTGTTGATTTTTTTGGATAGCATCGGATGTGCTCTAGTTCTGAAACTTTGTGGAGGGGCTAGAACACATGAGCTCTCTAAGACCCATAAATCGTTTGAAGAAATTCCACTCGTAGTGAAAGTCATTCAAATAATGAATTATTTTAAATGAAGCCTAAGTTAAAACTTAACGAATTTAAATAATTAAAATGAATTAATTTAACATGTGGGTGAGAAGCTTCTAAGTGACGAGGATCAAGTCTAATTTAATCTTAGCCATTGATTAAGGATTAGATTACGACTGTTGGTTTATCAACAGGAAAAGTATAAAGAAGACTTGTGGGTCAGTTGAAGACAAGTCGGGCAAACACTCAATAACCCGAGGGAAGTTGATTCTTCAGAATTTAGAATTCGATTTCAGAGGGAGAGTTGCAAGGCAGAAGAAGAAGAGGGATTAGCATCTATTAGAGATCGAGGAAGAGGGACGCAGAGCAACAGAGGGACAATGCGGAGAGTCAACGCAGCTGAGGACGCAGTCCTCATGCAGTTCCTGCGCAAAGGATCATGCAGTGGAGGACAGAGTCTCTTAGGTGTCAGAATTTCTCCGGAGTTTGGGAGAAAATTTTCTCCAGTGTTTTCATGAAAGTTTCTCCTTATTCTGCCAGTCATTCCTTTTAAAGAGATCTTTGTTGAAGATTAATAAATAAACCCTCATCTACTGCACCAGTTTTCCGCATTGGGTTTTTCCGGGGACAATTGTTGAAAAATAATTGTGTTGATGTGATTGATTCTTGTGCTTATATTTCACTGTTCTTTTCTCTATGAAATTATGTGATAACTACAGTAGAATTTATTTTGATGTTTACTAAAGGGTTTTTGTTAATTGTGGAAAATAAGTATGAAAAATAAATCAGTTGCTGCAGTAGAATGCAGATTTGAAATTGTCACAGTCTATGCAGAGTATACTCTACTTGGCATCATACTCACAAGCGGGGCTTTTGGGAATACCACTCCTCATTTGGCCAACGAGTTGAGAGTGTACTTGGATTGTACAACCCAAGTGGATTATGATGCAGGTGTTCTACCACATGACTATTAGAGTCATCGATGGGAAGATCAATAAGAAATAGGATGGGTTGAGATAACCCTATGTGGTTCTGGATTGAGAGTGAACTCCCCGATGTGATACCAGGGTCAAGATGGTCTTCCCTGTGTGGGTGGACATCCTATTGCTAGATATGGGGTTGTAGAGGTATAGCTCCCACATGATATTGTGGGTCGAGATGCACTCCTCGATGTGGTTACAGGTTGAAGTGTACTTCCTGATGATATTCTCTCCGTTGATGATATTCGGGTAGTAGCCCGATGGCAGAGATTCCAGGATGATAGCGCGATGGTTGAAGGGTGGTAGCCTAAGCTCCCCTCCGTTGACAAATTCTTCTTCTAGATCCGAGAATGTTTAGCATACAAGCGGGAACAATCGAGAGATAGCAAAAATAAGCATGAAGAGTACATTCGTGATTTATAATGAGAAATGTTCATAGCATGACGAATACATGACATAAATGTTCAAGGACAATACATGATGATGCATGAAGATAACATAATGGCATATTGATCGATGAACAAATATCAATAGATGGAGTTGAGCCGTGATGACATCTTGATGTAGAGATCTACAAGCAAAGATTGCAAAGTGGAATTCTTCCTAGTTGAGAGGGAGTGTTAATTTTTGCAAGTAGGGTCAAATTCCACATTGGACAGCTCAGATGATTAAGATAATAATTTAATTAGATTCCTCTTTTCGAGAGGATCCAAACCGACCTAAAGATCACCCCAATCGGTTAAGCGGAAATTAAGTTTTGAATTATTTTATTATTTTATGGGTCAGCCTAACCGCATGTATATTCGGTCAAAGCCCAAGTGGTCCCTCACAAAGTTATAAATAGAAGCAACCCCAAGTTCATTTGCACACATTCTCTCATGAGATCTCCTTCATGCTATTTTGGTTTTGGTTCATATTTTATGTTTCTGGCTCACACAGGTATGTCAGGAGGAGCTCGCACAAAGGGTCGAGATCACATACATGGTCTCGCATCAGATCTGGGTGATCTGAAGCAGAACCACGGGCAGGAAGAGTTGAGGTAGCAACCTAGCTGAGCAGAGTCTTGGGCTAGGTGTGTTATGCCTGCGACCAAGGACCCTAGAGGCGCTGGCACACCTTGTTAAGGGCGCAGTGAAGCTTCTGAGGTTAGATCGGGTTGATCTGAAGCAGAGCCGTGGGCACAGAGTGTCCTGGTAGCAGCCAAGGACCCCAGAATCGCAGGCTGAGAATGTTAAGACCGCAGCCAAGAGATTTTCTGGGTAGATCTGAGTTGGGTCACCTTCAGTTGATTGCACAATGCCTTTAGACATCAGTCGTTCAGTCAGAGTTGCGTCAGAACAGTCATTGACAGTCTCATGGATTCAAATATAGGACTTTAGAGTTGAGATCACTTGGTGATCTATCAGATCCGTGTTTTGGTATTATATATTTGTAGATCAAATCTGTTTGTTTCCGCTGCAAGATGTATTTGCAATCCTCATTCAGTATCATTCGTATTCATCAGTTTGCTGCAGAGAGTGTCAGTGCATTTCAGTTCTTAGATTCAGGCTCCTTCAAGCAGAAGTATGGTTATGGTTTTATTGCGTACATGCTAGTTGTTTTCTACATCGTAAAGATGTGTGTCTATGGATCATTGTACTCTTGTTGATGAATCATTTGATGAAGATCTAAGAAGAAGAATTTGCAAGGGTTTTCCCCATAGTGGGTTTTGCCTTGGTCTCAGACCAATCCTGGTGTCTCTATGTGTTCATGCTTCTCTTCCTTTAATCTTTTACTTTTCGCTGCTTAGATGAGGATGATGATGATGGTATTGTTCTTTTTGCATAGTTTCATATTCTGATGTATATCTTGACAATGGTATAATTATTTGGGGTGAACTTAACATGTTAGTGAAGAAATGTAACTATCGAAGTAAAGAACAATGCTGCTCTATGAAAAATTAACAGGATCAACCTTGTTTGAGGTGTTTAAACTTTAGAATCATAATTGGTGGTTGAGCTGATTCATTTTTTGCATCTTGAGGAGATTGGTTTGAGAAGTGCTCTTTCATCATTGTAATCGTCCTTTAGATTGAAGAGTCCTTTCCCTTTGTCAAAAGGACTACTTCTCGTGTAATAATATATTATAAGGATCTTGTTCTTGAGGGAGCTTGAGATCTCAAATCCCATGGTATCCCGCCTCCTTATTTAAAAGGGAGGCTTCCTCTTCTCTCTTCTCTTAGTCTTTAGATCTAGCTTAGTGACTCATTTCTCTTGCATTGCTAGTCACAGTTTAGATCTCATCTCTAAGTTGCATTCATCCATTGACTATTTGATCTAATTGCACTTGAAATTGTTCTTTTCTTGGTTTCACTTGCAAGTTGAATATTTAAAGTAGTCTCTTTCTAATCTCGTTAGCAATATCATTTGCCATCATTCACATATTCTTTCATTTGTAAAACTTTACTTGTTCTCATTGTCTAACATAAGTAAAGGCATTTGGGACATTGCTGTAACACTAATCTAATTGCATTTCTATTGTTTCATTGAGTAATATTTTATTTGCTTCATTGATCATTATTGTAAGCTAATCATCTTGTGCTCATAAGTGAATTGGCTCTTTCTCATTGAGGCATTGTTGTAATTGGATCTCATTGAAATATATGCATTTTCATCCTAGATCTAACTTGCATTCCTAAAAAATACCTTCAAGCATAAGCTTGGTTGTTAGAAAGATAGGACAACCTTCTTCATATCCAATTTGAGAAGTTTGACCCTTAAACAAAGGTTAAAATGAGTGACCTTGCAATTCTCTTGTGGTCGAGCCCTTGTAAGAACGGAGGCACTTGGTTTGCTAGAAATCCTGGGTAGGTATCATTAATGAGGCCTTAGCTTCCTTCCCCAACAGTTCTCCCAACAACCTTGTTCTAAGACCTGCTTCGATAATTGAGGAGAAGGCCTTCACTATAGAATAGACATATAATTAAAATCAACCAAGATCTTGCATCTCACATAGGTAGATCTTGCATTCATCTGGCATTTCAATTGGTTATCATAATTGGTATTGTGAGATCATCTATTAGTTGTAAAATCTTACATTATTATACTTGTCATTTTCAACTCTATTGTTTCTTGAATATTATACTATTCATTTTTGGTAGCATAAAAAATGCTCTAAGCCCTAAATTTTGTGGAGAGGCTTAGGCACTGGTATTCCAAAGATCCCAGAAACCATTTGTGAAAATTCCACCCGGAATATGTTCTATTGTAAAAAATAATTATTTTAATGGGGACCCTAAGTCTAACTTAGGGAAATTAAATAATTAAAAGGTATTAATAAAACAGAGTGAGAAAGATCTAGAAAGCGAAGCTCAATTCATGTTATAATCTTAGCCATTTATTAGAGATCTAATCTCGGTCGTTGATATCTCAAGGAGAAGACTATAAAGGAAGACTTGAGGGTCATTTGGAAAGACACACTGAGTGAATTTAGAGATCGAATTCTTCTGACGGAGCAGTGCTGAGATTAAGATCAGATCTAATTAATTCAATATAGTGAGGGGTAGATGCAGTTATTGGTTGGAGGATCTTCTCTGAGACCAAGAGTACATAGCAGAGTGACAACAAAACCAGCAAAGGAAGTAGCGCAACCACCGGAGGTGTGACACAGTCCCCAGAAGGGGTGACGCAAACCCACGCAGGGACTACGCAGTGTTTCCAAGAGACAGTCCGAGATTTTACTGGAGATCAGGGTTTCTGAGCCGGGAGGGCTGAAACTTGATTTTCCGAGAGGCAGATTGATTCAGAGAGGAGGTGACGCAGTCCACAACTATCCCCACGCAGGCCTACGCATCTATTGCGAAGAGGCAGCACAGAGGGAGCTGGGGTTTCGCCAGTTCATATCCGGATCAGCCGGGACTTGCAGTGTCAGGTAAAAGTCACTATATTTTTCTATACTATGATTTCTCTGTACTGGATAGCCAGTAAGGCATCCAAAGATTGTATTTAGAAAACCGTTGTTTAATAATACAAACCCTCAGATCTGTTTCACTTGCTTTCCCGCATTGGGTTTTTTCGGGGACTTAGTCCAAAATAAAGGTGTCCTATGTGTGATTGATTTCTTGCTCAATTTCCTTGTTTCAAAATCATATTTAATTAAGTGTAGGTTGCTTCAGTAGTTTACTTCAATAATTCATGATGCATTCTGAATTATTTCTGTAAATGTACTTTACATAATAGGAGAAGTAAACTCAGATAGTTGCAGTAGGATTCCTAAGATTGGCAGATCTAGGAATTTTCACACTCGCCCCTAAGGTGCTTGGATACACTCAAGAGGAGCAGAAAACCTACAAATTTGAATAACACTGAGTAGATGCCAAGATTAACTTTATAATTTTTAATCAAAATTTACAACAACGATAACATAAATGAGACAAGAAGAAAATATGTCTTATGTCAGTGCCTAGTTCAAAACAAGTGCAAAGAAATAACATAGAACCTTGCAACATGATTGTGCATATGAAACAACTACAAAAGAAAAAAAGAGATAATAGCACAACATGGCCGAATATGAAATGATATATATTAATGAGGTGGTGAAGTAACCATAAACATCAATACATCATGATTTGTCTCATCAATCTCTAGCATGCATTTGTGGAAGGTGATTTCCAATCCAGGATGAATGAGATAATGGTGATGCTCTTGTAACCTGTGTGTAATCAAATTAACCTCAAGAATATTGATCTCAAATTTTTTTTTATAGAACACCAGGAAAGCTAAAAAAGGCAGTGTACCCTGGGCATTATTACCCATCACCTGTGGGTGGTCCTCAACTGGCAGCCAACAACCCATTGCAGCCACCAGATAGCTCAATGTGCCATTATCTCTATCACCTGAGCCAACCATGTGGTCCCTCGCCCATTTGTTATGATTGTATGTTTGAAGGTGGGCCTTTTGATCCCAAAGGTATGGCTTTTCATTGTTATAGTTGAGTAATTTTCCCTACTTGTCATAGGAACTTTTGGGCATGGATTGGTGGGGGGATTCAACAGAAAGAGTAGGCTAGGTCTGTACTCGTGTCTCCACTGCCCGATTTCATGGTTAGCCTTGTATCCTAATCCCGTGGGATCTCCTTTACTGGCCATTAGCTTTAGGGTTGGCACTACATGGGAAATCCCGATTTTGGTTATGTGGTCCTGCTTTTCGACATCATATACATTACTCCTTTCCACTCATTTTAGCCCCGTTCATATCTTTTCCCATTCGAGTCCACATGTGTCCACTAGGTCCACATAGGGTTAGCCTCCCCCTCCCTTTGTTCACCCCTTGGGTCAGGCCCGGAATGATTCCCCAGACATTGATATAGCTAAAAAGAAAAGAAAAAGCATAATTTGGCCACTCTCAATAGGAAATGTACCACAAAATGCAAAAGATGGTCGAGACATACAAATTTAGCACGTGGGCAAAAGCCAAACATGAGCTCTACCCCTTGTTTATGGCCATCACCCTGGTTCCTGTGGGCCCTAGATAAGCCCCCTCCACATTAAGGAACCCATGATTGTACATGTAAGTGATCTATTTTTCATGTTTATTCTTGTATTTATCTCACATAAATGTTGTTGGGATTTTAGCTATCTAGGTCTAAAATTTACTGCTATTCTATGCGAAATTATGGAAATTTTGATTTTGTGAAGAAATGCATCATTGCATG
The DNA here is from genome assembly GCA_034641835.2 of Pinus albicaulis. Lineage (NCBI taxonomy): Eukaryota > Viridiplantae > Streptophyta > Pinopsida > Pinales > Pinaceae > Pinus > Pinus albicaulis. The sequence continues at coordinate 135,032,832 of CM076583.1, read as the reverse complement.
TGTCATGTATGAATGGGTGAATGTTCCTAGAGGTTACTTTTGCTGAATATACCTTGATAAGTCATAAAACATTGCACATTGAAATATAAAGTCCTTGGGTAGCTACTCTCATGCCCTAATTTCCATGTGAAGTTGCCTAGAGGCCTCCGTGATTGGGTTATTCTTCTCCGAGTCATAAATTCACCTTGACTCTATCTCTCCCAAAGGAAAGGCCCTAATCCATCCACTGGTGGTCACCTAAATGCTTATTTTCCCTTGCCTCCTCTTTCTCTTTCTAGGCCTAGCCCTAATAGGCCACCTAGGGCATCAAACAAGTTCCATTATAGCCATCAAAACACCTCGATTTTTAGTCCATAACTGCTTTAGGGTTTCCTATACAGGCCCTCCAAATTTGACGTAATTCTAACGGTGGGGTCTCGAGATGTAGCAAGCCCTAGCTCAAAGACCATTTATTGCCCTAGGTTTCCCTTGGCTAGTGTCTACATTTGGATCATTTTATTCAATCCTCAAAAGAAAATTTGTCCTTTGATCCTCTGCTCTTCCCTAATTAGGTCAAGCCCCTCCTTGGTTGATCAACTCCATACCCTTGACCTAATTTTGGGTCCACTTGGTCCTTTGTGGTCCCACAACTTTATAACTCTAACTTCACAAAGATCACATAAAATCCAATTCTCCATAAGAGTTTTCTAGTCTAGGAACCATCTTGACAAGATATATTCCCAAACCCTAGCCTCGAGAATCCTCGTAGCCCTTCCTAGAGTCCGATCACCTTGCTTTCGAAGCAAGCAAGCTATCTAATTGAGCCTCCCTTGTGTATAGGCCTTAGGAATCACTCCATATCTTTGTATTGATCCACTCATCTAGTGATTCCCCTTATACCAGGTCTCCTCCTTTCGGTGAAAGTCGGTAAAGAGTAGGGAGCCTTAGTTGAGGTGACAGTGGGCTATTGCTCCATTGTTGCCCCTTGACCTAGTAGTTGCTGTGAAAATTTCTGAATTTACTTAAACAAAAACCCTATTGTTAAATCATTGATTTATTTCTCCTACTTACACAAGTTATTAATTTGAAATATTCAGCATTAACATCGAAGTAAATACATTAACAGCCTACACATGCAGATCTAAACTGAATAACATGCTCAATGACAAAGTGGCACACAAGGATTTTCTGGACAACTGTCCTGGGAAAAACCCAATGTGGGAAAATTGGTGTTGCTAGCTTCTGGAGGGCTTTTATTATTAAGAAGATTCTAAGTACAACAGATCTGGGCAACAAATTGGTTAACCCGACTGAGAAATAAAAACTGCAGCAATACCTCTATTTTGGAGATAGAAAATCTGACTGATTCACACCCTCAAACGGGGTTTACAGAACTCAGCCTTTTCCGGCCTCTAGAAACCCCAACGCTACTCTGAAGCCCTCTGCGTCAGCCTCTACACTGCTCAGGCAGGGCATGCGTCACCCCAGACAAGGTTATGTTGCCCTGGATGGGCATGCGTCAGCCCTCCTAGTCTCCTGCTGCCTCTATGTTGCCCCTGCTGGGCTCTAGGTTGCGCTGCGTAGCTGCTGCTTCCTCTGCGCTGCCTTGGTTTGCGGCTTCTTTGCCCTCGTTGTACTCTTGGCCTGGAGGCTGGGACTACATCATCCCCCTTGCCAATACTGCCCCTCGCTGCAGTTGAAACACTTTTGAAATTCTTAGCAAACCATGCCCTAGAATTCTAGCTTAACTTCATTGCTTTGCCAGTGTGTGTGTTCTCCAAATGACCCTAAGCCCTCTTCTTATACTTTTTTCGTTGAAATATCAACGTCAATGATCTAATCTCTAATCGATGGCTAAGATTAGAAGATGCTTGATTCGCGTCACTTAAGTCATTCTCATCACATGTTTAATTTAATTAACTTTAATCTTTTAATTTTCCTAAGTTAGACTTACGGTCCTTAATTAAAAATATTGATTAAACATGATGGAATTTCCCAAAACACTTTGTGGGTCTTGGAGATCTTATGTACTCTAGTTCCTCCACAAAGTTTGGGAGCTAGAGCACATCTGATGCTACCCAACACCCCAAAATCTCAACACTCCCTCTTAGCGAGGAATGTGCTCTAGCAAAACACTTCACCCCGAAGTTCTGCACTGATCTCTAGTGTGGGTCTCTGCGTTGATGCTTGGTCTGTTGCCCTTCATCACTGCGCTACTGTTGCTCTTGTGTACTGCTGCCCGTGACGCTTCCATCGCCACTGCTACATCTATACTGCAGCTCCCTCTCAAATTGTTGCATCGTGTTGCCCATAGCACTGCCACTGCTAATTGTTGCACTGCAACAAAGTTGCTGAGAGTAAGCAACTGAAGGACTCCTGCCCAATCTTTCACAGACAAGTCAGTTGGGCTGCATATTATCACCGAAGCTCCATAGGTTGTCGCTTTGCGCTATCCTCCAGAGGCTACTGCACTGCTGCAGCTCTGCATTGCGTAAGCAAACCTCCTCTATGCTACCTCTGCGCTGCTGCCCTCTACGTTGCTGTTGCGCTGCCCTGTGCTCCTGAAGCCTACAACCCTACACTACGTACCCTACGCTGTTGTTGTATGTGCACTGCGCTACTCCCTCTCAGCGTGTCAGCCTTTGCCTCTTCTTCATTCGTGATCTTCTTTACCCACTGCTCCACTTGTCCCACTACCGTCTTAAGGCTCCCGTAGCTCATATATGATCCAAGAGTTGGTCCACTCAAGGATCCCGCCACCACTCTGTAGCTGCTCTACAGATCAAGATCGCCCCACTTTCGTGGTTCTTGAGCGCTCATGGCTACGTCATCGTCGAAGCCATTGTCTGCTACAACAACCTTGGAACTACAAGCTTCCTTGTCCTTTTTCTTCTGAGGACAATTGCTAGCGAAATGTCCAAGTTCATCGCACTGGAAACATTTGATCTTTGACAGATCATGCTTATTTTTCCCTTGCTGCCTCTTTGATGCCAAGGCTGCATCTTCCTCTCCCTCCTTCTTTATCTTGCTCGAACCGGTGTTGTACTGCCTTTTGGTCATTCGACGGATCTCCTCTTGTCGGAGGATAGCCCACATGTTGTCCCAATTGGGAAGGTCCGCTTTGCCGAAAAGACTTTGGACAAACTTTTCCCAATCCTCTATGACTGCATTGACAACAGTCCTCACCATGACATCGTCATCTACCTTGACCCCCATGCCAGTCAGCTGATCCTAGATCGACTGCAGTTTGGATAGGAAAGGATCGATCTCCTCTCCCTTGGACATCATGAATAACCTCTCCAGAAGCATCTTTCTCTGGACGAACCTTCCTTGATACAATGTGGTTAGGGCTTCCCGCATCTCATGAGCCGTCGCCTTCTCAACTATGTGTCGCTGCTTCATTATGCTTCTCTAGGAGCTTGCCATCGGTCGGTGTAGCCAAGACTTTCTCTGCATGCTCCCGTATACCGTAGTCCTCAAGGACTACCAAGATTCTAGCCTTACAAATCTCAAAGTTGGACAAGCCGTCATACCTATTCTGATCACGCAGTCCGTGTGGCGCCATCTGCTCAGATATTTGTCGGAACTAATCCCCTCTCTTTGCTAGAGACTCAAATCTAGGGTCCTTGGCAAGAAAGGCACCCTCTGCTCCCTTTGACAACTGACTCCCTCCCTCGGAAGTCTGCCAAAAACAACGAATTAGCTCTCTTCGATCACCCTACGATCAATTTTCAGATTTATTTAGCAGGAAATCTTCTGAGAAGTTGTTCTCCTCCCGCTCTTTGTCAACTTAGCTTAGGCTAAATTCTGCACCGACAGAATCTTCACCCCACCAACAACTGTTGAAGGTCTGTAGCTCATCTTCTGGTTCACGACACTCTGCATAATACTCAAATTCTTGACTGTGTCACCCCGGTTGGTCTCTGCTTGAGCAGATTGGCTCAACGCAGCCTCTGTGCAGCGTAGGCTGCTCTTGTGTCCCTCTGGAAGGCACTACGCTGCCTTTACGTTACCCGGCTGGGATTGCGTCAGCCCTTGCATGGCTCTTACTGCGCCTGCATCCTTCTGCTGCTGCGTTGCCCTATCTGGATTATCTGTTGTTGTTGCTACTTTTTGCAACACAGATTCTTCAACCTTCTTGTTGGAGATTCACCTAGATTTGCAATCACTCTGATACCATGTGAAATTTTTTGAATTTACTTAAACAGAAACCCTACTCTTAAATTATTGATTTACTTCTCCTACTTACACAAGTTATTAACTTGAAATCTTCAGCATTATCATCGAAGTAAATACATTATCAACCTACACATGCAAATATAAACTGAATAACATGCTCAATGACAAAGTGACACACAAGGATTTTCTGGACAACTGTCCTTGGAAAAACCCAATGCGGGAAAACCAGTGTTGCTAGCTTCTGGAGGGTTTTTATTATTAAGCAGATTCTAAGTACAACAGATCTAGGCACCAAACTGGTTAACCCGACAGAGAAATAAAAACGGTAGCAATACCTCTATTCTGGAGACAGAAAATATCACTGATTTACACCCACAAACGGGATTTACAGAACTCATCCTTTTCCGACCTCTAGAAACCCCAGTGCTTCTCTGAAGCCCTCTGCGTCAGCCTCTGCACTGCTCAGGAAAGGCCTGCGTCACCCCACACTGGGTTACGTTGCCCTGGTTGGGCATGCCCTCCTGGCCTCTTGCTGCCTCTGCGCTGCCCCTGCTGGGCTCTAGGATGCTCTGCATAGCTACTGCTTCCTCTGCGTTGCCTTAGTCTGCTGCTTCTCTTCCCTCGTTGTACTCTTGGCCTAGGACTACACCATTTGCCTTGCCAATACTGTCGCTTGCTGTAGCTGAAACACTTTTGAAATTCTTAGCAAACCACGCCCTATAATTCAAGCTTAGCTTCAGTGCTCTGCCAGTGTATGTGTTCTCCAACTAACACCAAGCCCTCTTCTTATACTTTTCTCGCTAAAACATCAACGATCGTGATCTAATCTCTAATCGATGGCTACGATTAGAAGATGCTTGATCCACGTCACTTAAAGTCATTCTCATCACATGTTTAATTTAATTAACTTTAATCTTTTAATTTTCCTAAGTTAGACTTAGGGTCCTTAATTAAAAAGATTAATTAATGAAATATCTCTTAAACCGAATGGAATTTCCCAAAACGCTTTTTGGGTTTTGGAGATCTTATGTACTCTAGTCCCTCTACAAAGTTTGGGAGCTAGAGCACATCTGATGCTACCCCAACACCCCAAAATCTCAATAGTTGCTCTATAGGATCCCCTCCTAGGACCCCTGCTAGTTTTAGCAGTAACATGCATAAAAGAAAGAGAGGCGGGGTCAAACTCCTGATCTAGCTGCCCACATTCTTCCTCAACTCACCTGCTAATTCCATATATTTGTATGCATGTTGGAGTCTCTTAGTTTGAAGTGTTGTATACTTATACCTGGGCACTGTTCCTGAATAGAATTGTTTTTTTAGTAAGGGAACTGCTGGTTAGTGTGCACTCCCTTCTTTGGAACCCAACTGCCATCCACATACCACTAGAAATCTGTCACATTTGCATCATGAAGGTGCCTTCTCTCTTCACTATTTGGTGCTAGCCAATAAAATAAGTGAAATGTGCTGTAGAAAAGTGCTCAGCTCACTAAAACTTGGTTGTTCGATGAACACAAATACTTTAAACTTGGGAATATCCATGCTAGATTGCTTTTCCTCCACAAAACTTGCTGCTTACCAACTATGTATGCATAACCAACTGAAAAAGCATAATTATAGCACTGCTAGGTGTTGAGATTTTGTGTATTTGGGGTACATCAGTGGTGCTCTAGCTCCCAAATTTTGTGGAGAGACTAGAGTACATTTGATCTACAAGACCCAGAAATTGATTTGGGAAATTTCATCTGGTTTAGGAGATATTAAATTAATTAATTAGTTTAATGTATTTCCTAAGTTAAAATTTAGGGAACTTAAATAATTAAAGTGAATTTAATTAAACATGATGAAATTGTCTTAAGTCACACGGATCAAGCTTTCTTTTAATCTTAGCCATTGATTCAAGATCTAATCATGGCCATTGGTTTCGCAACGAGAAAAGTATAAAGAAAAGGCTTGGGGTCATTTGTAAAGACACACAGAGGCAGAGCACTGAAGCTAAGCTGAGATTCTAGGGCGAGTTTGCTAAGAATTCTCAGAAGTGCTTCAACTGCAGAGGGGAATTTAGGCCAAGGGGATGATCTGATCCTGGGGTCTAGAATACACAAGAGGTAGAGATCAGCTCAGAGGACAGTGCAGAGAAGCAGGGAAGCTGCTGCAGTAAGGAGAGAGCAGTCCCTCCAAGGACAGCGTGATTTTTCAACAGGAAACCCTCAAGGGTTACGCAGACACTAAGGAGCAGCGTAAGGCTTGCATCACCCAGTCTGGGGTAACGCAGCCCTTTCCGGAGCAGCGCTGAGGGTCAGAGGGGCTTCAGAGGCTGACGCAAAGGCTTCAGGGGCAGCGCTGGGGTTACTAGGCCCTAATCTTGGCTGAGTTCTGTAAATCTCGCTTGAGGATGTGGATCAGTCATTATTTTGGCCCTAGATCAGCCAATGAGCTGTAGATCTATTATTTCTCTGTTGGGTTTTCCAGATCTGGAACCCAGGCTTCTTGTATTCAGAAAATTCTTAATAATAAAACCCTCCAGCAGCCAGAAGACCGGTTTTCCCGCATTGGGCTTTTCCGGGGACTATTTGTCCAGAAATAACTGTGTCACTTTGTCTATGTGTGCATGAACTTGTTCTAGATCTGGATTTGTGGAGATCTGTTATGTGTTTTTCTTCGATTTTAACTTGAATTTATTCAGTTAATAACTTGTCTAAAGTAGGAGGAGCATAACCAGATTAACAGTAAATAATTTATGCATAAAGTGTAAAGATTCAAAAATTACCACATGGTATCAGAGCAATTACAGATCTAGGAGGGTCACCAGCAAGAGACTGAAGGTTCTAGCTGCAGAAAGCAACTGGAAAAGCAGCAGAAATGCAAATCTGAAGGGACAACGCAATTTTTAGAGGCAGATTCACGCAGAGGAAAGGGTGACGCAGTCTAACGCTGTCTCCTAGCAAGCCCACAAAATTACTGCGCAGAGGCAGCTCAGAAACAACGCAGGATTGGTCTGAAGCTTGCCAGTGTGATGCAGATTTGAATCTATCAGATCCGGAAAAGACTGAAGAAAAGCTGCAGAAATTCAGAAGGTATTGGTGGGGTTAAATTTCTGAAGTTTTGAGATTTTTAGCTTAAGCACAAGTGACAAAGAGCGGGAGGAGATCGACTTCTCAAAGAGTTTCTAGCCAAAAGAAACTTGCAGTTTGATTAGAGGATCAAAGAGAGATGAATCATTGTTGATTTGGCAGATTTCCAAGGAGGGAAATCAGTTGTCAGAGGGAGCAGAAGGTGCATGTTTCACTAAGGGCCTTAGATCCATTTCTATAGCAAAGAGAAAAGGAAGTTCCGATACATTCTGAGCAGATGGCTCCTCATGGACTATGTGATCAGGACAGGCTGGATGGCCTCTCAAAATTTTCAGTTTGGAAGGCAAGGATCCTGATAGTCCTTGAGGCATACAATCTTAGAGACCATGCAGAGAAAACTCTGGCCACACTGACAGATCCAGATCTCCTTCGGAAGCATAAGGAAGTTGTTGGGCATGTCAAGCAACTGATTATGGATGGAATCATGGACTATATTGTACCACACTTAGCTGAGAAGAAGACAACTAATGAGATGTGGAAGGCCTTGATCTCCCTATATGAGGGAAAATCTGTACAAAGGAAGATGTCGTTGGAGACACAGATGAGGTCATTCATGATGGCCAAGGGAGAAGACATGGAGCATTTCCTCTTCAGATTGCAGTCGATCAGAGATCAGTTGACTGTAACTAGTGCTAAGGTGGAAGACGATGTGATGGTGAGGGTTGCCCTCAATGCAGACACGGATGAGTGGGAAACCTTTGTCCAAAGTATCTTGGGCAGAGCGGACCTCCCAGATTGGGACAACTTGTTGTCAGTTCCGCGTCAAGAACTTCGCAGATTCACCAAGAAGCAGTATAGCTCTGGATCGAGCAAAGTGAAGAAGGAAGATGAGGAAGATGCAGCCTTGGCATTGAAGAAGAAGCCAAGGAAGAAGAAGGATATCTCAAAGATCAAGTGCTTCCAGTGTGGTGAAATGGGACATTTTGCCAACAATTGTCCTCAGAAAAAAAAAAAGGACAAAGAAGCTTCTTCTTCCAAAGCTGTTGTGGCGGATGATGGGTCAGAAAATGATGTAGCCATGAGCGCTCATGAACCACGAAAGTGGGGTGACATGGATATGTAGAGGAGCTACGTAGAAGTAAGGCGGGATCCTTGAGCAGCTCATCTCTTGGATCACATGCGAGCTACGACAACCTTAAGACAGTAGCGGGACAAGTGGAGCAGTGGATGCATAGATCACAGATAAAGCAAAGGCAGATCTGAAGACTGGGAGGAGCAGCACAGAGCAGAGCAGTAGCAGCGGCGCAGAGCAGGGCTGCTTACGCAGTGCAGAGCTGCAGCAACGCAGAAGACTTCAGAGGGACAACGCAGTGCAGCAGTAGCGTGAGAGATTTCAGCACAAGGGGCTGATGTGACTTCAATAGTGCAGAGGGAGTCTGATTACGTAGTGCAGAGTTGTAGTTGTGCATCATCCTTCAGATTCCAGCACAGATCTGTGGCCTATGGAGCTTCAGTGATGAGGATGCAGCCCATCTGACTTGTCTGTCAAAGATTGGGAAGGAGATTCAGTTGTTTCTCTCAACAATTGAAGTTGCAGTGTAGCATATCAACAGTGGCAGTGCTATGAGCAGCACAGATGCAACATATTGAGAGGGAGCTACAGTACAGAAGTTGCAGTGGCAGTGGCAGAGTCATGCGTAGTAGTACAGAATGGCAGCAGTAGTGCAGAGTTGAGTTGCATCAGGCCAAGTATCAGCAGCACAGAACCAGTGCCCAAAATCTTGTAATGCATAGTGTGATGTATTGCTAGAGCACACCCTTGATGCTAAGAGGGAGTGTTGAGATTTTTTGTATTTGGGGTAGTATCAGTTGTGCTCTAGCTCCCAAATTTTGTGGAGGGACTAGAGTACACTTGATCTACAAGACCCAGAAATTGATTTGGGAAATTTCATCTGGTTTAGAAGATATTAAATTAATTAACTATTTTAATGTATTTCCTAAGTTAAAACTTAGGGAACTTAAATAATTAAAGTGAATTTAATTAAACATGTGATGAAATTGTCTTAAGTCACACGGATCAAGCTGTCTTTTAATCTTAGCCATTGATTCAAGATCTGATAATGGTCATTGTTTTCCCAACGAGAAAAGTATAAAGGAAAGGCTTGGGGTCATTTGTAAAGACACACAAAGGCAGAGCACTGAAGCTAAGCTGAGATTCTAGGGCGGGTTTGTTAAGAATTCTCAGAAGTGTTTCAGCTGTAGAGAGGAGAATTTAGGCCAAGGGGATGATCTGATCCCGGTGTCTAGAATACACAAGAGGCAGAGATCAGCTCAGAGGACAGCGCAGAGAAGCAGGGAAGCTGTAGCAGCAAGGATAATGCAGTCCCTCCAAGGACAACGTGATTTTTCATCTGGAAACCCTCAAGGGTTACGCAGAGACCCTACGGGGCAGCGTAAAGCCTGCGTCACCCAGTCTGGGGTAACGCAGCCCTTTCCGGAGCAGTGCTGAGGGTTAGAGGGGCTTCAAAGGCTGACGCAGAGGCTTCAGGGGCAACGCTGGGGTTTCTAGGCCCTGATCTAGGTGGAGTTCTATAAATCCCGTTTGAGGGTGTGGATCAATCATTATTTTGGCCCTAGATCAGCCAGTGAGCTATAGATCTATTATTTCTTTGTCAGGTTTTCCAGATCTGGAACCCAGGCTTGTTGTATTCAGAAAATTCTTAATAATAAAACCCTCCAGCAGCCAGAACACCAGTTTTCCTGCATTGGGTTTTTTTGGGGACTATTTGTCCAGAAATAACTGTCACTTTGTCTATGTGTGCATGAACTTGTTCTAGATCTGGATTTGTGGAGATTTGTTATGTGTTTTGCTTCGATTTTAACTTGAATTTATTCAGTTAATAACTTATCTAAAGTAGGAGGAGCATAACCAGATTAATAGTAAATAATTTCTGCATAAAGTGTAAAGATTCAGAAATTTCCACACTAGGAATAATAATAGCAGCAGGATGATATATTTCCTAAGCATGCTCATTTGCTGAATTATTGCTATTTAACCAAAAATAACTGCAACAGATGTTAATCAATCACTTATTTTCCTCCATTAACACTTTTTTCTAATTATGTTAGCACCCAAACTCACTAGAAACAAGGTAGAGAACCCTCATTAAATAGATTAGCCACCTTCTAGACGATACTAAAATTTTGGCTAGAGGTATCACATTGAATCTATTACCCCTCTCGTTGCATGTGGACTTGTCCTAGGTTGAAGACCCTGCCCAAGTAGATTGCATTTGGAGGATGTTGGCTTATGGGCCATAATTCTTGTGGTTTGATGCATGTTGTTCATGGGTTACCACGTTTTGTGCATTTTGATTTCATATATAGAGGCTTACATGCTACATGTGGATATTGGTAAGCGTTATTATTGATATGTGGGTATTGTACACGTATTTTATACATTTGTTGACCCCTAGAGCATGGTTAGAGAAGGAAACCCATCAACTAAGGGTATTCCCTAGGTATTTGCTTATTATTGGTTTTAATATGTAATGAGATGATGTGCCCTTTTTCTAGAACACATCTCCCTAGGACACCCTTTTTGGGACGCATGGCATACCTCTGACCAGCGGCTCTGTCTTGCATAAGAATGCACCCAAAGAACAAGAGAAAACCATGCCAAACTGTCCTCCTAGCCTCCACACGTGAAGCCTCAGACCTGCGCTATCTTGTCCCAAGGAAACCGCACCCAAACTCAGAGATAATCTTCTCTAACTCGGCTCCCTTGCCTCTTCGTCCTTGCTGCCTCAGACGCTGTCCATTTCGGAGCTCTCTTTGATGATTAATGCACCTTAGGATGTGTGGAATGACCTCCAACGTCACTCCTTTTTATAGCTCCATGTGGGTGTGACATTAGCCCTTAAGGGCACTTTAACATGCTAGTCGACTTGTCCTAGTAGGCCTCACAAGCACACATAATCTTCAAAAATTCATAACTCAACAATGACAACTCTGACTTGGACGATTCTCGATGCATTCGATTCGTCTCTACATCTACTATCATCCTCATCCATCACATGTTTTGGCCCAAACATCGATGGGTGCAAAACCCCAGGCTTGGGTTTCATGCCCACAAGGCCACTTGTGGAGCTCCTTCCTCCAAACTCTCGATCCTCAAGGTTTGGAGTACCTCCCAAGCTACAAAAATCAACACCAAGAGCTTTGTTGAATATCTTATGAAGGTAATGGAAAGTGAAGGGTTCTTTTTGTTATATAAGACTTCATGTTTTCATCTCAAATTGCTGAATATGGTTGCTAAAAAAGTATATGCCAGAGCTGTTCCATTTATGAAGAGTATTTTTATTCTATTGGAAGGGCTTAGGTGTCGAATTTCCTCTCTTTTTCTCTGTTTTTTAATCATTGAATGTAGTAATTTTATAGTCTTGATCTTCATTACAGTTCTTGCAGATTTCTAGTTCATAATAAGACACAACCCTACTTTAGTCATTTGCCTAAGACAGTCACCTTAATTCAATAATTCATAGTTGTGTATTCTGCAATTGTAAATGGCAAATAAAGGCCGATTATAGCATGCTATACCAGCTCTATTGTGCCTTAATCATCCATAAAAAGATAGCCCTCTAAGATTAATGCCTTGGCTCCATTTTGCCTAAATTGTACAGGCATTAGTCTTGGTCCACCATCTCTTTCATTTCTAAAATTTTACACTTTCCTAGGGAAACATCCCTTGTGCTAGGGGAGAGCCAATCTACAGTGAGATGCAATTGTTGTGGTGACAATAGACAATCCTTTGTAGTTCCTCTAAAGTTGCACTTGTGTTTTAAGGCTTTGCTACTTGAAGTGCAGGTTTGGGAGATAACACAACCCAAAGAAGGATAAATGTAATCATTAAAATATCATCGTGTACTCATCTTAGTGGACGAACTTAGCTCTGAACTCAAACTGCTTGGACTGAATTCAAGTCTATCCTTCTCACCCTCGAAAATGGAAACCACTCCACTACTGGACTCTGGAACCTTGACACTGCATCCTGTACCTGCTATAGACATGCCAAAAATGGCAGTCAGGATCCTAAAAAAATGAAAATCTGAATGAAGGGAGTTACATCTGGATGCCTGCCAAATATAGCATGCCTAAAAATAGCAGTGTCTCTAATGTCAGTGAAAACTGCATATCAGATTTGTCTCTCTGCAAAGAACCCATATATGTGCCCAAACTCGACATGCAATCCTTGAAACACTAATTGTTAAAAATAGTAGTGTCGTGAAACTGCTTGTATGTCAGCTGAAAGATACACATTGGGATCATGAGCTTGCAAAGACCAGAAATATGTAGATAACTCTAACATGCAGGCTCTAGAACTCTGTCTTCCAGAAAGTAGAACTGCTAAAAGAAAGCAAGCCCTTGAAATCTGAACAAATTCAGAATATAACAGGCTCTGATCAATGTAACTTTAGATGTAAATGTAAATGGCACCAGGATGACACAATCAGTCTGGCACTTAACCCCCCAGTTGTACAGGCAATCTGGGGGTTAACAGTGGGTATCTTCATGTATAGTTGTATTTTGTTCATGTCATTTTATTTCTTTTGTTTTGCATTATGTTAGTATGTGCCTTTTAAGTATTGATTCAAATATGCCATAAATTGTCTATTTGGAATTTTGTTTTTGATGTCATGCTTTTTTCTTATAGTGCATCCATAAATTTCATGCATCATTAGTTGCTGTGTAGTATAATCATTCCTTTTCTATTGTTGAAAACAGTAATAGAATTATAAAAGGAAATTAGAGATTTTTTGAAATTTCTCCCTTGATAGGTGGGGAGTGGAAAATTGAGAACATTACTTATTTTACTAATGAAACTGAGTAATTTTATTTGCCTCGTGTATTTTGTCAGGCTACATTGGAAACAGAGAAAGAAAAACAAATGAATCAGAACACAGTCAAGGATGGCAATCCAGTTTCACAAGAACAGGAGAATGCAGACGGCTCAATTCGTTATGAAAGTATTAAAAATCTGTTTAGGAGTACAGCTTCTAAAGATGGATATCCAGACAGTCCAAACAGTAATAATCAAACTGGTGTGGTGGGGAGTTGTTTATCACAGGCTGTCATTGAATGCCAAGCTGAGATAGATGATTGGACTCAATCTCAGTCCCAGGCAAACAATAAAGTCGGAGATGAAATGGATGAGGAACTAGAGACATTATCTGACATTGATGATGATGAGGTAATGACCGGCTGTCATCATGAGTCCAATTTTATTATTTTGAGCACTTGATCCGATGATAATTATCTTGATGGGCCTACACATATGCAGCAGAAGTTTCACCTTTGTTTTTACATGGCAACAGAACATGTTTATGTGCATTATAATGTCTGTGCAATGTCATCTGCATGTTATTTCTTATTTATGATTTAAGTGTTTCTGGATGCATTTCTTTTGGAAATAAGTGTATCATAGCTGTTATTTTTTGGATGTGGTAAAAATCTATTTATCTTGTAACGTGTCAGTCTCATAGGCTGACTGGGCAGAGGTTTTGTCTGTTTCACATTGACTCTATTGATTGACACATATTTAATGCTGCTTACCAACTTGAATACAGAAGTATAGTTGAGTGAACTGGCATTATATTAAATCCTAAAGCAACATAACATGATGGTTCGTGCTATTTCTGCAGGTTGAGCGATACCTTCACAATGAAGAGGAAGTTCGGTTAAAAACTCTAATCTGGACAGAAATGAATAAGGAGTATCTAGAGGTATCTAGAAATCCCTTTCACATGGACCTGCTACATAATAAACCTGAATCATTTTCGCAAGTGGATGCCGGCTTAGTGTAATGCTTGGCATTGTGAATTCAGGAACAGGCAGCAAAGGAGGAAGCTATTGCAGCCGCTGAGGCTGCTCATGCTGCAGCTTTGGCTGCTGCGGCTGAAGGTGCACCCGATGCTGTTGAACTTGCTGCAGCAGCAGCAGCTGCTGTGGCAAAACTGAAAAAGGTCAACCTATGTCTATTATATTTCTTTTCTGCTTAGATTACTGGAAGAGATGGCATATAGTCAGTAGAAGTGAAATATCTCGATTCTCATGAAAAAATGCCATACAAAACTATTATAGGGGAATATATGAAAGATAGTTAAAAAGTGTAATTATAAGTTGGTCATATAGAATCAAGTCTCTGGGTAAGTATTGGTCGTATAGAATCAAGTCTTTTATCTGTAAGCCCCCTTGCATATGATCTGGGTAAGTATTTTATAGGTTGGAATGGAAGTCTATGAATCTAGATCATTGTTCAGTAATAATTGTTATCTTATATAAGCTTTGTGGAATGATGCATTAGGCCAAGTCTGATATGTCTTTACTGTGTTCCATCACATGCTTTTTCCTAAAGGGATATTTTAATTTGCAAGGGAGAACTCTGTACATAGATGTTTGTCGTCCATCAAGTCAGATTTAGCTTTATTAGAGGACTAAAGGTGGAAATGACGAATTTATAACCAAATGGATGAAGGTGCATGGCAGATATCTTTACACTGTTGCATAATTGTCATGTCTTGAAGTGTACTGTAAAAAATATTTAATAAAGAACATGTAAGCTTGGTAATATGCATTCTATGAAGTGTTTAAGTTGCAAGGATGACTGCATATGCCATGCAATATTTGTTTGAAAAAAATTTACCTCATTTCTTCTGTCTAAAATGTTTTGTTACCTCATTTGTACTTCGTAATAGTTGACTTTAGGCATACAACTAAGGAATGCCATTTATTTAGCATTCTGCAATATTGCTCTTTCTCTCTTCCTACTCTTATGCGATGGAAGAATTATCAATAAGAAAATTTATGAATAATAGAGTACTGGAATTTATATATTTTGCCTCATCATCAAGGCATTGCCTATATGTAAGATGGTACACAAGTAGGTATTGGCCTCACCTATATAAGCAGGTGTTTTATAGAATACTTGGTTGCAAAGAGCCATAGAAAGTGATTATTAATGTGAGGCAACATAATCCCACAAAGGTGCCCCTCACATGGAGATGTCAGCAGGGACCCATAATGGTTGTTGGGTAAAATGGCTCCTTGTTGGATAGGCCCTATTATCCATCTAGATACATGGGTAACCCTAGGAGAATTTTTTTCACCTACGTTACATCAAATACTTATAAAATGAACGAGATTTCACAGATCTAGATTAGATATCACACTTAAGACCAGTGCCTTATGGAGTCAAACAGAATCCCATTATGCAATTATAAACCAGTGATTGATGACTAACTGCTGCTTATTAAAACATGATTGATTAATGATATTCAATTGAAAAACACCACAACCATGAATGAAAATGCCAGATGTTTGAAAGATTTCCAGATTTATGATGCTTCTATTAATTTCGATTCAGAAAATGTCTCTATAGTCAAAACTTAGATAAAACATTTAAGTCTCAGTTGACCATAGAAAATTTGAAATTTTTTTTTAATATTTTTGTATTTTCTATTTTTTAGGATTTTAAAATATTTATATTTTTTTATTTATTTTTGTATTTTATTTAAAAATCTAAAACTAAAAAATGAAACTAAACTAAAATCCAAAATTTAAATTAAACTAAATTTAAAACAAAAAATCTAACAATCATCAACTTGAAATAAAATCGAAAATAAATCACAACTAAACCTACGCTACCCTATCCACAACACAAATTAAATAAGAAATAAAACCTACGAACTAAGAATTAACACTATAATGAAAACAAATAGAAATAAAAAAACCGACTAAAACAAATATAAACATACCTACGCTTACATTAAAAAAAACACTCCTAAAAAAAATTCGAATTTAACCTAAACTAAAACTACGCTATCCTAACACACATAAAAAAAAGAAATAAAACCTACCAAATCGGACCCAAATCGAAACGCTAACTTTTAAATGAAAAAATGAAACTATACAAAAGAAAACGGGTTTTACAATGTCAATGCTGTGTATGCGTTTGTATTTTTGTTCGTTTTGCAGGTCGAGAAACGGCAGAGAAGGAATATGGACGCGGGCAGTCTTGTCTTTTTATTTTATGATGCGTTTTGAGTTTTGCTGAAGTTTGCAGGGACGGCGGACAGAGCAGACGGCGGTTTGGTGTGAAGAAATCCAAATGGAGATTGCACGGCAACGAATATACGAACGCTTTGAGCTCGTGCAGTTTGGACGGGAGATTGAAAAAAAAACGCAGATAAGAGAAAGCTCAAACAGCTGAAAAGAAAAAGGCGTAATAAGGACAAGGGCTTCTGCGTACGACAATGAGAAAGCAATCTTGATGGCGGAGAGAGTGGAAAATAGAGGCAGTTCGATGGCATGAGAATGGTTTGCAGATGGTACAATGGATTCGAATGGCAGAGCTAAGGGCAATTTTTGGAAGGTAACGCAGGATGTGAAGGGAAACTAACAGCAAAATGAAGGCAGCAGTCAGAGCTAAACCCAGTACATTCGAATTTCTGGCAGAACTTAAAGCTTTCTTTCAAAACTCAGATTTCAAAAATTTCTTCATTTATGCCCAGATCTCACGCTCAGATTTTACCCACAGTAGCAACTGAGGCCAGATCTGGCCCTTGGAGGCTAGATCTGCCTTAGATTTTAAAAAAAATTTCGATTTTGAAACTGCAACCTGCAACAATCAGTCAGATCTGAAGACACACACCAAGAAACAGTTAAACCCTCACAGATAAATTACAAATTTACACTAATTTACAAATTTAAAACCCTCATGGTCAGATTTAAAATCCATTTAGCACAATTTTCAGAAGTTTAAAATTTAAGTGAGAGGCACAAGCCTTCGAAACCCTGCAAAATCACAAATATCGTAAGATAGACCCGGAATTTAACAAATAAAGAGCTTATCAGATTTATGCTTATTGGGAGTCGGCTGGTCCAACCGAAGACTTCCCCAGACGCCCAATTTTTAAAAAAAAATTCCCTGCACACTTAGATCCAGATCTTAGATCGATAGAGATTTAAGAAAACAACATGAGACTTTTGCAGAAAAATCAGAATGTTATCTTATAAACCCAGAAAACTGCATAAGATACCTATATGCAGATTAATCCATGAAGGCCATCAACCATAAAATGCAAGAAACCAAGTAGCAGAGTCTAGAGACAATTCACCACATAGATCTGAGAAGGAACATCCAGATTTGTAACCCCAAAGTCTTTATGTTTTATTCCTCAAAAGTTTACAAGAGCTTCTAAGAGCAAGTGCACGATCCTAAGATCAGATGATTCAAGAATGACAAAGACTTCTAAATTTATAGGACAAGATCTCTAACGGCTAGTTTGGATGATCCTCGTCAAAATAATCTCAACCGTCCAAAAGATTTAATTATCTTTTAATCCAGAGCGTTGAAATTAAAATTTTGGGGGAAAAACGAATTTATCATTTAATTCAATTTTAATTAACTCAAAAATACTATTTTTGAGTTAATTACCCCACAATTTTGACTTTGACTTAACCACCAAGGCCCAAGGGTCCAATGTTTCTTAAAATTCTCAATATTCCCTTGGTTTGGGGCTTTCAAAATCATTTTCCAAGGACCCACAAATTTTGCCTTTAAAGATTTAATCCTAATTTAGGACCCTAAATTAATTAAATTTCCGGTTTGGGATTTTATTAATTAATTGACCAGAAAATTTAATTAATTGACTAAGAGGGGATTATAATTATTTTTCCAACCCTCTTTTACATGAGATAATACTTTTACATACATGAAAGGGGGAAAACCCATTTGTATAGACCCTCAAATAAATACCCAGTTCTGCGACTCAACATATGATCTAGTAGACCAAGTAGTTCAAACTACTTTTACAAAGACTCGATAAAAAACACTAGGACTCACTTAGCATGCTGATGACAAAATCCATCCTAGCTTTGGGGTGAGGCTGGAGGGAAAAACTCTGCCGATCACTTTCGTGAATCAGTGAGACAAAAAACCTCCTAGAATGGAAGTCATCAACAACATACTAGGCTTACCTAGGTTATTACATACACTGACGGTCCTACTTAGATCATTTACATCATAACAATGCAGAATGGGTTTACATCATTTATAACAATGTCAACTGTCGATGAAATCTGGATGATGGAATCTGAATGGCGCAACCACGTCGAACATGACGAATCCCATTTGAAAAAATGGGGGTGTACTGCTATGGGGTAGTTGACCAAGTGTGGTCAATGGCAAGTACAGTTATTAACTTTCTTCAGAGGCATTTTCAGCTATTATGGATGGTGAAGACCTTATTTACAGAGGGACCAACATTCAATAGGATCACTGCCTTTAGGTTGGAGTACCACACGTTGATTAATTCTCCTAAGACAAACATTGAAGTGTGGAAGAAATGCAGAGCTTGGATGGTTGTTTTACCAAATGATCCCTCATCTTCAAAGAAAGACAAATCAGCCTTGAGAAATTTCTGTGATTTTATGAACAATTTTCCTCTTATCATATATGCCTCATCTTTTCAGTCTCAGAGGAAATAAGAACAACATCTTCTTTGTCAAGATACACAAGAAGCTGAGGACTGCTAAGGTGCTTCTATGATCTCAAGGAAGGCATAGATTATGATGATATATTTGCACCTGTGGCCCGCGCTACCATCATCCAATCTATTATTGCCCTTGCTGAAACGCAAGGATGAAGTCTTCAACAAATGTATGTGAAGACCGCTTTTCTACATGGTTCGATAAAGGAAGAGGTGTATGTGGAGCAACCTCTGGGGTTCAAAGTCCAGGATAGAGACTCTAATGTATGCAGGTTGAAGAAAGCTCTCTATGGGTTGTAGCAAGCACCCAAGGCTTGGTATGAGAGGATTAATAGCTACTTGATGAAACTAGGCTTCTCTCGAAGTAATGTTGATCTGAACCTTTACTTCAAGGTCGATCGTGTGAAACCTCTCATACTGGTTCTCTATGTGGATGATCTCTTCTTGAATGGTGTTGACCCTCTCATTCATTGATGTAAGAGGGATCAAGCTTCCGAGTTCGAGATTGAAGACCTAGGACTGATGCATTACTTCCTAGGCTTGGAGGTCTGGTAGAGACCCAACAAGATTTTCCTATCTCAAGGAAAATATATTAGGAAGCTATTGGAGAGATTTGGTATGGTGGACTATATTTTTATTGGATTCCTCTTTTGGAGAGGTGTAAGATTGATCTAAAGATCGTCTCGATTGGATGAACAGAACATGTATTTTTAATTTATTCCACTTATGTGCTAGGTCGCCCTAGAATATAATATAGACTTAAATGTCTTAAAAGACGTGTCACACACCCCCACAGATGATTATAAATTGAGAATTTTGGAGATCATTTCACACACATTGTGTGGAGGAAGTTATCTTCTCTCTTCTTGGTGTATTTGTATTAGGGCTTTATCATGGAGCTGAATTAGGGCTTCTTGATGTAGCATTTTAGGGGTGTGTGACACGCTTGGGTGAATGACCTATTGGAGACTTTGCTGGTTGAAGCATCCTGCTGATCGTCATAATGCCATCATTCTTCTTCTTTTTTCTATTGTTGGCTTGTCTTCCATCGATCGATTTATTTGTTCTATCTTCTTCAGTATTTCGTGCCCTAATCTAAAATGGCATGGAACATGTTAAGAAATTTACATGGTATCAGAGCTAAGGAGAAGACAAAGCCCAATCTGTGTCAAGGGACAACTAGTGAAGTCTGGGTAGTGAAATAGGCTTGATACCCTACTTGAGGCAGTGGCCCACCTTGAGGGAGTTTTTCTTGTGACCTAGCAATTATTTATAAGAAAGATTTCCAGCGAAGATGTCTAGGGCCTGTTTGGGATTCGTTTTGTTTTTTTATGAGCTGAGTTCTTCAATCAATAGGCCAAGGTTGCTTGGAGGAAGTATGATCTTATGAAATCCGTGTTTAAGGGAAATTTGGACAGCGTCTCCTTCTCTTGCAGGCCGCAGTCTCTCTATAAATAATACAAGGGAATAACAAATGTCAAATGAAGGATATGATGCCTATATTCTAGCCTAGCCTGGACCGCACCTACAACAAGGAAGAGTGAGTATTTTGAAGTTGATTTCACAGTATTGCTGTTGTAAGTTAGGGTTGATCTGTGCCCTAACCAGAACTATATGTCTGCTGAGATTCAACCTGTTTTGGAGGTCTGTTTGGATTCACCTCATCTCACATTTCAGGTGAGCCAAGGGATACCACAGCGAAGAATAAGTCTGCCTTCTAGTGTGTAATCCAATGCGTGAAGAAGAAGGAATAATCTCCTATTTGATAATGATTGAATTCAGCAATCTAAGAAAGATCACTGAATCACCTCGACTCACAGAACATCACTACTGAATATTTTTCTAGCGGTAAAAATTGTGGCAACGAAGGTCTGTATTGGGCAGCATTGGCTGGTTCAAGGTTTTCTGGAACAGCGGCTCACCTATTTTCCAAGTGCCTATCTGTGGCAGTGCATTAGTTTCTGAGACTAATCAAGGGCAGCGGATCTCGTCTTGGAGCAGCTTGTTGAGAAGGAGAGCCCTGATCTAAGGTCGCAGCAAGGAGGCTAGGGCAGCAAGGCATGGAAGGACTGAGGTCTGAAGGCAGAGTAAGCTGGTTGCTTAGAAGCTTGGAAACAAGTCTGCTGGTTGTAAGCTACAGGATTACTGTTTGCTAGGCCACAGGCCATAGCACCACAGTAAGGGTCCATCTCTAAAGGATGAAGTGGCCTCTCTATAGCACCATCACTTCGGATCAAGCATGCAATAGAAGTGCGAGTTTAGGGTTTGTAGTTTGAGCGAAGGAGGAGGCATCTCAGCGGAGGAAGAAGGAGAGTCATACATATCTCTGTTTTGGGTGTATTCCTCTCTCGCATATTTCGGCAGTGTTGACGGTAATCACTGCGTGGAGATGAGGATACAACTGTGAGGAGAAGAGGATACATCAGCATGAAGGAAGGCCATCGAAGTATACACAGTTTAGTCTTGGGTTGAAGGAGAGTCATACATATCATCTACATTACTATAATAATGACTTCCGCACATAGAGACTTTGATCTATTTCACTGTGGCATCTCACACGCTGTTCTGGAATCTTGTTTTATAAATGACATCCCTGGCTGGAAAAGTTGATAACTTGGATGATTTGGCACACGAACTGTCAAGTGCTAGTGTGCATGAACATGAGGCGCTATTGGTCAAATGTGAGGTGGCCTCTGTCCAATTGACTGGCCCTTATGCAAGGTACACTACTAAAATGTCTCTGTTTCAGAAATTGGCAGTTTAATAAATGATTAGTATGTATCGTGGCAGCCTTCTAAAAAGCCTTGATCTATTAATCTCGAATAAAATAGCCTCCTGCAAATGGGATGTGAACAAAATATGGGAAGAGCAACAATGTGTGTAGTAGTGACAATAGAAGTAAATGATGTTATGTCTATTTAACACCAAACAGAAGTTGTTGTGGCTTTATCTGGACTTTCTCCTCTAGTGGAAACTATACCGCTAATAATTCTACAAGAGCTGCTTGTTTACATGCAGAAAGTAATCAGTTCCAAACATTTTGTGAGTGTTTGTCTATGAGTCCTGTTTACAATTTCCATGCAATAATACACTACACATCATGGGATTAGAACATCCAAAGCAAAAGTCTTGCGTAGCTCTTGGCAGACCTTGATGTACATAAGTTTAGTTCTTACTATGGTTTCATATACCCTTGGGCGTCACCTTTCCAAGAAGACCCATAACATCTCATTCTCTATTTGATTTGTATTAAGATCAATGGATAGTTACATAAGAATATGATCTCTGCTATGATAGTGAAATGTTGAGGATGATCTCGTTGCATTTCTAAGGAAGGAAATAACCCCATTCTAGAAGGACTTTTGATCCTCGATATCAGTGACAATTCTCATTACGATGACAGTGTTCCTGTAACAGAATTGTAAAAACCATCATGTCAAAGGTGTCAACGATGATATGACAATGGTATACAGTATGAAGTCATAGCTTCAAAGCAAGCAGATAGTTGTGCATCAATGACCGCTGAAGAAATTTGTATTAAATCCCAATAATGATCTCAGTTGAAAGTAAGTCTTCAGATTGTTTATATGACCTGGAAGTCAGTTATTGAAAGTAAACCAACCTGACTCTTAATGGTTGAACGTTCCTTCAACTCGAACTAAGGATGAAATACCTCAGAAATATTGCTTCAGGTCAGTTTCCTTTAAGTTTAGAAGGAAAGGAGATGGCGGTAGCTATTAAGCCTGAGCTATAGATGACAGTCTTCTGAAAGATCAAAGGAAGTAGAAGTATCTCCCCTTGCCCATTGATTACCTTAAGAAAATTGTTCATGTAACTCGAACTGATAACCAATTGCAGATGTCTCATTGGGCAAGATCTCTTCTCAAATATTCAGGGAGAGCTGATGTTTTCTTTAGCTTTAAGCTTATGTTGTTGATCCAGACATTTTGCAGGTACTCTGAGGTACGCTATCAAAATTGCTGAAGCACAAGTATGATGAACAGTAAAGCTATAATTCATCTTAAGACTGAAGTCTAGAAGAATTGTTTAAGCTATACATTGAAAACCGTCAGCCATGTGAGGTAGCTCTTTGGTGAGTCCTGTTATATTACAGAAGAGGATTCTGAGAATCTTGTGCTTCTCGCAGCGACAGTATGGCTCAAATCAATAGGAATGGAATTGTACTTGAAGAAAAGGTTAAACTCAACCATGGAGGAAGAATTGAAGATCATGGCCTTGAGACATGTCTGTGATTTTATGAACAATTTTCCTCTTATTGTTGGAAATACTGAGAGGGGGGTGACCCAGTATTTCTTTTTAATTGTTAATTATTGCCAGTTAGATTCTTCACAATTAAAGACAGAGAGGTGTATAATGATAATATTAAGGATTAATAAGAATTTCAATCCCCTTTCTAATAATAGTATACAATAGATGAGTGAGGGCACCAACCTTTTTAATGAGACAGGCACCAACCTGTTGCCAAGCACCAACTTGAACTTTGATGAGGCTCTGACCTCTAGGGCTTTGACCCTATCTTCTCAAGGCACCAACCTTGTGTTTAGGAGCTCCTACTCCAAGGACACCAATCCTTCTTTGCTTGGTTTAATAGAGAATGTGAATAGTGCTTACTTGAATGTTCTTGACATATTCTTCACTGTGTTATTTCTTCCAAAATTCTTCACTGACTTCACTGTCCACTTGTCTTCATCACTGTCCATCAATTAATCCATCAGTACTGTTGTCTTCACTGCCCCAAGAAGAAAATATCCCTACTCGAATACTCAAGGAGTTTCACTACAGGTATACCACAGAATGCAATTGACTACTCAACTGTCCTAGCTGAACAGACCGAACACTGTAATGAACAGACTGTATACAAAGGTGAGTGTTGAACTAGTTCATCATGCTAAATTATTATCACTGTCCAAATATCACAGTTCACCAATAATCCACCACTACAATCCGCAATATGAATGAGCCACACTCCGAATAGGAACAACACTTACAGTTCAACAAAAACCACAGCCCGAGATAACACAGCTCAATCCGAAGTTGCAGTCTAATGCTTGAAGGTAATCTGAGGTAGGTGTCACAGACTCGAGATAGGGAAGCTCACAGATACTGTCTTGTCCGAGATACAGGGGCTAATGATGATAATGCTTGTCCAAATCTGAACCCTTAACACAGTCATAAGTCCGAGGTGAATGCTGTTACTAATTCTGAACCCTTAATATATAATCTGATCTTCAAGAGACTGTAATCCAAGCTGCATTACTGTCCACACATTTCAAGATGGTCCGAGTTTCTTCAAACAGGTCCGAGCTGTATATCACTTGGTTTGAGGCACTATTCTGAGTCTTCTTGGTCTGTGGATATTGGTGGTCACCCGCCTATTCCACTTGGGGCTCCACCATCGTCTATTTCAGCTTTTCGCCAAGACGCTTTACTATTTTTAGCAGCTTTTTCGGGTCCTAAACTTCCTGAGCCGGCTTTGAGTTCTAGCAGACGTTTTTTTTGGGAAATGAGAAAGCAAACATGGGACCCATGTTGCTTGTTCAAATTTGTAGTCCTCGGATAGATCTTTCTAACGAGGTATGGCACGCGTCAAACGGAGATCGTATGCCAAAGTTACGCCCCTGGGAAGTTGAAACACCAATTTACCCAAACGGGGCCCATAGTTTTGGCGCTTCATCTCCTAGGGTTAGGGTTTTGGCTATTTAGGATTTCCCATTGTTTCTAAATGATAAACAGGCCCTCGAGCCTCATTGTAACTCAGTTCAGAGGCCTGTAGCCGCCACATCTCTTCTCAGAGATAGCTACCAGCGCCCTAGCTAGTTTTATTTCCATTCTGTCTGTAAGCAAATTTTAGTTCTTTGATATTAATGAAATGAAGTGTTATTTCCGCCGCATCTCTGTATTTATGTTTATATGTTTATTCTGTTGCGTTCCTGCATAAATCTGGATCAGTGGTATCAGAGGGGTCTGCTTTTTCTCGATCCTTCTTTGCATGTCCCCAACGAGGTCGGGGTATAAGGAGCTAGGGCTCGATCTGGTGGAACCTTTGCAAGATCAGCCTCGCAAACCTCGACGGACGCCCATGGGAGACGAAAAGAAAGATGAGGGAGCAGGAGATCCTATCAAAATATTGCTCGAGGAGGCCCTCGAAAAACAAAGGAACGCGATGATGGATAGCTTTGCTCAGATCCTTCAACGGCTGCCCACCGGCGGCGCATTTGCATCCAGTAGCCACTCTGGAGTTGCGACTCCCTTTAAGGTACAAGTAAATTTTGACATTCCCATATTTGAGGGTCAAATAGACGCAGATGCCGTAGATAGATGGTTGAATCTATTAGAAGGATATTTCTCTGTTCATGACTTTTTAGACCGAGAGAAGATTATTTTTGCACTCCTCAAAGCTACCCCCCATGTTAAGGACTGGTGGGAAACCTACTGTGAGAACAAGGACCAGACAGAACCCTCTCTGTTCTCGGCCGTACCAACTTGGAATTCTTTCCGAGACGCCATCAAGGAACAGTACTATCCCGTGGGGAGCTATGAGGACAAGTACATACAATGGACCACGCCGCGACAACAAAGGGATCAAGATGTGCATGAGCTGACGAATCTGTTCCATACCCTGCGCACAAAGTTGGGTATCAAAGATTCAGAGAAACATCTGGTGCTAAAGTATCGCAGCTGTCTGCACAAATACATTCAGGAGGAAATGGAGTTCCTTGACATCTCTTCGCTTGGTAAGGCATGCACGCATGTCGCCAAGATTGAGCAAATTCGCTGTATAGCGAGACTTGGATCCTGCGAATCAAAAGCAAGGGAAAGGTGCTTCGTAATATTCCTAATTTGCGACAGCAAATTGGAATATTCTATTTTGTTTATTTTGCCGTCTATAGTTTATAAATAAATAAAAAGTGAGTAAAGAGGGTCTAAACTCACTTAAATGAAATAATACATCCACCTAGTAGCACAACGTTGTGACTTAAGTGGGAGTCAAGGGGGACCCAACACCACGTGGAGGAGGGGGCCTATGTACACTCTAGAAGTTTCTCCAAGCTTCTACGCAGATAAGGATGAGAATGTGGATAAGGATGAGGATGTGGAGGAGAGAGAGGCTACGTTGGGTTTTGGAGGGAAACCAACACTATAAAAGATGGAGGAGCCTCCTCATTTCATTCATGCTTGGATATTTGGATTATTGATTATTGAGTGAGACATATTGTCTTCTCTTTGGCACGCTGGCTGTTTAGCCCGTCTGCTGCACTGTTTAGTGCAACCGAGTGTCTCCATGCGGAGATCTCACCCTTAGCCCCGGGGGACTTCGAGTGCCTGCTCGGGCAAGGTTATTTTCTTAGCATCATCCTCCAGGACAGCATTATTGCTGCAGCAGCGTAATTCTGTGTTGTAGGGTGTTGCCGTGGTGACTTTACGACGCCACCTCCTTCTCTTGCTTTTCAGAGGGAGAGTCTCTCTTTCCTTTGGAGGATCAGATTTGGAGATTTTGGAGCTGATTTGCAGATCTTGGCATCAGGCCAACAGTTATTCTGCCCCTACTGCGCAGTCCCTTTTTGCATCTGCGTTATTTTTATGGTGTAGCTGCTGTGAGGGTTTGCCGGTTGATTTGGGGGGAAGATCTCAAGTGTAAGGATCAGCCTTCCACTTTGGAGATCTATTGGAGAGGTCTACTTCAGTTGATTATCATATTCAGCCTTCTCTATTTGGTTTCAGTTTGGAGTTGCAGTAGCTGCCCAGCGACTCCGACATTTTGATCGTATTGTGTATTTCAGCCAATCCCTTGGAGGATTGAGATCTTATTGCTGATAAGGGTTAGAGCTTTGCTCCCCTATTGTATTTGAGCTATATACTGTCATATCTATGTATTGGAGCAGCATTTTGTCTTAGACTGCGTTTTTCATAGCCTGGGGTTTATGCAGCAATAGCAATGCTTTTCATGTTTATGTACATGTGTTGTGGAGGCTTGCATTTCTTCTCTTGAGAGGTTGTTTCCTCAAGATTTGTACTCTCTTCTGCTGCTATACATTATTATTGGATATATATGCATCTTCTGTCTCACAGCTACTGCAGAAAACGCTGAAGGGTTTCTGGATTATTTTCTTGTCTTGCGACACCTTTATCTTGAGAGGTTTTCTATATAAAACTGCTGTTTAACCTTTCTGAAAGCCTATGCCTTGTACTCAAACTCATTCTCTGATTATTCATAGTGCTTTACATCTCATACCTTCAGAAAATACGCTGCCCTTGCTTCAGTAAAATTTTGCATACTCAAAGTCTTGGGAAATCAGGGTTTCTATTGACTAGTCGGGAAGGAGGAACTGTTTAACTAAGCAAAACGCCTTTGTTTGAGCTGAAATTCGACATGGAAGTCCCTCTTAACCTATTCTATCATATTCCAGAACCTTGAGCCGTCATTTTACGCAAATTTTCTGATCCACTCATTTTAGGGCCAAAATCATCACTTTTCCCCACCTTTTTGCCCTTAGAAGTTGAGTAAAGGTTGCTGCTGTTATTTCTTTTGGTTGCTGAACATTTTCAGAGATATTATATGATAGCTGAAGCCCTCATACCTGAGGAATGCGTTTTTCAGGCATGATCTGCTGAAAATTCCCTTTTGGGATATTACATCTTCCAAACCGCAGAATAAAGGACCGAGCCAAGGCATGGCGGCTAAAGACAACTCATCGAAGCCACAAGAAAAGAACAGCACCGCAAAGCCAAAGAAGGACACGGGAAAGTGGTGTGAGTTCCATAAGAGTTCCACTCACAACACAAGTGAGTGTCGGGCCAAGCAGTCGCTAGTGGCCGAGATGAGGGCTTCTGAGTCAGATGCATGCTCTGACTCCGAATCAGAACCTGAAAAGGCGAATGAAAAAGGGAAACAGATTATTGATGCGAAGCCCAACGCCACTGTTGCCACTGCAAAGATCCAAAAGGAGGAACCAGAAGATCCAGAGGAGGAGGAACGTCTCTTCCACTCCCAGATGTGGGTAAAGGGCTCCCCGGTACAGTTCATTGTCGACAATGGGAGCAAAAAGAACCTCATTTCAGCAGACGCCGTGAAGCGGTTGGGCTTGCCGACCACAGCTCACCCACATCCATACACCATCGGGTGGCTTCACCAAGGACGAGATCTCCGCGTCAGCCAGCAGTGCCGCCTTCCCTATAGCATCAAGCCCTTCACGGATGAGGCATTATGTGACGTTGCTCCTATTGATGTTTCTGATGTATTATTAGGACAACCATACTTGTGGAAGCGTCATGCTGTGTATGAGTCTCGACCTCGTGCTGTTATTATTACTTTGGGAAATAAGTTGTACAGGATACCAGAGGTACCACCTCCTACGACTATCTCTTTGGTTACTGCAAAACAATGCAGTAAGCTCATTTCCCAAACCAAGAAATTCGTTTTCCTGATGATCCGCCCCCAGGGCAAGAAGAAGACTGTGGCCACGACCTCCATACAGGGCTCCTCTGCACAACAACAACAAATGGATAAGGTTGTGGAGGAGTACGGGGACATATTCACCTCACCCACAGGGGTTCCTCTGCACTGTCAGGTCAAGCACCCGATTGATCTGACCCCCGGTGCGTCGCTACCTAATGGACCGATCTATCGGCGCTCTATTCTGGAGAATGATGAAATCAAGAGGCAGATTCAGGAGCTGTTGCAGAAAGGTCACATCAGACTAAGTTCATCGCCCTGTGGGAGCCCGATCGTGTTGGTACAGAAGAAGGATGGGACGTGGAGACTCTGTATTGACTATCGGGCGCTGAACAAGATCACTGTCCGGAATAGGTACCCAATCCCACTGATTGATGACCTTCTGGACCAACTCAAAGGTGCAAAATATTTCAGCAAGATCGACCTGAAGTCTGGGTATCACCAGGTACCAATTGAACCCTCTGATGTGTGGAAGACTGCCTTCAAAGCCAAGGAAGGCCTTTTCGAATGGCCGGTCATGCCTTTCAGGTTGACGAATGCTCCCGCCACCTTCATGAGGATGATGGATGACATCTTGCGGCCATTCACCAACTCATTTGTAGTGGTGTACTTGGATGATATTCTGATCTTCAGCCAGACTTGGGAAGAGCACCTTCACCACATCCGACAAGTCCTCCAAACACTGCGGAAACACAAGTTGTGTGCCAATTTGGAGAAGTGCACTTTTGGCATGACCCAGGTTCAATATCTGGGATACATTATTGATGAAAGGTATGTGATCCACCTTGAAGATCCAAGTCATCGATTGGCTGCCTCCCAACCACTCATAAAACAGCCGCGCCTTTCTCTCGGGTCTTGCTAATTTCACGTGAGGTTCGTGTTGGGATTCTCTCATATCACTTGGCCCTTGAGTCAAGTCACCAAGGGAGGAGCGAGAGCAAAAATTTTTTGGCTGAACCTCAATGTAAGGTGTTTTTGTGAACCCAAAACCGCTCTCATTCGCCTCTGCTCACTTTACCGTACTGCAGGGGTCACCCATTTGGAGATCAGATGTGATGCTCGACTATGCTATTGGGCAGGTCTTACTCAACAAAGGATGCAGGAGCATCAAGGGTGTTTTTTATTTTGTAAATATGTTAAAAGGGGGTGTGATGATTTTTAATATTTTATTAAATTAATTTGAGTAAAATAGGAAAATGTGAGGATTTTTGTAAATATCTTTCTATTAATAAAAGGATATGAGGGAATTTAATTAGTGGAAGGATTTTAGGGATAAAGAGCTATCCTTTAGGGATGTTGAGAGATTTAGGGGTTTGTTGAGGAATTGAAGGGATTGAGCATTTAATTTAATGATTTTTTAAATTGTATAAATAGGAGGGAGTTTTAGAGAAAAATACATTGAGAATAGTGAGAGGAGTAGAGAGCTAGTTGGGAACAACCAAGGCTGTGAGCCTTTGGTAAATTGTAAGGGCCATCAATCTGGAATATCAGGCCAAACAAAGTGTGTAAGTAATCTTGTTTTGATTTCAGATTATATATATATATATACATTTGGTGATTAGTTGTGAAAGTCATAGTTATTTCTGGTTAAATGTATATACATGGTTGAGGTATTGATAGTTGGAAAGATCGACCAAAGGAAATCTGCACTAAAAGAAATGGTGAGATTGATTTATGTGTTCAAGTTAAAAGGATTGATCTTAATACAGAAATTGTTATCTGTGCATGAGCTTATGAATAGTTTTGTTATATCGATCTGAATTCGATTAATAGAAAATGAAAAGAGGAGACTGCACCTTAATTTAAATTATGGAATTGGTAAATCGATCACCATGGATCGATTTCAAGAAGAAAATCTTCATGTAAAAATAGATTGTTAATTGCTGTTTGAAAGAGGGTGTTATTATGTGATTGCAGAGAGTTCTGTTTGAAATGCTTTTGTTTACCGTCTCTGAAATATGCTGTCACTAATAGCAACGATCTTCACAAATCTGAATGGAACGCATGGAGCGTTAATAAAATGGTGGTTAGTTTAATAACGTGATTGAAAACTGGAGTGAATGGTATGTTGTGAAACGTATTCATACCATAGCAGAGTGCATATAAGTACCATAGCCAGATTTAAAATCGATCTGTGGAAGCAATGAACAGAATTTAAACTTGAATGGTGGGTCGATTTAATAATGGAATGAGAATTGGTTTAAATAAGGTCAGAATGTATGGTGTAAATGTTTGCAGCGTAAATGTATGTCTGGCTTTTAAATGTTGAAAGAACAGTACTGCGTTAAATTCCTATTGTTTAAAGTCCAAACAGATTGTTGTAATGAATGCAATGTCAATGAATGCCGGAAGGGCGTTTTAAAGGAGTTTAACAGCGTGGAATAACTATCTGAAATGAAATTCGATTGGCAGACTTTGTAGAATTGAAAACGATCTCTTTGTTTCATTAAGAAGAACAGATTGTGTTTATCAAGTTGCAGGTTGAAAAGCATTGGAACGCTGTGATCAGTTTACAAGTGACAGGTTCTGCGAGGTGCAACGAAGTGCAATGAAACCTTGAAGGCGCTGAGCTGGTTGGAATATGTGCAATTGCTGAACACTGGATGTAGAAGTAGTGAGAGTTGCGTGGCCAGATTGTCCATGGAGGTAAGTGAATGAAATGACAGATTGTTGTTTACGTTGAGATTTTGGTGACATTTAAAAAAACTGGAACAGAAGATTGTGCAAGTCCACGTGCAGCGTGGAGATATAAATAAATGTTCAAATCAAAATTTGTTATACAGTTTCACAAACATGGCAATGAGGATATGTTGTGATAACCTATGAAAGCATATTTGAAATCGATTTGTATCAATAACTTATCAGTTTAATTTTTAAGAGATCGAATGTGTGTATAATGGGTATGAAGTGATCTTGAAAGGGCAAGGGCGCACATCCAAATATGGGTTTTCATACTTCCCAAGTACTGAATTTAGTGTGTTAAAATAAAAGGTGCATGATTTGGTTTTATATAATGAATGATGAGTATGAAAGTTTATACTCATGGATTGGAAATGAACTTTTGTATAAAGTTATGATTTGAGATTTGGGTTTTATAAAAGCCTATGAAATGAGAATGAGTTGTGATGAAAGTTTTGGGATGATATGTAATGGTTTCATAACCATTGTGTTTTTAGAACATGCAGATGAGTGAAATTTGCCAAGAAGGGGATTTTTTCAACAAATGATTGAATTGTATATGATGTGTGAATTTGATTGCCAACTATTGAAGTTTTGATTTGGAAAAAAAAAGCTGAGATGAACGTTGATATGCACAGATGTTAATGATCCTAGGTATTGCAAGCTCTAAGCTTGCGTCAAACATTCATCCAAAGGCATATCACAGTGAGACATTGTCTGACACAGTTCGCAAGTATCCCACTTATGACAAAGAAATGTATTCCATTGTGCAAGCTTGTCGACAATGGAAGTATTACATTTTGGGGAAGGAAACAATCATCCACACAGACCACCGGTCCCTGCAGTTCATACAGACACAAGGGAAGTTGCAGAATGATCGCCATCAGAAGTGGTCCACATATCTACAACAGTTTCATTTGAACATCAAGTACAAGAAGGGTAGCACCAATAATGTTGCAGACTGCCTCAGCCGACCACCGATCGTGGCGCCCACCACCATGCTCAACTCTTGTGGGCATGAGACTTCTGATTGGCCGCTTCTCTATGAGAGTGACCCAGAATTCGGCCACACTTACAAGGCACTCTTGGGGGGCACGCAAGTTCCAAATTTTTACCTCCAAGATGCACTTTTATGTCACCTGGGACACCTTTGTGTTCCTTCAAGCGAGCGTGCCAAGATGATATGGGAAGCACACTACAGTCGAGTCGCTGGGCATTTCGGGGTCGAGAAAACAGTAGCAATACTACAGAAGTATTTCTATTGGCCGAACCTTCTAAAGGATGTCGAGAAGCACATCAGATCCTGCACTGCTTGTGCCATTGCCAAACCGACCATCAAGAAGCAAGGCCTATATACTCCACTACCTACCCCTAGTCGACCGTGGGAATCCATCTCCATGGATTACATGTCGGGCTTGCCTTCTACTAAGAAGGGAAATGACTGTGTTTTTGTGGTCGTCGCAGTTATCGTCTATATTTTATAAGACCTCTCAGCTTTTTGAATAATGAAAGTGGTGAATTATTATTGAGTAAAATAAGTCATTTGTCACCGACACCAAGTCGCCCTCGCTCAACAAGTCGGCTCATTAGGCAATTCGACCCACGAAGAGGCCGCGCGAAGTGTGCCTGCTTTCATTTGGAGATCACTCGAACAAGTTCGATATACAAATAGCGTTTAAAAAAGTGTGAAGTTCCAAGAGAAGAAAGAGAATTGCAGCAGAGAAGGATGTGACTGAAGTCAGTTTTGGGCTCTCTCTCGTGCGGGTTACCCTGGCCATCGTCAATGGGAAGTTCTCGCTCGCCGGAGAGGTCGAAGTTCTACTACTAGAGAGGTTGAAGCTCCGGTACCCGCTAGGTCAAAGTTCGTCGCTATCATTCAAAGTTTCGTTGTTGGAGTTCAAACAAGTCCCCACGGTGCGAAGGTCAAAGTTTTGTTGCTACTAGGTCGAAGCTCTGTTGCTACTACTACTAGGTTGAAGTTCTACAGCTGCAAGGTCAAAGATCTAGGTCAAAGTTGTTGTTGGGAGGTTATCATCTGAAGAGGAAGGAAAGGTTGACTTGGTGATTGGAGGAAGTTTGTGTCTAGGTCAAAGACTCTTGGATTATCTCGTCTTCTCTTATGAAACTACTGAAGGAAGAATTGTTGACTGGGTTTTCCCCTAGATAGGGGTTTTTCCCTGGCTGTCCGCCTACAGCTAGTGTCTTTGACCTTCGTGTTATGGTTTTGGTAATTGCTTGATGAACTAAGATAAAATAAGATCACAAGAAATTTAATAAGAACATAAGAATAACACAAGTAATTATCAACATAAGAAAATCTTTCGGCCTTTCTGATTTTCCAACATGGTATCACAGCTAAGGTGAAGAAGAAGAAGAAAGCAGCTTGAAGATCTACCGAAAGGAGAATAAGGAGTCTTAAGAAGTTGAATAAGGGTCATCAAGAAAAGGGATCATATAAGGGGATAAGCCTACTATCTTCAAGAACCATGTCTAACTCATTGAAGGGAGAAAACAAATTAGAAGGAGTCTCCAATTATAAGGCATGGAAAAACAGGATAGATCTCATCCTCAAGAAGAATAAAGTCATGGATCTAGTCAAAGGAAAAGTAAGAAGCCTACAAAGGAATCAAGTGATGCAAAAAAAACCAAAGATAACCTCATCCCATATATATCCTACATAGATTTCGCTCAAGAGATGTATGAGGCCTTATCTGAATTGTTCACAATCAAGAATCTTGGTCAAATTGCAAGGCTCAACAGTGAACTAAGAACTATTAAAATGACTAAAGATGATATGGTGGCATCCTTCTTTGTAAGGATTGCTAGAATCAAAGATGAAATCCAGGAAATAGATGAAATAGTACCTGAAAAGGTGATCCAATGAATCAATTTTATGCTCAAAATTCAAAGTTCTCGAAATGGAGCGAAACCTATGTGCTTGCGTAGATCTCGTCGTTCTGAATCCAATGCAGCTCGTTTCGCGAAAACCGACTCCGTATGCTCCTGCAATCGCATTCTGTACGTTTTTGGAAACAGCTAAAAAAATTGTTTTACGGATATACAGGGTTGCCCAGTCAGCAGTCCGTACTGTTGACTAGACCCGGACTGTGCATGGTTGACTGGACTAAATCAGCTTATGGCAATTCGCCACTTGTCACATTCGGATTGGTTATGATATGGTGTATTTTTATTGGTTGTTGGTCAAACCAACCAGGGAACGCCACGTGGGCAAACCAAAGGTCGCCACGTGGCGCCTTGGTGGCCAACAAAAAATTTGGTATTGGGCCGAACGCACTCCAACAGAATCAAACACAAAACCTCTGAGCAACAAAACTGACACCAAACCAATGCGCCACAATATATTACTTAACCTATATAGTTTAAAATATTTATTTGAATGATATGGTTGGCATGTTTGGGGGTTAGGTCGGGGCTAGCCCTAGCCCTGGTCACCACGCCCACGGAAAATAAGGGGCGGGACCAAGGGCTAGGGCTTAGCTCGGCCCCCTGATTTTTAATTAAATTATTCGGTCCATAGGCAATATTGGACGAACTAAGTATCCCACAATTTGTGTTGGCGGTTGGCCAAAAAATCGCTCAGTTAGCGCTTTTTGGGGTGGATTTGTAGGACGGTTTGCAGGCAGGTCGAAATTGTAGGACAAATAGCTGGAAAACTTATGGAGATCATAACTTCTTCAATTTTTATACTTTTTGGGAGCAAAAAGAGGCTAGACAGGGGTTTTTGATAGTTTTGAAGCCATTGGAGCTATCAGTGAAGTCATTTGAGCATTGTAATTTACTGTAAACACCATTTTTTTAGCATAATGAAAGAGGCCCAACCATTGGAAGTTGGACCAGGTAATGTAGCCCAAGAGGGGTGAACTCCTTCATCAATTGTTGTTGTGTGTTTTCTGTTATGGTGATATTGTCTCTTGTTTACTGCAAAAATTGAGTTTAATTTTCATGTTTATGTGTTTAATAATTTGACAAAAGAGGCTTAAAACCCTAAGTTAATCACTTGCAAAATTTACATAATCTTCAAGCAACTTCACATACAGATCAGTTTGGTATCAGAGCTTAGGTTTTCTTTGTTGCTATGAGGGTTTAATTGTTTGCAAGTGTTTCTCATGCTTACAAGGTTGAAGCTCAAGAGAGGAGAAAGGAAAGCTTGTGGTCGCAAGTCCTCAAGTTGGGTCAAGGACAAGGAGAGCAAGTTTGCCACAATCTCCACCTCAAATTGTAGTTGAAGCTTCAGCAAGTATGTCAGATATTGAAAAAGCCTTCAGAAAATCATTCTTTTGTTGAGATTTTGTATAGTTGGTGTAGCATCGGGTGTGCTCTAGCCCTGAAATTTTGTGGAGGGGCTAGGACACATTTGATCTCCAAAACCCAAAAAGTGTTTTGACAAATTTCAGTTGGTGTTCAAGTTATTCAAATAATTAATTATTTTAATGGATTTCCTAAGTCTAAACTTGGGAAAATTAAATAATTAAAGTGAATTAATTAACACGTGCTGAAATTGTCTTAAGTCACATGGATCAAGCAATCTTTTAATCTCAGTCGTTGATGAATGTTTTAATCTCGGACGTTGATGAGATGAATGAAAAAGTATAAGAGAAAGGCTTGAGGGTCAGTTGGAGGGCACACATAGTTGCAGAGCTGAGGAATAGATCTGGAATTCTAGGGCGGGTTTGCTAAGAATTTCCAGAGGAATTTCCTGCAGCAAGGGGTAGTATTAGCTAAGGGGATGATCTCATCCCAGAGCCAAGAGTCAGTAATAGGCAGAGGAGCAGCAACAAGGACAGCATAGAGAAGCAGGGTAGTAGCTATGCAGGTGTTGCACAGCCGCTACGCAAGACAGCGCAGAGGCTCCAGGGGGCTGCAGAAGTTACGTAGAGGGTCTTCGAGGCCAACGTAAGGCCTACATCACCCTTCCAGGGGTTATATAGTCCCTCTCTGGGCAGCGTAGTGGCATTCTGAGGCTAGCAGGGCTGACGTTGGGGCTTCAGGGGCAGCGCTGAGGGTTTTTAGGGCCAAGTTTGGGCTGAGTTCTGTAAATCCCGTTTGAGGGTATGGATCAGTGAGATATTTGGCACTAGAACTTCAAGTTAGCTGCAGATTTGATTCTTTTATTCTCTGTCGGGTTTTCCAGATCTGGAACCCAAATTTACTCTATTCAGAATCTACTTAATAATAAACCCTCATATCTGCTGCACCAGTTTTCCCTCTTTGGGTTTTTCTAGGGACTTATGTCCAAAAATCCATGTGTCACTTTGTTGTATGAGCGTATTATTCAATAAATGATCCGCATCTCTAGGCTTCACTGTAGTAATGTTGATCCGAAACTTTACTTCAAGGTTGATAGAGAAAAGCCTCTCATTCTGGTTCTCTATGTGGACGATCTCTTCCTGACAGGTGCTGACCCTCTCATTCATTAGTGTAAGAGGGAGTTCGCTTTCGAGTTCGAGATGAAGGACCTAGGACTGATTAATTACTTCCTAGGTCTGCAGGTCTAGTAGAGACCTGGCAAAATTTTCCTCTCTCAAGTAAAATACATTGTGAAGCTGCTGGAAAGATTTGGAATGGTGGACTGTAAGTCTGTGTCGACACCGATGGAGCTCAACTTTAAGAAGTTGAGTGGCAGTGCTGCTGGGCCCTGATGGTCTTAGTGAACACCCTTCCGGATGTATGTTTTGTAGTGAACACTTTGAGTCAACACATGGTTGATCCTCATCACATTCATTGAGTTGGTGCCAAGAATCTCTTGAAATATCTTCGGGGCACGATAAACCATGGGCTGAGATACATTGTTGGGAGTTTGAGACTCCATGGATATACTGATGTCGATTGGGCTGGCAGTGTAGTGGATCGCAAGAGCACATCTGGATGTTGCTTCACACTTGGGTCTGCTTCGATATATTGGATGAGTGGGAAGCAGAAGTCGGTATCTTTGATCACCGCTGAGGCTGAATACATTTCAACGAGTATGGCCTGTTGTGAAGCAATTTGGTTGCGAAAGCTCTTCAGTGAGTTGTTCGGGCATGCGCTAGATACCACTATTATCCTTTGTGATAACCAGAGTGGGATTTGTTTATCAGAGAATCTCGTGTTCCACGATCGATCCAAGCATATTGATATCAAGTACCACTTTATCCGGGATATGGTGCAGCGAGGCGCCGTAAGGCTCGATCATATAGGAACTGATGAGCAGGTTGCGGATATTCTCAAAAAGCCCTTGGGGAAGGTCAAGTTCCTAACCTTCCATGAGAATCTTGGAATTGTGGAATGGCCCTATGTTGAGCATCATGTTGGACGATGAGCTCTGGGAGCTCCAGGGGGCTTTGGGGATAGCTTCTTGGAGCTATAAGCAACCACAGGGCTAGGCTTGCCGAACCTTGTTGGTGTGCTTCTGCCCCACCGTTATGATATTGAGTTGGTTCACCTTTCTTTGATATGTGCCCCGTATGCATCCTACCCATGGAATCCCAGACTCATGGGAAGTACCTCTCATCTTGGCCAATGAGGTGGGAAAAGCTAAAGACCAGTAGCAAGACCGATGGACGCATCAGAGATTGCCATACTCTCTATGTCGATGATGGCACATGTCCAACCACTTGACCTGGGAACAAGTCTAGTGAAGTTTCAGACCTCCAACTGTCTTCGGGTCAGTTAAACCAACTTCGGGTTGGTATGTGACTCCTTTGAGTCCTATAGAGGTTTTGGACCTCTGAACTGATTTTGTCAGCCGAGAGTGATGTCTTTGTGACTCACCTTTTTGTTCTGAAATAAAGAATCCAAAAAAGCAAGTTACGGCGGGATGATGCACGATGTTTGGATGGCACAAGTGGATGGAGTTCTCCCTAGTTGAGAGGGAGTGTTAATTTTGGGCAACTAGGTCCAAACTCCATGTTGTGATGCTGAGATGATGATGCCAATATTTTTATTGGATTCCTCTTTCGGAGAGGTGCAATATCGATCTAAATATCATCTTGATCCGATGAGCAGAGCATTTATTATGAATTAATTCCACTTATGTGCAAGGTCAGTCAGAATTGTAATGTAGGCTTGGAGCCCCAACAGATGTGTCACACACCCTCACTGATTGATATATATATAGGTCAATGTTGGAAGTCGTTTTCATCCATCACTCATCACACATTCTCTCTCTACATCTGATTGGTTCGATCATCATCTTGGAGGCTTCTCTTCACTCACACGTGGGAAAAAGCAGCAGCTAGGGTTTCAGACTCTTCTAGGGTTTCTAGCGCATAATTGACCAGCGTCGACTTTAGTCAATGCTTGGTCAAATTTACCCGAAACTCTCCCAAAAATTCAATCTCCTCAAACTGCATTTTTTGGCACACCAACCAAAGCTGGACGTTGACTTTGACTTGGCTGCGTTGACTTTCTGCTGATGTTGACTGTTGCAAAAGCTACCCGAGAAGGTTGTGTGACACATTCTGGTTGGCTGACCGTAAGGAGACTTTGTTGGTTGAAGCATCCTGTTGACCGCCGTGACGCACCACAACACATATATTTTGTTGATCAAGTTAAGCGTATTTTTGGCTTGTCTTCAGTTGATCTATTTGTATGTTCTATCAACATTTTACTTTCATGTTTATGTGATTGCTATTTGATATCGAGTATAAAGTAAAAGTTCCATCAAGCAAAGAACATCTACGAGAATTTACACCGAGTCTCCCTAGTGTTGGTGTAGAACGGTGTAGAAAGGAAGAACAACACAAGGAGCCAAGAAACTTGAAAGAGGAGTGACCGCTGATATTTTGGGGTAGCATCAGATGTGCTCTAGCTCCGAAAGCAGATGTTGACGTAGGCAAGTAAGGCTGACGCAAAGGGCTGAGGAGCAGCACTAGGGTTTCTAATGGGCCAGAAAGGGCTTGAGTTCTGTAAAGCCCGTTTGAGGGTGTGAATCAGCCATATTTTCTGTCTCCGAGTGAAAGAGGTATTATTGTCGTGATTTTCTCTATAGGGCCAACCATGTCTGGTGCCCAGAAATTGTTGTATTCAAATTATGCATAATAATAAAACCCTCCAGAGCTAGCTGCATCGGTTTTCCATCATTGGGTTTTTTCAGGGACATTTTTCCGAAAAATTTGTGTCTCTTTTTCATATCAGCTTTCTATTCAGTAAATGATCTCTATGTATAGGCTGCTATTTGTGTTTACTTTGTTGTTTTTCTGAATTTTCAGATTAATAACTTGTGTAAATAATCAAGTAAGAGAATTAAATCAATGGTTAGTAATAGGGTTTCATACATTAAGAAATTTTCACATGGTATCAAAGCATTGCAGATCAAGCTGAATCTCGAGCAAATCGGGCGAAGAAAATTTTGCTACAGAGTAGC
Source organism: Pinus albicaulis (assembly GCA_034641835.2). Lineage (NCBI taxonomy): Eukaryota > Viridiplantae > Streptophyta > Pinopsida > Pinales > Pinaceae > Pinus > Pinus albicaulis. The sequence continues at coordinate 134,993,535 of CM076583.1, read as the reverse complement.
AGCTGAAGCAGCAGAGAATCCAGAGAGAGCAATGTAGCACCAGGAGGATGTAGTCCCAGCAGAGGCCACGCAGGGGCTGACGCAGTCCCAGCTGGGTGATGCAGAGGTAGCGCAAAGCCCTCCAGAGGGACGCAGTAGCAGCCTGCGCTGTGCAGAAGCTGCGTTGAGCCAATCTACTCACGCAGAGGCCATCCAGAGGGACGCAGTCAAGTTTTGAGTTGTTGTGCAGAGTTGTCGTAGTCCGGAAGCAGAGCTTCAAATCTTCAACAGTTGCTGGTGTGGTGGAGATTCAGTTGGTTCAGAATCGTGCCTAGCTAAGTTGACAAAGAGCAAGAGGAGAACAGCTGCTTAGCAGATTTTTGCCAAAGAAATCTAAGGATCGATCAGGAGGGTGATCGAAGAGGGTTGATTCAGAAGATTTGGCATATTTTTAAGGGAGGAAATCAGTTGTCAGAGGGAACAGATGGTGCCTTTCTCGACAAGGATCCTAGATCCGAGTTTATGTTGAGGGTAGCAACAGAAGCAGGGAGAGGAGTATCTGTTTCGACAATTTATTTATGAGCAGATGGCACCATACGGACTGCGTGATCAGGATAGGTTGGACAGCTTGTCCAACTTTTCTATCTGGAAGGCCAGAATCTTGACGATCCTGGAGACATATGAATTACGGGAGTATGCAGTAAGCGCCTTGGCTACACCAACCGATGTTGTTGTTCTCGCGAAGCATGATGAAGCTGAAGCACATGCTAAGCGTTTCATCATGGACGGGGTCAAGGATCATGTGGTCCCACACATAACCGAGAAGAATATGGCTCATGATATGTGGAAAGCGTTAACCACATTGTATTAAGGGAAATCCGTCCAAAAAGAAGATGCTTCTAGAGAACCAGATGAGGTTGTTTATGATGACTAAGGGATAGGAAATCGATCCTTGCCTCTTCAGGTTGCAGACAATCTGGGATCAGCGGATTGCCATGGGGGTTAAAGTGGATGATGATGTCATGGTGAGGACTTCTCTAAATGCAATCACCGATGATTGGGAAACGCTTGTCCAAAGCATCTTGGGCAGATAGGTCCTTCCAAACTAGGATGACATCTTGGCTATCCTCCGACAAGAGGAAATTCGTCGAATAACCAAGAGACAAGTCAGCACCGGACCAAGAAAAGTGAAGAAGGAGGAAGAAGAAGATGCAGCCTTGGCATCTAAGAAGTAGCAAGGGAAAAAGAAGCGGGATCTGTCAAAGACCAAGTGTTTTAGATGTGGTGAACTTAGACACTTCACCATCGATTGTCCTCTAAGGAAGAAGGACAAGGAAGCTTCTAGTTCCAAGGTTGCGACAACTCAAGAAGACGATGACGTAGCCACGAGCGCTCATGTACCTCGAGAGAAGAGGTGGGGCGATATTGATCTGTAAAGCAGCTACAAAGCGGAGGCAGGATCCTTGAGTAGCCCAACTCTTGGATCATATACGTGCTACGGGAGCCTTAAGACAGTAGCGGGGATGACTGGAGTAGTGGGTGCAAAGGATCACAGTGAAGCAGAGGGCAGAGTTGGATGCTAGAGAGGGAGCAACGCAGTGTAGTGACAACATAGAGGGGTTGATGAGACTTCAGCAGCGCAGAGGATGGAGTGCAGAGCTATAACAACGCAGTGGCTTCAGGAGGATAGCGCAGAGCAGCATTCTAGGGAGATTCAGTGATGAGATGCAACCCAACTTACTTGTTTGTCGGTATTTGGGTAGGGGTCCTTTAGTTGCTTACTTCTCAGCAACTGAGTTGCAGTGTAGCAGTTGGCAGCGCGATGTAGCAATTTGAGAGGGAGCTGCAATACGAATGTAGCAGTGATTGTGGCAGAGTCATGGGCAGCAGTACAGATTGCAGCAGTAGCGTAGTGATGAAGGTAGTAGGCCAAGCATCAATGCAGAGACAAATGCCAGAGATCAGAGTGGTACTTCGGCGTTGATGTATTGCTAGAGCACATTCCTCGCTAAGAGGGAGTGTTGAGATTTTGGGGTAGCATCGATGTGCTCTAGCTCCGAATTTTTGTGGAGGAACAGGAATACATGAGATCTCCAAGACCCAGAAAGCGTTTGGGGAAAAGCAATCAGGTTTAAGAGCTATTAAAATAATTAATCTTTTTAATTAAGGACCCTAAGTCTAACTTAGGAAAATTAAAAGATTAAAGTGAATTAAATTAAACATGTGATGAGAATGACTTAAGTGACGCGGATCAAGCAGCTTCTAATCTTAGCCGTCGATTGGAGATTAGATCACGGTCATTGGTTTCCCAACGAGAAAAGTATAAGAGAAGGGCTTGGGTTAGTTGGAGAACACACACATTGGCAGAGCACTGAAGCTAAGCAGAAATTCTAGGGCGTGGTTTGCTAAGAATTTCAAGAAGAGTTTGCAATGTAGTGAGGGGCAGTATTGGCGAGGGATTATAAAACCAAGGCCAAGAATACAACAGCAGCAGAGAGACAACATATCTAGCTGCGCAGAGTGCAGGCAATGCTATGCAGTCCAGCCAGAGCCCAGTCAGGGGCAACGCAGAGGTATCAGGAGCCACGCAAGCCCAGTCAGGGCAACGCAAGGGCAGCGTAAGCCCAGAGAGGGTGATGCGGGCCCTTCCAGAGCAACACAGAGGTTGACGCAGGCCAGTAAGGCTTACACAGAGGGATGAGGAGCAGCACTGGGGTTTCCAGTGGGCCAGAAAGGGCTCGAGTTATGTAAATCTCATTTGAGGGTGTGAATCAGCCATATTTTCTATCTCCAAGAGAGAGGTATTGTTGACGTGATTTTCTCTATAAGGCCAACCATTTCTAGTGCCCATAAATTTTTGTGTTCAAATTCTGCATAATAATAAAATCCTCCAGAGCTGACTACATCGGTTTTCCCACATTAGGTTTTTTCGGGGACATTTGTCCGAAAAATCTGTGTCACTTGTTGAGATTTTGTGTTTTTGGGTAGCATCACTTGTGCTCTAGGTCCCAAATCTTGTGGAAGGACTAGAGTACACTTGATCTACAAGACCCAGAAATTGATTTGGGAAATTTCATCTGGTTTAGGAGATATTAAATTAATTATTTATTTTAAGTGTATTTCCTAAGTTAAAACTTAGGGAACTTAAATAATTAAAGTGAATTTAATTAAACATGTGATGAAATTATCTTAAGTCACACGGATCAAGCTTTCTTTTAATCTTAGCCATTGATTCAAGATCTAATCATGGTCCTTGATTTGTCAACGAGAAAAGTATAAAGGAAAGGCTTGGGGTCATTTGTAAAGACACACAGAGGCAAAGCACTGAAGCTAAGCTGAGATTCTAGGGCAAGGTTTGCTAAGAATACTCGAAAGTGTTTCAGCTGCAGAGAGGAGAATTTAGACCAAGGGGATGATCTGATCCCGGGGTCTAGAATACACAAGAGGCAGAGATTAGCTCAAGGACAGCGCAGAGGAAGGCAACAGCAATAGCAGCAAGGACAACGTAGTCTCTCCAAGGACAGTGTGATTTTCAGCAGGAAACCCTCAAGGGTTACGCAGAGACCCTTCAAGGGCAGCGTAGTGATTGCGTCACCCAATCTGGGGTAATGCAGTCCCTTCCGGAGCGACGCTGAGGGTTTGGAGGATGTCCAGGGCTGACGCAGAGGCTTTCAGGGGCTTCAGAGGCTGACGTAGAGCCTTTCAGGGACAGCGTTGGGGTTTCTAGGCCCTAATCTTGGCTAAGTTCTGTAAATCCCGTTTGAGGGTGTGGATCAGTCATTTTTGGCTCTAGATCAGCTAGTGAGCTGTAGATCTAGTATTTTCTCTGTCGGGATTTCCAGATCTGGAACCTGGATTTGTGTATTCATAAATATTCTTAATAATAGAACCCTCCAGCAGCTAGAGACCGTTTTTCCCACATTGGGTTTTCCTGGGGACTATTTGTCTAGAAATAACTGTGTCACTTTGTCAATGTGTGCATGTGGTTATTCTAGATGTAGATTGGTAGAGATCTTCTGCGTTTTGCTTCGATTTTAACTTGAATTTATTCAGTTAATAACTTGCATAAGTAGAAGGAGCATAATCGGGTTAGCAGTAATAATTTATGCATAAACTATAAGATTCAGAAATTTCTACATGGTATCGAAGCAACTGCAGATCTAGGAGGGACACCAGCTGAAGAGACTGAAGGTTCTAGCTGCAGAAAGCAGCTGGAAAAGCAGCCAAAACGCAGACCTGAAGGGGCAACGCAGTTTTCAGGAGCAAATTTACGCAGAGGGAAGGGTGACGTTGTCCAGCGCTGTGTCCTAGCAAGCCCACGCAATTACTACGCAGAAGCAGCTCAGAAACAGTGTTGGTTTGGTCTGAAACCAACCAGCGTGATTCAGATCTGAATCTGTCAGATCCAGAAAATACTGCAGAAATTCAGAAGAGCTGGTGGGGTTGAAATCTTGAAGTTTTCAAATTTTTAGCCTTAGCACAAGTGACAAAGATTGGGAGGAGATCAGCTTCTCAGAGAGTTTCTTGCCAAAGGAAACTTGCAATTTGATCAAAGGATCAAAGAAGAAGTTGAATCATAGTTGATTTGGTAGATTTCCAAGGAGGGAAATCAATTGTCAGAGGGAGCAGAAGGCACCTGTTTCACCACCTTAGATCCATTTCTCTAGCAAAGAGAAAAGGAAGTTCTGACACATTCTGAGCAGATGGCTCCTCATGGACTGCGTGATCAGGATAGGCTAGATGGCCTCTCAAACTTTTCGGTTTGGAAGGCAAGGATCCTGATTGTCCTTGAGGCATATAATCTAAGAGACCATGCAGAGCAAACTTTGGCCACACCGACAAATGTGGATCTCCTTCGGAAGCATAAGGAAGCTGCTGGGCTTGCCAAGCGGCTGATTATGGATAGTATCAAGGACCATATTGTACCACACATAGCTGAGAAGAAGACAACTAACGAAATGTGGAAGGCCTTGACTTCCCTATATGAGGGAAAGTCTGTCCAAAGAAAAATGTTGTTGGAGACCCAAATGAGGTCATTCATGATGACCAAGGGAGAAGACACGAAGCACTTCCTCTTCAGACTGCAGTCAATTAGAGATCAGCTAACTGCAACGAGTGCAATGGTGGATGATACTGTGATAGTCAGGACTGCCCTCAATGTAGTCACGGATGAGTGGGAAACCTTTGTCCAAAGTATCTTGGACAGACCGGACCTCCGAGATTGGGACAACTTGTGGTTAATTCTACGTCAAGAAGAACTCCGCAGGTTCACCAAGAGGCAGCACAGCCCAGGATTGAGCAATGTGAACAAGGAAGATGAGGAAGATGCAGCCTTGGCATCAAAGAAGCAGCCAAAGAAGAAGAAGGATCTTTCAAAGATCAAGTGCTTCCAGTGTGGTGAAATGGGACATTTTGCCAGCCATTGTCCTCAGAAGAAGAAGGACAAGGATGCATCTTCTTCCAAAGTAGTTGTGGCAGATGATGGGTCAGTAGATGATGCAGCCATGAGTGCTCATGAACCACGGAGGTGGGGTGACATCGACATGTAGAGGAGCTACATGGAAGAAAGGCAGGATCCTTGAGTAGCTCATCTCTTGGATCACATGCGAGCTACGACAACCTTAAGACAGTAGCAGGACAAGTAGAGCAGTGGATGCATAGATCACAGATGAGGCAGAGGCAGAGGCAGATCTGAAGACTGGGAGGAGCAGTGCAGAGCAAAGCAGCAACAGCGTAGATGTAGTAGCAGCGCAAGGCTGCTGTGACTTCAACAACGCAGAGCAGTGTTGCTTACGCAGTGCAGAGCTGCAACATCGTAGAGAGCTTCAGAGGGACAGCGCAGTGTAGCAGCAGCGTGATAGATTTCAGCACAAGAAGTTGAAGTGACTTCAGTAGTGCAGAGGGAGTCTAATTCCGTAGGCAGAGTTGTAGCTGTGCATTGTTCTTTAGATGCCAGCACAGATCTGTAGCCTATGGAGCTTCAGTGATGAGGATGCAACCCATCAGACTTGTTTGTCAAAGATTGGGCAGGAGATTTAGTTGTTTCTCTCAACAACTGAAGTTGCAGTGCAGCAAATCAGCAGTGGCAGTGCTATAGGCAGCATAGCTGCAACATATTGAGAGGGATATCTAGTACAGAAGTTGCAGTGGCAGTGGCAGAGTCATGGGCAGCAGTACAGAATGGCAGCAACAATGCAGAGTTGAGTGGCAGCAGGCCAAGCTTCAGCAGCACAGAACCAGTACCCAAAATCATGAAATGCATAAGTTTGATGTATTGCTAGAGTACACCCTTGATGCTAAGAGGGAGTATTGAGATTTTGTGTATTTGGAGTAGCATCAGTTGTGCTCTATGTCCCAAATCTTGTGGAAGGACTAGAGTACACTTGATCTACAAGACCCATAAATTGATTTGGGAAATTTCCTCTGGTTTAGGAGATATTAAATTAATTAATTATTTTAAGTTTATTTCCTAAGTTAAAACTTAGGGAACTTAAATAATTAAAGTGAATTTAATTAAACATGTGATGAAATTTTCTTAAGTCACACGGATCAAGCTTTCTTTTAATCTTAGCCATTGATTGAAGATTCTGATCATGGTCGTTGATTTGTCAACAAGAAAAGTATAAAGAAAAGGCTTGGGGTCATTTGTAAAAACACACAGAGGCAGAGCATTGAAGCTAAGCTAAGATTCTAGAGCAAGGTTTGCTAAGAATACTAATAAGTGTTTCAGCTGCAGAGAGGGAAATTTAGACGAAGGGGATGATCTGATCCCGGGGTCTAGAATACACAAGATGCAGAGATCAGCTCAAGGACAGCACAAAGGAAGGCAGCAGCAGCAGTAGCAAGGACAACACAGTCTCTCCAAGGGTAGTGTGATTTTCAGCAGGAAACCCTCAGGGGTTACGCAAAGACCCTTCAGGGGCAGCATAGTGACTACGTCACCCAGTCTGAGGTAACGCAGTCCCTTCCGGAGCAGCGTTGAGGGTTTCGAGGACGTCCAAGGCTGACGCAGAGGCTTTCAAGGGCTTCAGAGGCTGACGCAAAGCCCTTCAGGGACAGCGTTGGGGTTTCTAGGCCCTAATCTTGGCTGAGTTCTGTAAATCCCATTTGAGGGTGTGGATCACTCATTATTTTGGCCCTAGATCAGCTAGTGAGTTGTAGATCTAGTATTTTCTCTGTCGAGATTTCCAGATCTGGAACCTGGATTTGTGTATTCAAAAATTTCTTAATAATAGAACCCTCCAGCAGCCAGAGACCGGTTTTCCCACATTGGCTTTTTCCGGGTACTATTTGTCTAGAAATAATTGTGTCACTTTGTCAATGTGTGCATATGCTTATTCTAGATCTGGATTGGTAGAGATTTGTTGTGTGTTTTGCTTCAATTTTAACTTGAATTTATTCAGTTAATAACTTGCATAAGTAGGAGGAGCATAACCGTGTTAACAGTAATAATTTTTGCATAAAGTATAAGATTCAGAAATTTCTACATCACTTTGTCATATGAGTGTTCTATTCAATAAATGATCTGTATGTGCAGGCTGCTATTTGTGTTTAATTCGTTGTTTTTCTGAATTTTCAGATTAATAACTTGTGTAAATAATCAAGTAGGAGAAGTAAATCAATGGTTATCAGTAGCGTTTCATAGATTAAGAAATTTTCGCAGTGACAAGGTCTTGGAGGCATACTGGTGTCAAGGGTCTGTGTCATGGTCATGGTACTTGTAAATTGAAGGTCTATAAGAAGAATTAATTTCGAGTTTCCCTCTCCAAGAGGGAGAGTTTTTGGCCCTGGCTTGAAGTGCCTAAACCTTGTGTCTCTTGTGTTTTGATAATTGACTTGATGAAAGATCTAATAAGCTAACTAAGATAAGATATAAGTGAAGGAAGCAAAATACGTAAAGACAAGCAATTATCAAGTAAGAGAATTGAATTAAACTCTGCCCTACCAAATTCTCAACATGGCATCAGAGCTAAGGTGCTAGAAAGCGCATAAAGACACTCAAGGATCAAGTTTCATGACAGGCATCAAAGCAAGGTGAAGGAATGAAGAATCAAAACCAAAGAAGGAAGTCTACACAACAGTTTGGATCTTTGTATTAATGAACAACATTGGATCACAGTATACAAAGCAAGGATTTGTTTAGAAGAAAGGTTAGTTTTCCATAGTGAAAGAAATAAGACAATTTCGTGTTAAAGGCAGTATTATAGTAACATCTTAAATGTACCAGCAGTTCACTGCCATCTCAAAGTATTTTCATCAAAATCTTCAAGGCAAGTTACCTATCATCCTTGATCATTCAAGGAAGCAACAAAACATCCTCATCAATCACCATCAAAAGGGAAGCCAAATCTAAAGGCTTTGACATCATAAAAGGAGCAATCTCCTTCATTGAAGGACTTTTCATTTGGAAGAAAATCATTCAAAGGAAGCTTCAACCATCATCAAAGTAATCGAGCTGAAGATTTCATCTTCACTTGTCAAGTAAGTATCTATTATTCTATAATCAAAATTGGTAAAATGACTTCGTGTTTGCAAGGAGATCTAAAGTCTGGAAGACAAAAATAATCCTCAAAAGAGAAGTCATTGATATCTATGGAAAAATCTTCAAAGGTAAAGTATTGATTGAATACATGAAAAAGGATCAAAGGACTCAAAGAATCGGAGATATTGAAGAAATATGTGATAAACTATTCCTTGAAGATGCAGTATATAGAATCTCAATTATGAGATCTGAAAGAAATGATAAAGGAGAATCATCACTATTCTAACTGGTGAACAAGGTAACAAGTTACCATGGGACAAGAAAGTTACCTCATTCAACAACTTATGGTTTCCATGCAAGATAGAAAAAGACAAGTTGTGGGCAAAAGTATTAAAGATTAAAGAAAGCTCATATCACCGGAAAAGGATGGAGGAAGTTGAAGAAAGAAAGTTCAAGGAAAGAGGGAGTAAAAGATCTTTACTATGGTTAAGATAGTATCCCTCACAAAAGGTCTTTTCATACCTTCTAAATCCTATATAGGATATGACTACAATAAATAGATGCAATGTGACATCATGAAAGCATTAAGAAGCAAGAGCTTGTGACATCACCATAGGGAATCATGGAGGACAAGAAGAACAAAGTTCATGGAAATCAAATATGGAAGATATAGCCATTGGGAACCTCATTGAAGAAGTCATCCAAGACGAGGCTCATCATACATCAAAAGGAAACATTTTCCAAAATAAGGATATTCAAGATCCTCAAAGTTCTCTGATAGAATCCTCATCGAAGGATTCACCGATCTAGAGACGAAGCAAGTGTTTCATTAGGAACTTCAACTTGTGAAGTTCATGGAATGATGATGACATAAGAGATGAGGTAGATCAAGGGATTGAAGACATTTCAATCAAGGAAGTTTTTGAAAGAATACTAGATGACCTGAAGGTAAATGAGGTATGTATGCTTGTATTTAATATTATAATGTCATGTCGTATGGTTGCAGGTAACATCAATGAATACTCCTATCCTGAGGAGCATGATCAAAGGAAAGGAATCTCCTCCTCTAAAAAGATGTCGAAAGGCATGGTTCATACTAGATGAAATCAACATAATATTTTCTCATAAGAAGTATGAGATGATTGGCAACTATTAAGGGACTCTGATTGGAAGCTCTTGTGAATAAAATTGTGTGGAAGGAAGAGATCGTGAGAAGTGCAACTATGGTAAAAGGCAGACAACATCCATGGAAGAAGAGTTGACTAGGAGATCTTCTAGGAAGATAAGTGGACTCTGATAAAAGTTTGGAAAAGATAGAGACCCTTGACAATACATATCTTTAGGAGATGTGTCAATCTTTAAACAAATGATGTCGATACCTACAAGAAGATGTCATGATGAAAGATCATCACTAAGGCAATTTTTATTTAAGTATTCATATCTATAATTGAATAATATATGGATGAGCTTATGTAGGATTGCCAAAGGGAAGTATATGTCTTCCACAGTTGACAACCATATGAAAGGATGGAAGACCCTTGCAAGAAATATGGTTCGAAGGAAAGAAACATGACATTAACCTAGACCAGATGAGGAGACTGATGGATCACTCTCTGAAGGAATTATGAAAGTGATGGATGGTCTGTGCCCATTGAAGAAGTCTCGAAAGAAGAAGACTTCACAACATGACATCGAAGGAAGAAAGTTACTCCGTGCTGCTGGACATTCCATGGAATTTCTACAGATCTCTGATTAAGAGGGAGCTTAGGTACATTCCTTGTATAGGAATGAGTACATTCCTTTAAGGAATGGATTTGTCATCCCTAGTTAAGAGGGAGTGGCAGTTGTGTTTTTCTATCTCATCTGTCATGCACTAGACCAGGACTAACAGTCGTAAGTCTTAGTGAAGGCCATGGAGAGGAATGTAGACACATGGCATATGTATCCTCCCTATGTGAGAGGGAGAGATAGACACGCATTCTTGTCTTCATTGGAAGAAAGAATGGAGTATTTTGGGATTTGGTAACCCTGTGGCATCCGATGGTCTTTGAGAATGTGCTAGAGCATTCCGATAACAGAAATAGAAGGACGGATATTCTTTGAGGATTAGCTATCCCGATAAGAATAGTCTTATGAGGTCATACTCGGTGAACACTCGGGTGGGTTATGTACCTTGAGAGATGATAATGATGATTAGAAGTCATTAGTCTCGTCAGTATTGTGCTCTGATCTTATGGAGAGATAGAGTTGTTAGTCAAGGCCTTGCTATGTGACAATGTTGGTTAATATGATGCTATAACAAATGGATTACCAATCAAATTCTTCTTATGAGATTCTTCAGATTGAGAGTGACCATGTACCATTATGAATACCTCCTAGTTAAGAGGGAGTGTTGGAAAGTATCACTAGATTCGGTCTTCATAATGACTAGTAGTTATGAATTTATATAATGAAGAAGACAAAGATAATAAAATGCATTTTGTAAAGCTTGACTCATGGGTTTCATGAGAAAGAAATTTTTAGTATAGGTCAAAGACTTCTTCTTGATGTCTTTTAGGGATTTTTCATATTGTCATAAATGTATAATTTAGAGTCATGAATATGAAGTGTTGTTACACTTGCAAAGGAAAATTATTGATGTAAATGTATGCCTCAAGACCTTGTCAAATATACTCCACGAGATGGCTTAAAGATGATGTATATTCTCCTTTTTGAAGTCGGCCTCATACAGAGAATGCACACTCAAGTCAGCTCAAGTGAAGACACATCTGTTCAGAGGTCATGTCATCTTATTATTGGTGGCAACAACTATATAAAGGAACCTTGATCACCACAGAAACAGAAAAAGTTCGGAAACTTTGTGATGGAATGCAAATTTCAAGTCTGTAATTTAGTGCGAGAAAAAGAGGACATCTCAACGTGGAACAACACTGTGTTTGGGTCAAGGAAAAATAAAATAGGTGCCACACCTACCTCGTATACCTCAAGTAAGTTGAAGGCTACCTCTGTAATAAACAAGTCTACAATCAAGGTATGGGTAAAAGTGACTGTACAGCAAAGAAGAGAAGATTGTAAGGAGTGCAAGTAAGAAGCAATGCAAGCCTCAGTCTTAGGCTAACATATTCCAGATATCCCTGAAGGAGACTGAAGTATACACAGTGTTAAGGAGGGTTATTCCAGCAAGTGCAAGAGCTCGGTTTTGGGTGTCACAAGGTGCATATAGAAGGTCGAGGAAGAATTTAATGGAGGTCGAAATGTAAAGGATAGAAGCACATTACTGGGGCTACTAGAATAGGGACCGAGTCTCCCTACTGTTGGTGTAGAACGGTGCAGAAAAGGAAGAACAGCATAAGGAGCCAAGAAAGAGCAGTGACAAGGTCTTGGAGGCATACTATGTCAAGGGTCTGTGTCATGGTCATGGTACTTATCAATTGAAGGTCTATAAGAAGAATTACTTCCGAGTTTTCCTCCCAAAGAGGAAGAGGTTTTGGCCCTGGCTTGAAGAGCCTAAACCTTGTGTCTCTTGTGTTTTGATAATTGACTTAATGAAAGATATAATAATCTAACTAAGATAAGAGCTAAGTGAAGGAAGCAAAATAAGTAAAGACAAGCAATTATCAAGTAAGAGAATTGAATTAAACTCTGCCCTACCAAATTCTCAACATAAAAGGCCTTGCTTGCATGACAGTGGGAGCAACAGTGGCAGGAGGATTTACTTCGATGCCAGGAGCAGCCAGGATTACCACAAGGAAACCTACTTCAATGTCAGAGAGATTTTTCCCTCGAATATTGAAATGAAGGATTATGGAAGATACACTATTTCTTTGGATTGGAGATTCAGATTTGGTGAATGCCATGATGTACGGGAAGTTGATTAGATTTGTGAAGTACCTGGTTAACACTAGGCCAGATATTTACCTTACAGTGAACACCCTGAACCAGTTTATAGTTGATTCGAGGCATATACCATGGATAATGGCAAAGCATGTGGTACCTATGTTGTACAATTATATGTGGTTTGAAATATGCCTCATGAGGTGAAGAGAGTCTTTCCTGCAATATCACAAGTCATGAAGCAATGAGGCTTCAGAAGCCAAAAGGACATGGTCGGATCACTTCATCTGAGACATGATTACATATCCATAAATGAGTAGATTGTGGACAAAGACGAGCTTAGTATGAAGTTGAATGTCTCCCTCATTGGAAGAGAATGACGAGGTCTTTGCAGGATTGGACTAACCATCTCTTGAATCCATAAAGGACTTTGGTTGGGTCATAAAGGACTTTTACCAAGAGGAGATGAATACATTCACCTTTGAAGCTAAAAGGACTTGGCTAGCTCATAAAGGACTTTGACCAGAAAGGTAAATGGCCGTAAGGGGCAGATTATACGATACATTCACCTTTGAAGATAAGACTTGACTAGGTCGACCAGAGGTGAATGACCCAGGGAAATTATAGGATTGGACATGTCTATTACATCATGTTTGATATTTGTGACTAAGCTACAACCTCTTAGTCTTTGCATGGTTAGTTGTTTACTAGGGGATACCCACCAAAGTACGTCTTGCTAGCAAATTACCACAAAAGTAGGTCAATGGGACTATTGAGTACCATGATGTAATTACAAAGTGGTAGCACAAAAATTCCTACAAAAGTGAAGTTTGAATCCATGCTAAACCTTGAAAACTCCTCAAATAGGATATAGATGTATAGAGGGGATGGACACAGGAATTGGAAAATAAATAATAATGATGTTGGTATGTCATGGTCTACAAAATCCATCTCTCCTAACATCAAAAACCTTAAATCATTTTTTAAGGGAGCGTAAATTTGATAGACCTTACTGGCAGCTTATGCAAGATCATCATTTAGTGTCGTGAAGTATTCTACTAATGCAACAACTAGAAATTATTCTTCTAACTGATTAAAATTAAGTGCAATTTATTTTCTACAACAAACAACGAATAAAATCACAACTACAACTTTCACTATAAAAACGCTACGGAAAATAAAAATTTGGAACTAAGAAATATAGAGCACACAATAAAATTGACACCAATATTTTTGGACAAATGTCGCCGGAAAAAACCAATGCAGCAGATGAGGGTTTTATTATTATTCTTCAGCAACAAATCTGAGTTCAATAAAATGGATGTCAAACTAGCAATCCTCTCCAAGAGAAATACTGGAAAAATTATTAAGGGAATTTTCCCTTCCTCCACAAGCAATCCTACAACAAAACGAGCCTCAAAACTGGCTCCGGAATGTGAAAATTTTAACTCCTATTGCAACAACTATAAACTATTCTTCTAACTGTAAATTAATTAATAGTTTATTTTCCCACATAAAAAACGAAGAATTGTCTACTGCAATTTTCACTAAATTAAATTTTACGGAAGATAAACTGGAAATTGAGAAATATGTTAGCACACACATAAAATTAAGACAGTTATTTTTGGACAATTGTCCCCGAAAAATCCCAACATGGGAAAACCGGTGCAACAACTAAGGGTTTTTATTATTATGCAGCAGCGAGAAATTATCAGAACAATCTGGATGCCAAAAACTGGCAATCCTACAGCGAAAATTCTGGTGAAAATATTAGAGGGAAATTACCCTCTGAGTAATCCTGGCACTTGAGTGCCACTGAAAAGCAAGTCGTATTACTGGGTCTGCGCAGGCTCTGTGTCAACCTGAAGCTTCCTGCCACACGTACTGCTCGAATCGACTGCTAATCAAGTCGTCATGCCTGCTACTCACTAGGAAAACACTTCTCTGACACTCTGGAACCTCTGCCCGACCTCTCGAACTGAAAATTTTTTCCTTGCTCAGCAAATTGAACTGCCCAATGAAATCCCTGCATTGCCTCTACACAACTTCCTGGAGAAATTTTGTCCTTTCTCTACAATGCACTTCGTGTGAAAATTCGAAGATATAGACAGATCTAATGAATCCTATTGCAACAACTGAGTGTACTTCTCCTATTAAGTAAATTACATTACATAATTAATTCAAATTTGAATTATTGAAGAAATTACTATAGCAGCCTACACTAAAATTGATTCAGAAACAAGGAAACTAGACAAGGAAATCATTCACACATATGACAGTTATTTTTGGACTAATGTCCACAAAAAAACCCAATGCGGGAAAACCAGTGCAGCAGATCTGAAGGTTTTATTATTATGCAGTAGCAATGTCTGAATACATCTCTGAATGCCCTCAAGGGTTATTCAATTACAAAGAGATATACTGGCAGAAGAATTTGTGAGAAATGCCTCACTCAATCACTGAGTCTCTGGTTGATCCAAATGAAGGAAAAACTACCCTGGGGAGGCTCTGTCGAGATCCACTGTTGGAACTTCTAGTCATTGCGTCACCCCTTTCCAGGCTCAGCGTTAGCCCTCCTCCAAGTCGTTTTGACTCTATTGATGTTGAGGAACAGCTTCCCAGTGCCACTTTCCGAATCCCAGCCTCCGAAACTGATCCACCAGCAAATTTTGAAAACCCTTCCTTCTGCCTCTGTGTTGCTTCTGCGTGAGCTTACGCAGTCACTGTGTCAACCCCTTTCCTTCAACGCTGGCTAGGCTAGATCACCTCTGCCTCTCTTTGAATGATGCTCCATCGGACTGAGAAAAATCTCTCTTTGGATGTTATCTCTGCCTATCAATGCTCATATCTCTAGTTGGAATTTCTTAGCAAACCGCACCCCAGAAATTTTGATCTTAGATCAATTCAGTGTCTTAGTTGTTTTCCAAATGACCCTCAAGCCTTCCTTTATAGTCTTCTTGTTGACAAATTAACAACACAAATTAGATGTCTAATCGATGGTTAAGATTAAACATGACTTGATCTTCGTTCTCTAGAAGATTCACACTTTGTTTTATTAATACCCTTTATTATTTAATTTCCCCAAGTTTAGACTTAGTGTCCCCATTAAAATAATTAATTATTTTAATAAAACATGAACCAAGTGAAATTTCCACAAACGGTTTCTAGGTTCTTTGGAATACAAGTGTCTAAGCCTACACACCAAATTTGAGACTTAGAGCACTTTCTGATGCTACAAAAATCAACACTCCCTTTTAGCGAGGAAAGTGCTCTAGCAATAATGCCTGTTGCATAATTCTTTGTCCCTGAAGCATCCTACATGTTGTTAAAGTCCATCAGTCTCTGCCCTGCTGCTGCCATTGTACAATTGCCCATGATACTACCACTATCACTATTGCATTTGTACTGCAACTCCCTCTCAAGTGTTGCATCTGCTATGCTGCTAACACTGCATCTGCACTGCAACTCAGCTATTAAGAGAAACAGCTGAAAACTCACCCAAAATTGAATGAGTGTTCAGCGGATGCACCTCGGTGGTGAAAAATCTGACTGTTGATAGCTACTGTGTTGTCCCTCTGATGCTCGGTGCTACTACTGCTCTGTACTGCCTAAGCACCACGTTGTGCCACTGTGCACTGCGTTGTTGCTGCTACGTCTGCTCTGCACTGCTCCAAAAATGAACGTTGCTACCCACTGCACTGTCGTCTCCATCACTCCTTGGCTCCACTGAAACTCCTCCATCCCGCTACTGCTGATCATGGGTTCCCATAGCAAGGTATGATCCATGAGGTGGGCTCCTCAAGGATCCTGCCCAACTGAAGTTCAAAGAACTACAACTCAATATCACCCCACTTCCCACTAGGAGAATCATGGGCACTCATGGCCACCTCATCCTCGATTCTCGCCGATACAACCTTCGGGTCATGCTTCTCATCTTTGTCCTTTTTCTTCATAGGACACTGAGATGCATAGTGGCCCATCTTGCCACATCTAAATCACTTGACCTTTGAAGCACTTAACCTCATAAAGAACAATGAGACAAGAGGACACAAGATGTAGGCGATCAGTCGGGGCCAAAACCTCTCTTAAGATGAATACCCACAAGAATTCTTCTCTTCTTATAGAATCTTCAAATGACGAATTCCAAGACCTACGACCCTTAACAAAGACCCCTCCAAGACCAAGTCAATCTTTCTCCTTGATGAGATTTCTTTCCAACAATTTCGACCCCAGCAATTTCTTTAGCAATTTCGACCCCAATAGTTTCTTTTGCAATTTCGACCCTAATAGTTTCTTCTGCAATTTCGACCCCAATAGTTTCTTCTGCAATTTTGACCCTAGCAATTTCTTTTGCAACTTCAACCCCAGCAGTTTCTTTTGCAACTTCAACCCCAACAACTTTCCAGCAATTTGACTTGCCCAGCAACTTTCCAGTACTTCGACTTGCCCAACAACTTTCCAACACTTCGACTTCCCTAACAACTTTCCAACACTTCAACTTTCCCAACAACTTTCCAGCACTTCGAATTACCCAGCAACTTTAGAAACCCTAACACAAGAGAGAGAGAGAGAGAGATATCCAAAAACTTTGATCTTGCTTTTCTTCTTCTTATCCTTGATTTTCATCCTTTTCCAACTTGTTTCTTGAGGAGATCAAACTTGCTTGAGGTGTGTCCAAAAGAGTTCAAGTTCCTTCTTATATATAGGCTTTCCCGAGGTACGAATTGCTTCCTTGAGGCCGACTTGATCTTTCATGTAGGCTGACTTGCTTGAGGCACCATGACAAGGTCTTGGAGGTTCTTTACTCTAATTTGACTCAAATATATTTTTCTTTACAATATGTAACATGCCCAAAAGGGTCTTTCATACATGACAATGACAGTTATGAACTTTATCTTTCATGTAGGTCAACTTGCTTGAGGCACCATGACAAGGTCTTGGACGGTCTTTGACTCAAATATATTTTTCTTTACAATATGTAACATTCCCAAAAGGGTCTTTCGTACATGACAATGACTCTTATGACTGGTTGACTCAAAGACAAACCCTAGAAGCACCCAATGGGTGCTTGACCTAAAAATAAATTTCCATTGAGCATGAAACCCATTTCTCGAGAATGACAATAATAACTTTATTTTTCTATTACAATAAATAAATAAAATCATGATTACAAATGTCATTATGAAGATCGAACCTAGTTACATATTTCAACACTCCCTCTTAACTAGGTACTTGGACATTCTCAAACTGAATAATTTTCATAAGAAGAGTTAGATTGGTATCTTATCTCATAAGTTATCTTATCAGCTTGTACCAAAGCATCTTATCATACCAACCAACATTGTCACATAGCAAGGCCTTGACTAACAGCTCTATCTCTTCGCAAGATCGGAGCATGTTGTCTTGAGGGGTCCTGACCCAGGTTCGGAGGTTAAGGTTTGCCAACAAACCCCTATACTACTGGCCCTTTCAGCAATGACCTACGTTCGTAGGCCAAGGTCTCACCTGAAGTAGTATGGGAGGGTGCTGGAACCAAGTTTCCACACGCTGGGAGAGAGTAGGTAATTAAGGCAGATCGTCCTTGAACTATCAGGTCCGCACAAGACGAGTCTATTAGCAGGCTTTCAACAGTATAATCAGCATGTAACCATAACAAATCTCTTATCATTAACAGATCCAATCAATACATTCGCATCCACGTGCGCATCAGCAATTACTATCCCAGAACTTTATAATCGCGGCTAATTCATAGATCACAAATACATTCGCAGCTGAAATCAATAACACAGATGCATTTCACTAATAAACACGATCAGTCCAGATATCACAAGATGCTTCAAATATATTCCACATTCATTAATATCCAAACACCCAATTACAACCCGCGCACACAGCCAGTGGGGTCTGCACACAGCGGGACTGAGGATCTCCACACACACAACCAACATGAGTCCTTACCCAAAAAAACCCAAAACAAATCTCGACAATTCGCACGTAGCATCAATCTTTCTTCTTCATTTTCTACTAGACCCAAATATCTATCTATTTATATCATCGTAGCCTTTGTTATCCTATGGTCCGCAAACCGTGGTTTGCAGACCCTAGGTTTACCCTTTAACCCATTACAAAACATTGAGGGCTTTGACACGCCCCAAAACCCCTACGCAAGACCAACTATTACAAAATTATATCAAAAACGCAGCTTAGGGAACCCCGTTCCAACAGGACCCCAACACAATCTTGTGACTCGTCCCGAGTCACAGCAGCCGTGGGGTTTGCATCTTCGCCTGAAGCTGCTTGATTGCATCGACCAGAGGGGGCAGCGCTCCTTCGCTCTGCGCAACAGCATTTTGTGCAATATCCACCAACTTCTGCGAAGTTGGACCTTCGGTAGCAGCAGTGACACTTTCCAGGGTTTGGTTCAACTGTTTGACTACAACATCCACTTCCTGAGATAGCTTGAGGGCTCCATCAGCCCACAGCTTGAGGTGATCACTCAAAACCTTCTTCTTGTGGCGCAGCTCTTCCAGGTCATCTCTAAGTGCATGGCTGGTACGCAGTCGTGCCAGGCGTTGAACGGGGACCAGAGTGGGCATTGTAGCCTCCATCTGCTCGAACTCTTCTTCCTTCTGGCGCAGCTCTTGGGTGATCTCACGTAGGAGAGGGTCGCGTTGCACCTTGGTCCACCGGTACATGGTTATTCCAAGCAATTCGGGCGCCACGATCAATGCGAGACGGGTGAAATCTCGAAGTTGGGAAACACTTTTTGGCGGATGGTTAGAATTCGAAAGTACGAATTTCTCGGCCGAAAAAAAGTCAACTAAATTTCTCGGCAGGGGTTTCAAAACTCTCGTCCCAGAAATTTACCAAATATTTCGGACGAGAGTTTGGTCGGGTTTAACATGAGTTAAAATTCTCTCGGACGAGAGTTTGGTCGGGTTTAACATGAGTTAAAATTCTCTCGGACGAGAGTTATGCATTTCTTGTCGAGTTGTGGTCACATAAACTCTCGGGAAAACTTTCGGACGAGTTGAAAAGACTCTCGGACGAGAGTTTAAACTCTCGTCCGAAAGTTTTTTCAACTCTCATCCGAGGCTTTTTCAACTCTCGTCCGAAAAGTTTTTAAACTCTCGTCCAGAAAGTCTTTATCATTCATTCATCAAACTTTGCATCATTAAGGATTCGATATCATTTATTAAACATCTAATTTATATATTTGAACTAAAATATTAAAGATTCGATATATTTTAATTTATAAAAAACATTTAACATTTAGTTTCCTCCGTTGACCTCCAATTACTTCGTGAGTAGAGGTAAAGAATATATGATTGCAAAGGCATGCCACGAACGGACAATGTTGAATATTTTTGTTTTGTGGGGTTCATAATGTTGAAATGCACGGGAGAGTTCATATGTGCACCCTAAGTTCTATAAATAACTTTTAACTCAATTTTATGATAGAAGTAAAATTTAAATGGACATTAAAATGGAAGACAACATAATGTAGATTCACTTGGTCCTAATAGAGAAAAGAAAAACCCAATGGTTATAGCTCGAAAATCCTTTTTCAAAAGTTTGAGAATATTTTGACCAAAATGTACAAATTTGGAGTAAAAGAGAAAATGAAGTGGTAAAACTTATCATATTCACTTATATTAGGTTGATTTTACCCCTTTTTATAATGTTTAAAAACTTTATTATGTTTTTATTAATTTTATTAATTATAAGCAAATGCTTTCTAAGTGGTGTTTTTAGTTTTTAGGTGATATGACAAACTAAGTTGATTTTCTGCAATTTTTTCCATACTTTTGTCCATGTTAGATATTATGTGGTAGGTAATTTATTCAAAAATTGGAATACAAGGAATAGTTTCCCATAGTTCATTACGTATTAATCAATTCAATATCATTGCTACCATAGAGATATACCCCATAATTTCAGACACACTTTCTTTCTGCTTTTAAAGTGTTGTAATTTCATCGTAGAGCCTACCTTCTATGGGACTAATTAGTACCTTGATATCCATTTAGCATCAATGTTGTAATCTTTTCATAGGATTTGGAGCCATTTACCCTTGAAATGACCCTTTAATGAAACCTCATAAATTTCTCTTAATCTTTTTGGCCTTTCTAGATGGGGTTCCCATTGTTGCGTTGTAACACTACATTGTATTGTACGCTTGTGTTCTCGAGCTTTGATGTCAACTTCAATTTGATGTTTCATAACTTATCACTTATGCAATCTCTTCAATTAATAGCCTTGTATCTATTTCTTTTGCATATTTACACATTTATCCTTGATGAAGCAACACTCCCTAATAGTGTCCTTATCTCCCACACATCCCTTGAATTGAAAATAGGTATGTTCCCTACACTAGGAACTAGTTTTCTTTCCCATGACACTTGTTTCCTCCATTGTATAATAACATTATTTTATTATTTTTCAAGCCTTAGGATATGAAAAAAAAAATCAAATATATTGAAAAATAGGAAAGGAAAGAATTGCATTATCTAATTGATTTGGAAACAATCATGAGTAATGTCACGCTTAAAAAAATGACTAGTTTTGAGTATTTGTCTCGACAACTTGGATTTTTAGTATGAATCTAGGAACTTGAGCCATTTTTATTAAGTATTTACTCCCCTATATGGTTACTCTTCCAATAGCATGGTATGGAGAGTTAGTGGATTCCACCTACATCACAAACTTCTATCATTGGTCATTATTGAGTCAATGCTTCCCAAGTCACTTTTGTCATGCTTATGTTTAAGGGATTTCTAGCTTGTGTTTTCCCTTTCTAATATCTCCTTGACCTATCATGTTATCCTTTCCGATTTGTTAAATCACTTTCGGTATCTACAATAACCTATCTTTTTACTCTAAAGGTCTACAATTTTCTTACTAGTGAGTAAACTATTATCTACTACAACAAATTGCTCTCGGAAATTTTACTAGAGAAGTACCCAAGGTCTATTTTCATCATTGATAGGTGATCTTACTCTCGGCCAATTGATATTTCCACACTATTTGTTCACTAAGTGGCTTCCAAAGTCTTCAAATTAAATACCTTTATTCACACTTTGATTTTCATGCCATACCTTAGATTCCATTTTCATCATCACTAGGAGTACTCAACTATGTCAATGGATTTTATTATTAGTCATCACTCATAAGGTCAACGATGCATGATATTCCATTTGGTGTATGCGAGATACATACGTAGGGGTATTTCCTTTTAAATTTTTATCTAATTCCCTCCAAATCATTTTACCTTCAATTTCGTCATGTTGGATGATGGGTATGCCTTAATTCCCTCCTTTCAATCAATCTCACACTCCATCAACTTCTTGCTCATTTTCTATAGGATCGGTATCTTAAGTATTTGTAGTGCCTTGGGGAATTTGGACATTAGTGGCAGTGTCTTGCAATTAATATTGGTAATACATCAATGTACACTGATTAATATGTTCTACAAGTGTTGGATGTCACCTCATTCACTCACACTTGCTAGATTGTACTAGATAGTGATACCCATTTTCATCATCAATGGCTTTTATCACATTTTTTAACGGTATGTGCCAATGACCAATAATAAAATGGTGTCGCCAATGTTAAACTTTAAAATTATATTCAAATGGTGTAGATAACTTCGAATATTTATTTAGTTTGAATGTATGAGGTTATAACAACATCATCTCTTATATGTTTCTACAGATTGTATCATAATACCACACATATTTCACATTGGTACTTGTGGAGGATTAGTTTTTTACCTCGTTCACTTTGGTTATCCTCCTATGTATTGAGACATAGGTCCACTATGTATCTATATGTGGTCATGTTTTATACTCTTATATATGCATCGATCCATTATGTACTTATTATCATTTCCATGATCACTTGTTATATACTTCATGGGTTTGCATTTCTCTTGACTTGTTGGCCATGATTTTACACATAATCACAAGTATTTCCACCTCAATAGGTGACTTACATTTAATCCAGTTTATTTTTGCAACTATAATTTTGGTTTTTTGTTTATTGAACTCATTTTGGACCCATATACGACAACTTCCTCCTGGATTTGCAATGTATTTCCATAGACATATTCCTTTGTAACCTCGCATATTAAGGGGCATCTACTATAGCATAATTTGTTTTTGTATCGTAAACATACACTCCATGGCCTCAACTACATTTATCAATTACATTTCTATACCTCACTTCTCCTTAGAATTATTTTGAAAATGTTTTCTAGATTGCATGCACTAATATTGATCTAGAAACATGTATACACAGGGGGGGGCACACTTTATCTATTTTTCACACTCCTATTTCCTATGTACAACTACCCCATTTTCCTTCTAAGAGTGTAAATCAAGCCTGAGTGGAGAATAAGAGGAAGGAACCTTATGTTGGAAAATTGATACTAGAGGTAGAAAAAGGGTTTATTCTTGAGATTTTAAGGATAGTCCCTCGATAGGAAGCTATTTTTTCTGATTCATCTTCACATTTTAATATAGAATAGAGGAAAGATGCTCCTTCTCTTTCTATTATTCATGTGCAAGGTGAGGATAGTGAGGAACACTCCTTGTGGTCTAAGAGGAGGAATTCGGAAATGGTTCTTAGAGTCATTGACAATTGGAACTAATAAGATCTTTACTTTTATAAACTTTTTTGAACCAAAATATACAACTCACATATTTCCCTTCACTTATGTTTCATTATATTTAGTTGCTAGATACTAACCCATATAATTCTAATTAATTTGGGTAGTTAGGAATTTATTTTCAAGAAATTTTACTTTGATCATCTTCTTCAATTGTTTAGATCAATAAGTGGAATGTTGGAGTGAAATTTTAAGACAAAATTCTCTTTGGTCAAAGTCATCTCAATAATCATCTCCCTACAGAGTTTGCTTGCAATAAATACCTCAATTTGTTATAAAAGTTATTGAATCCTTTCTATATAGGTTTAGATTGTGTTATATTCCTAATTCCATTTATGTGATTTTAACCCTGATCATTTTGGAAATATTCCATTAAATTCATTATTTCCATGTCTAGATTTTTGGAGCTAGGACATCCTATTTCAATAACCTTTAGGTGGGAGCTTTAAGAATTGTGTTGGCATTCCTTAAGCGTTTCATTACTCATTTATTCATTTATTAAGGTGTCTAGTCCATAAAACATGACCCCTTTTTTAGATATTTTTAGAAAAGCTAAGGACTAGGGAATAACCTTGTAATGAGGTGGGATTTGCTCAAGACTTTTATTTTTTATTTTTCTCTTTACCTCTTTGCCTCTTTAGATATTAAATAAAACTATATCCAAGAGCCATGCAATCCAAGATGAGCACATGGATACATTTCAATGAATTCTACTATTTGTGCCTCAACTAACATTGAGAGAGAGAAATATATGCCTAATCATATGGTTATAGAGTGTGATGTTCAAAAGTCAAAATCTAGGAGAAAAGTCCAACTTATACTACTCAAAATAGAGTAAAACTCACAAATGGTACTAGTTTAACATGTCCTAGTAGATCGGATGCAAGTTAATGGTTCTTCTATAAATATTGGGTACGCCTATACACTTCAATTAAGTGCATTGATCTATAAAATATAGTTTTGTAACTCTCGTCAGAAAGTTTTTTGTCGTTCGGAGAGTTTTCTCAATTCTCGTCCGAAATATTTTCAAACTCTCGTCCGAGAGTTTTATTTTTATAACAAAAATCCAAAATTCTTCATTCACGGGGCATTCTGCACTATCGTTTTCTCGAATTCATTCACTTTGAAGAGCTATTTTCTTTGTCACCGGGATCCAGGTAAGTCTTTGTCTTCCTTGAACTGTGAATCTGCCTTGAAATATTGCAATTTTTGGGATTGTGGATCATTTTACTTAAGGACTTGGATAGAGGAGTGAAATGAAAAGGACATAAATCTCAACAAGAATCAATACAAGATACAGGAGAGGAGCTAGTTAACTCTGGTTAAGATATGGAGCTCCCAACCTTTTTTCCCCAATTTCAAAACCTTCTCAATGAAAATCCTCACATGGAATATTAGAGGACCTAGCAGCAAAAAAAACAAAGATATTTATGGGATCAATTAAAAGAATAAACGTTTACGGTGGTTATTCTAAAAGAAACCTAACTAGCAGGCGATAAATTGACAAAGATTTTTATTGTTGTTGGCAGGGTTGTCAATTCATGGCAGTAGATGCACAAGGTAGTTCTCGCAGGTTGGATGTCTTGGGGAATCCCTAGGAGGTTGTCTTTAAAGACTGGTTGCAAGCCCACACATAATAAAAGGATGATTATGATATTTGGCCACAAAAGACCTGGTTGCTTTAACAACAGTATATGGACCCCTAGTGCTAACAGAGATGCCAAAATTTTTAAGTCAAATTTCGTTTCATAAAAGGTGTTTCCCATTTCTATTATGGGTTTAGGGGGAGATTTAAATCTCATTCGGTCCCTGTGAGAGAAAAAACTTGGAGCCCTATGAAGGCTTGAACCAGTTTCTAACCATTTTAATAACCTTATAAAAAAGTTGAAGTTAGTAGATACACCTAGGGTTAATGGTAATTTTTCTTGGAATAACAAAAGGAGTGAAAGACATTAAATACCCAGTTGTTTAGTTCATTTACTCATAACCGAAGAATTCTTACAAAGGGATATTTTCATAGAGGAAACCATCTTGCCTTGTCTAGGGTCAGACCATTGGTCGCTCGGACTAGAAATAGACTTAAAGGAAACACCAAAAAAACAGTTGTTTCATTTGGAATGTCTAGGGTTTTAACGAAGTTAAAAAAAACATGGTTATTGAGAACCAAGGAGGAAAGGTTTTCAATTTTCACTTTGCCCAGTAGGTCTACTAGAAGGTTGGAGATGTCCTCAATGACCATCATTCACAACAACAGAACCAAAAACATCAAGATCCCCATAAACATCAAAGTCTCACTTGCAGAGATTAATATGAAAGTGATGATCATCATTCACAACAACTGAACCAACAACAGCAATATCACCATCAACATCATAGTCTCATTTGAATAGATAAAGATGAAAGTGATGAACATCATCCACTTATGAAATCTAGACCTCACATTGATGACCATTAGAAACTTATGAAATGGAGAGGGGACATGGTGAATCTTATGATTCAATTGGTTTGTTTTTTTTATTGAGGAATGTAATAGGAACAAGTCTAGTGCTCACGTGATGAAGGGAAAGTGGAAATCTATTTCCAAAATATTGAAGGAGAAAGGATTTCATATTTATTTTCAGCAGTGCAAAGATAAATTCAATGACATGAACAAGAATTTTAAGGCACTAAATGATGTGCTTGGAAGAGACACATCAAAGGTTGTTGAGAATCATCATCTCATTTATTCTATGGATCATATTTATGAGGGGACAAAAAGGGTCTGATGAAAATTATAGATTCCAATCACTTATTCTAGGAAGAAATGTGTTCTTATTCCAAGCTACATATCCTGGCAGATTATGGTATGCAGTCATCTTCTCCTAAGGAGAGAGAGAATCATGAGGCAAATGGGAAAACTAATGATGAAAATGGAGAAGATGTTGAAGAAGATGGTACAAGAATAACATGGATGCAAAGACAAATTCTTGAGGTGAAAACGCTGAAAGTGGAGGTTCAGGCACAACAACTTGAGCTTGAGAAGGAGGGGTTTAAGGGGCCGGTAATTTGTAGGAGTAAGTAAATATAGTTGAAGAGACTGAAGTTAGAAAATGAAAATAATAAACTTGAATTCGAACTCATGGAAGTGCAGTTGAAGAAAAAGGAATTTGAGATCATGAAAGAGGCAGAAATGACATAGCATCTCTCTCTATTGGATTGTTTGTATGGAGTAAAACAAAATTAGGGGGTCAAGCTCCAATAGCTCATTTTTTTTGTGCCTCACTGTCTTCAGCCTTTCTGGAAATCATGAATTATTTTCAGTTGTTTATGTTTCATTGTCTTGATACTGATGTAATACATACATAGTGCATTTTCTCATTTATTTGGAAATTCTTTTTTGGTGAACTCATTAGGTATTTGTATTCCACATAATAGTTAACAAATTTCATTTTAACTTGAGTAAACTCATTTTTACACAAGTATTTTTATTTGCTTGCGATAATTTATTTCTTTCGGTACTTTAGAGATAGTTCATGTAAATTCATTTATTATTTATATTTGTTTGAAATAAGTATGTCAACACCAAAACTTGTCATTTCCTAGTCCTACTCTACTTTCTAAAAGGTTTTCCCACCTAGCTTCATTCTCTATTGTCAAATCGTTATAAAATCATGGGATCTACCTCATGGTGGCCAAGGTATTTGTAATTAGTGGTGGTGGAGAGAAGAGCTACCCACCTTGACAATTATATTCCTCTTACATGGTATACATTGTGAGTTGGGTTTTTTTAATCATCTGTATGTAAATTGAGGAGTCAACAATTTTCTCACATTAAGTTGGTTTTTTCCCACAACATTTTCACAATTATTTGGATTTTTTAAGGAGGTCATTGTTATTTTATCTTATTCTTAAGAAATATTGTTAGAGGGATCGTCTTCTAATTGGTCATGGTTATACCTTCCTCAACACTCCAAATATATCATTTTGTTGTCCTATCTTGCTTTATGGGGTATGGTATGTTTCTTACTCCTACATTTTAACATGGAAATTGAGGATATGTGTGTTGTGTCCAATCCTTGTCTCTAGTGCATGGTATTCTTCAAATTTCATATATACATGTTAGATATTATGTGGGGTGTATCTAAGAGGGTGTTGCTGTAATTTTCCATCCCCTTAAAAATAATGAGTCTCTACTCTCACTAACAGTTCGATATTTTGGGTATGCTCTGGTCATGTGTTTAAAAAATTTGGTGCTACTCTTTCAATAGTCATATGTCCACGAAAACCAATTAGTGTACAATTGTGACTCAAAACTATACTTGCAAATTTTCATGGTTCAAACAACATCAAAATATTGGCTACACCCGACTAAAAATAGAATGCACTAGTCCCAAACTGACAAATTCATTGTTGGCAGCAAGGAGAAACAAATCAAAAAAGGAAATTCCTTGTAACATATTTGCTTATGGTATTTTTTTTGTAGGGCACCTTCATATTTTCGACCTACTGTAAACAATAGATGAGTTCACCCTTCATATGAAAAGTGTTCTTGAACTAGGCCAAATGATTTTGACTTCAAGGCTTCTCTTTCACCATAATCTAGCTCGGATACCAAGTAATCTCAGGACATTGAACAAGTCGGTTTTATTTTCTTTTGTCTTTGTTACAACTTTTGAGTTGAAGTAGTGAAGCCCCAGTCATGGTATATCTTTGTGATACAGTGGGAATTCTAAGAGAGATTTGCTAGTTGTTTTTCCTGTTACCTTGGAGACCTTATTACATGAAATCTATCACTTTAATCATTAGGAAAGGCATTGTACTCAAAAGTAGAATCTAATCTAATGTCATGTGTCCAAAGATATGTCACAGAATTGAAGTATAATCACACTGCAATGATGAATATAAGGTTTGGAAAAATAAATCAGCTATAAATCTGAAGCTTGGTGCTTGAAGTATGAGTCATTTGCTTGCAACCCTCATGAAGTTCAATAAAATGGTGCCATGTGGTGCCATGTACTCATAAGCATATTCCTTGTACTTATTCAAATGGTTTCAATGGTGTGTTGAGTGCAACTAGTAGTGGTGGAGGAAGGTGGAATAAAACCAACAATACTCTCTTGTTTGTGGAATTGAAAGTGAAGCTGTGGGATGCTTTTCATGAATGGGAGAAACATGTCTAAAGTGTTCCATAACAATTATAGAGTTAGAGGAGGAACCTTGAAAATTATGGCTACATTTCTATAGAATCTCTCTCCTTGTTACGTTGTCCACCTTATCGTCGTTTTCATATCTCACAGTTAAGATCTTATGAAGATATCCCTTCATTCTTTGATACCTCAATTTTGTATAAATCTGGTCTAAGTGACATTTAACCTTACTTTCTTCGAGGACTGTGACTATTCTCCTCATGCAAGGAATCTTGGTAACCCAACCACCTTATAGATCTCCCTGCCAAAACAAAGTCATTTAAACAAAATTTGATTATAGAATGAAAGATACTTAATTGATAAGTGAAGATAAAGTCTTCATCTTGATTTCTTTGATGGTGGAGAAAAGATGTGTTGGTGATTTCTCTTTGAATGATCTTCTTCAAGGGTAAGGATTAGATCTTGGTTGTAATGATGATAAAGCCTTCTTTTTTGCACTCTTCTGTACCGGTCCTAGGAAAGCTTGGTTCCTAGTCTTTAGATAATATTACTTTGACTTCTTCTTTACATAAGAATATAATTACATAGTCAACATGAAGACCGATCTAGCTATACTTTTCAACATGCCTATGCGTTCACACATAGTACCTATATAGTACTTGTTATCCATTGGTTGATGACATTCAACTGTCGATTGATCATTTGTTTTTAATTTGTTTATGAGGGGCAGGCGAGCCCTACAGAGACCCCTCCATGGCATTAGGGGAGCCCTATAGAGACGCCTCCATGAGAGGAGGATTATCAGGTACATTGGTTGTTTAGTTATGTCATGTTTTCAAGTAGGTTATATTTATTGTTCGTTGTGAAAAATTGATTAATGTGAATTTTTTTTGTCCTGCACAGGTGGACGCACTCGTCCAACTCGTTCACCCAGTCAGGGAATCGAACAAGAGGCGCCCCAAGGACATGTTCCCATTCACCCTATTGCTGGTGAGGGGTAAAGGAGAACAATGTCTCAGCCTGTGGGATTCATCCCACAATTGGATACTTCTCCAGGTAAAATCTAAATGAAAATTTATTGTTTGATGTATGTTTAATTTCAAACTTATTGTGGTACTCATGTACCCAAATTCCTAACAATTTAATGTTTTTTATAGTGGGTCATAGACACATTCATTAGTCACTAGGGGACCATGGTATGAACGAGGGTCTTATACACGGCATAGGTACACATTAGATCAATTCCTAGTTAAAATGTTCAATTTTACGTTATATTCAATGTTGAACAAGTGAATTTTTTTTCCAAATGACGTGTTTAATGTGAAAACATTATGCTCCATAGGTGAAAATGTTGGAGTTGGGGTTGGCCTTATTGCTGGTGAGGGGCAAAGGAGAACAATGTCTCAGCCTGTGGGATTCACCCCACAATTGGATACTTCTCCAGGTAAAATCTAAATGAAAATTTGTTGTTTGATGTATGTTTAATTTCAAACTTATTGTGGTACTCATGTACCCAAATTCTAACAATTTAATGTTTTGTACAGTGGGTCATAGACACGTTCATTCCTCGTCAGGGGACCATAGTATGAACGAAGAGGAAGAGATAGTTTTTCCAGCAGGTATTTTCAAATTACCAAACAAGTTTTTTAAATACAAATTTTCCTTATAAATTATTTAATTTTTAATATGTGCAATAATTTAACATGTTACAGGTGGTGGTGGTCGCCCTCCTAGGGGTAGAGGTCGTAGGGTTCATGAGTTTGCTCGAAATCCGAGCTATGATCCCCTTTACACCCATCCCGGTGATATTCCTGAGCAGATGCCTTGGGAAGATACCATCTCCTTACTTACTGTTGATGGGATGAGGGAGCATTCCACGAGATTGCACAATGAATTGCAAAGTTGCAATCTCTCTGCCCCTAGTCGAAATTGTCTCCAAATTGTTTTGCACAATTTGGAGAGTTTGATAGAGACTTATCATGGGGTTGGACCATCAACCCAAGTTTTTTTTGACATGATGCGTAGGAGGAGAGCATCAGTGATTGGTATCCACTCCTACAATGAAGTCAAAAGTAAGGTCACTAAAGAAATGGCCTTGTCACTATTTGACTTGCGGCCTGAAGACAAAAAACGTCTGAAGATTGCAAGATTCAATGATCCTATTATTGCACCCCATATTTATGAGAAGTTCCTTTATGCATACGGGAAGTTCCCAAATAATGATGAGGTGCCGCAATATTTTGTTAGAATGTTGTTTGCTCAATTACGAGAGCACATGGACCCTAACTATACAGATACTGGGTCCAAATTCTATGGAGCTGGAAAAGGTCGTACATATGAACGACCTGATGCTATGCGAGATGTTGGGTTTAGGCCTCCAGCACCTCATTTAGTAGCTCGACCACCTAGGGTAGTTACACTTCCAGAGGAGTTAGCCCTTATCTCCAGTGCTGCATCAAAAATGAGGGATAAGATACAAGAACATATTACAGCTGCTTTAGGAGGGGTGGAAGTCGGCTTAGGGACGAGCCAACCTTCATCTAGTGCAGAAGAGGGTTCATTTGTGAGTGTCCCAGATGATGTGTTGAGGGATATGGACCGAGATGAGCTTATTAAGTATGCAGCCTCATGTAGAGACCACTATGAGCAATCCAGGACAACGCAAATGCACACCATGGGCGAGGTATGTACATACAGGTTTTGATCTAACATGTTTTTTTGGTGTATATATACATTTAGTCTCAAAAAAATGACGCCAATATATTTATTTAACTTATGCAGTTTACAACATTCCTAGAACAACATTGCCTTTCCCCTCGTGCTTATTCTGTAGATCGTGGACATGATCATGTACAGGTGCCACAGCCATTACTCATTACTATCTATCTATATTTTTGTATGTCAAATTGAAATTGAATTTATGTCACATAAATTTATTGGTATGAGTCTTAACATTATGGAATTTTCAGGTTAGCGCTACACATGAAGGGCTGCCTGAAGAGATTATTCCTTCTGAGGTTCCAGTCGTGACACAGGTATTGATACTTTTTATTAAGCCTATTTATAGTGTTTATTATATTTCTTTTCGCAAACTTGAATGTTAACTTTGGTTTCTACTTTTTGGGGTACAGAGGATATTGACATGATGCAGACTGAGCCTCAAGGAGATCCTGTAGTCTCTGGGTCACAGACTCTACATTAAACCATGGTAACCTCTTACCCTTTCTTCGTTGCTATGGTATTCAAAAAATATCTGAGAGTGTATGAGGAGATTCACCTGCCTTTTTTGTAGAATTTGTATCCTAGTTTTTGTATCTTTTCTTATTCAATCAAGAACTTTTTCCCAATTGTCTATGAAGTTATGGATAACTTTATTCAGTTATCAAGATCAATGTTCAAGGTTTATAGTCAACATTGTTTCTTTGATTATATTTGAATACAATGCAAGGTAGTGACTGATTTCAAATAATTGCTATTTTTATATTTCCCACATTGGTTTATCATCAAGATTGAGTAAGGTATTTACTTTTAGATGCTTTGGAAATTTATTACCAACCTATTTAGTATTAAGGAGTGTCTTGCTCTGAATTCAAGGTTATCCAATATTTATAGTTTACATATGAACCATAGGGATTCATGTGAAGATTTTCCAATATGTATTCTTGTGTGCTATTGAATTCATTTGAATAATGTCCATGGATTTTTTGTCCTATTAATAAAAATTAATGACTACCACATTCACTAGAATTTCTAATATTTTAATGTATTCTTTGAGTGCCAAGGATTTCCATCCCATTCCCATTGATACCTAAGACATCCTATTTTAATTTTTTATATATCATCCATATAATATACTTATTTTCATAATAAATAGAGGAAGGAGTTTCTCTCTGTTTTAGGGGCGTATTTCTTGTAGGTCTAAGCCACATGTGTGAGATTATCCTAGAAGGAGATTATCATTCTGCTCTAGTCCACAGAGAAGGGATTGCTTCTACAACAACTCATAAAAGTCCGTTTTGAGGCCTAGCTTAGGCTGAAGTCATCCTAAGGTATAGTGCAGTTAATATCAAGTATATTTTGTTATATATGAAGACCTTGATGTCACAAACACGTGAATTGTAGGAGGCTTGAGGAGGAGCCTTAAAGCCCTTCCAGCCATGCTTTGAATTTCTAGTTGAACAAAATAAGGGGAAGTATAGTTGGTCATAAACTCACAGTGATTTGAAGCAGGGTTAAAAAATCTTACTTTTCAAGGAAGTCTCTCAGATCTTCACTCTTGATACTGCACCTCTGAAATAATTGGATGTTCGTTAAATAGCTATGGTCTTGGTATGATTTTCCTATAATGTCATATGGCATATGCTTTAGTATGATTTTTTGCATTATGACATTTTGTCTTGCTTCAGTCATATATGTGTTTCTCATATTACTCTACATTGGTAGAGTTTCCCATATTGGCAATAATGGGTATAACCCATTCCTATATACTCTCAAATTTGTGTATGGATTTCACTATGCAACAGCTGCAATATGGTATTTCTATTACAATAGTATAAGCTTGACCTCAATTTCATCATTTTTATATGAATTATGGTACAGTACATGAATATATGGAAGTGCATCCATCAGTTCAGATATGGCTTCTTTGCTCTATTCATATTGTCTATATTCATTCAGTTTTGCATTGTATACAAAACAATAATATTCCCCTATATATGGTGTCAGGAATCCTATTCGAGAATGATGTTGTAGTGGAGTAGCTGCAATATCCTCCATCTAAAATATCAATGATCTTGATCATTTTGGGTCGTATTGATTTTCTTCACAATCACGTTCCTTCAATAGTGTCAGCATTCATATATACAGTCACAATTTGATCTTCTTAGCATCATGCTTATCGATCCTTGTTCAGTTTCTAGAAGAATCAATTTTTTACTTTGAATAACAAGTGGTGAGCATCATTAAAGGAAGAAATTTTGTAGGTATCTGAAGACCAGACCTCCCTTGTGACAAGAATCACTACAAGAAGTCAGGTTGACGATTGGACCTTTCATTAGCATAACTCAAGGATGCAACAAGTATTCAATATTTAATGACAAGCATCAGAAACCCTTGATTTTGATCACAAGATTACAATTACAGCACTATATATATATATATATATATATATAAAGGAGAGTTTGCAAATTTGGGATTGTACTTAAAGTCAAACTCACCTCATCAAAGAAAATGGTTTAAACGTGAGGTACATGACTATTCAACATTAACTTGACCGATGCATGCTGAATTTGACACAACTCTTATTTAAATTTGCATGCTGAATTTGACACAACTCACTATGTCAATGGTGACTTGTTCCTCCCCTGTGCAGGATGTTGCTAAAGGAGAAACTGTTATTAAGGAGAAAGAAGAAGAGCTGTATGCCTTACAAGAAAAACTTGTCAGTATGGAGAATGTGAGTTTCTTCTAAAAATGATCTGTGTGGATGATTTATTAAATTGGAACATTTATTTTAAGCATTGTAGCATCATGCATTTATTGTATTCTGATGTGAAATAAGATTAATAGGAGAATACTTTACCTTGCTTACTGTTAATCAACACAATCACCTTGTCTAGGATCCAACAGCTCCAGTTCCTTATTCTTACTTTAGTATCATACTCTTTATTGTAATTATCTCCTGATTTTAGATATTATTTTATTTTTTTTAATTTTTGATGGGATTCCATAATAATCTTGATGTTATTGCAGGAGGAGATCCAAAAGCTCATTGATGATCACAAGGCCACACTAGAAGCAAGGAAAACTGAGTTTGAAGCTGAGATTGAACAACGACAATCCTTATGCAAAGAAAGAGAGGAAGCTTTAAGATTGTTTGAGTAGCTTAAGAAATTGAAAACAGAGTTAAATGTGATCAGGCTTGGCAACTGACAATATGATACAGCTGGAAAGATTTATTGAAGGTTCCCAAATTTGTACAAATGAAGGTTTAGTGAACAAATTAGTGAGATTTAAAATTGGCTATAAGCCTAATGAGATCAAATAAGAGGAATCTGTTCGTAGCCTTGCTATTTATGTAATTAGTGAGATTTAAAATTGGCTATAAGCCTAATAAATAGTTCGTAGCCTTGCTATCTCTGTAATCTGTACTGCTAGAAAATTGGCAGAAACCAAGACTGAAAATATTTGATATATTTTGGAAATCGAGTTTCGGCAGTACAATATGGATTTCTTTTATTCAGATTGAAAAATATGTGTAGTGATGAACCTCATATTAATATTTATTATTATCCATTTTAATTTATGACAACTGTTGAGTATCGCAAATAAGGTGACTAAAATATATGTTTTTTTCTTGTTTATTATACATTTTCTACTGTGTTGAAATCGAGTATAATTCTTTTACAAATTTGTGCCAATATTTGAAGGCAATGTGCTTTCTTGTAGTGGTGCTAATGCATGGATGTTGATAGTTAAATGGAAAGTTTGATGCATTATAAATATATGGCTTGTGATAAAATACAATTGTTGTGTAGTGTCATGGGCTTTTCATGGTATTAGAGCAAGGAAAGTGATGGGAGAAGCTAAATGATGTTGAAGTAAGCTCAAGATGCTGCAAAGTAAGATGGAAAGATGCTACATAGAATTATGTTTAAGTTATAAGAATTTTTTTGCGATATTGTCATAGAAATTTGTAAAAAATTGTTGCATTTCCATAAATCTGTAAGGAATTGTTAGAGAGATTAAACATTTATTAGTTTCTGGGCATGAGCAGTGTTCAAAGAGTTTGAAGGATAGAAAAATGTGCACAGTCAGTATAATGGAAATCTCAGAGGCTTTTAGAATGATTTAATGGTAGTGGATTTCACATGTGGAGTCTTAGAATGATGATGTTGTTGTTCAACCTAATTTTAATAGTTGAAGGGGTGGAGATGAAGTCATCCTAGGACTAAGAAGCAAGTTGTAAGTGGGAGGTGTTGCAACTCAACCTCTCGTTTAAAGGTAAAAGTCTTAGTCCTAGTTGGATAGCCAAGGAGCCAAATATCAGGAAAGCCACCCATTGTCACTTGAGGGTACATGGTTGGTGGCTGAGGGCATGCTTGTGTGTGCAACAAACTCATGGTTAGGTCTCAAGTATGGTATTTTCAACAAACTCAATTGCATGATATACCAATACTGTCCCAAGGTCTCCTATCAAGTATGGTATTTTCAACTGTCTGGTATTGTCTCATCACCTTCATCATAGGAAATTCCTCTTCCTAAGACTGGTTTTTATAGACCTTTTTGTTTGTAATATATCCTGTAGGTTTTTCCCTTTATCTTCATTATTGGAAATGCCTATTTCTAAGAGTGGTCTCTATAAGGTTTTTATCTCTACAAATCTAGGAAAAGGTTGTTTTCCTTTGTAAGCATGCTCATGGTTGAAGCCTAAGTCTTTTTTCTTTGATGATTAAGGTGATCAGATGTGAAATCTGAATCTGAAACCCAGTTTCCTAGTAGACTGAGATGATATTGAAGAAATTAGGAAGGTTGATGTATATTTACATGTGCGAACATTGAAACAGAATTTGGTGGGGCCAAACGGAGCTCAGATTTGAATCAACATGTGCATCCAAAGCCCAAGGCCGACTTATACAAGCCCTAACATTAGTTCATGTAATGATGTATCCTTAGCTAGGAGAATTTTTGGAATGATGAAGACCATACATTCACCATTGAAGGAGGATTGAGAGTTTTATTGGCATGATTGGTGGAGAAAAACAACCATTGAGGATTACCATTCACTTGGGAAACACACATCTACACTCAAAAGGAGACTTGGAGAAAATTTGGAAGGCTTGCTTGTGTTTCTTGCAACAAAATTCACCTTGAAGGGCCTTTGGAGGTTGGATGCTGCATGTTGAAGCCCAATTTTCAATTAGTGATGGAGTTGTCCCCCTGTTTGGGGAGCTATTTAGTGTAGATTATTGTACATTTGGCATGAAAAGCTTGTCTTTTTGTATATTTTAGAGTAATTAATTAGTGAAGAAGGATTTTACGCCTCCCTAGGGATTGTATATTTGTATATATAGTGCTATTTGATAATTTATCAAGAGCAGATTATACTGAAATTTTGAAAGAAAGTATTATGATTAAATGAGCAGGAACATTTTAGCTACAATAGTGGCATATTAAAGATAAGTTCACTAACACACCTGGAACAAGCTATAGGAAGTTTAGAACAGAAAAATAAGCCAATGACAAATGAGTTACATAAGGGAAAAAGTTCGCTTAGAGAATTTTTGAGAAGGCATATTAAATGAGTTACACTAACCAACAGGGGACAACAAGCTACAAGAGGTTTATGATAGACAAATAAGCTAGTGACAGATGGGTACACAAGGGAAAAAGCTCACTTTGAAAGTGGACAAGTTCTCTAGGCAAACTTTTCCCTCCTATACCCATCTATCACTACAACTTATTTGTATGTCATAAAACTCCTGTAGCTTGCTTATTTGATGGTGGTGAGTATTCTTTAATATGCCTCCACTGCTCATCTAATTTCACCTTGAATTAACATTTGCATTACCCAAGTTGGGTCCACCCAATAAAATCCAAAGAAAATTCTGAAGTGCATGATAAGCATATTGAAAAACACTATCATAACATGGCATTTCATCTCACATTTCCAAAATAAGAAACAACTTTCCAAATTAGGGAACATGTTTCCAGGCCATATCATATGTGTTTCCACATTTCATTGTGTTTTTGGTGATGGTACCAACCATGTACTTGTGTTTCCCACAACATAACCAAATATTTATATTGGTGCAAAGTTCAAACAGACATCACTCTCAATTTATTGAAGCAACATGAGCCAGAATCTTAACATTTTGAGGATATTTTGTTACGGCCTTGGTCTAGAAGCTAACCTATGCAAAAAAGAAGATCATGACTTTCAATATGTCCAATAAATATTTTCTAGATGGTCACTCTTATAAAGGTGACAATAGTATAAGGGGTATCTTCCTATACCTAACTAGGTGTTCATTTTATGTCTCTAGCTTTGGAGATGAGATTGTCTAAGGCTTACATTGTCCTTCATATACTAGAAAGGTGTTACCCACCATGTGCATTTGAAACACTTTAATCAATCATCATCAATTCCATCATCAATTAGTTCCATCCACTCAGGATTGCAAATCATATTTGACAAAATGGAACCAAAATCCACCTTGTGGTCAATTCAAGAAAAGACTTCAGCCATAGCAGTATTGTTGTTGATCCTACATGATTTACAAATGGACCAACAGGTCATAAAATAAGGCATCATGGCAACAATAAGGAATGGAAGCAGCTAGAAATGTACAGAAGCTTGGAATAGTAGTAGCCAAATTCAAGATGGAGAAAAGTCCAATTTCCTTAGTCCTCGGCATTAAATTATATTCAAGATGAGCACTAGATGATGAGATGAGACTTTTACGCTCGTAGAGAAAAATCCCACACCAAATCGAGTAGAACATGTAGTTGTTATAGGTTATCTTACTCATGTCAAATTTGTGATCAATGTACTGTGGTACAGGTGGGAAGTTCTTTTCTTGTTTGATTTTAATAATAGAGTTCTGGTACACGACACAATTATAGTGAATGTGTTTGCACATTCACAAATTTATGCCACATTCACTGTAATTACACAAAGTTTCTCATTTTTTTAACAACAGTTTTGGTTACAATATAGTTCAAGCAGTTGAAAAATGTTAATTCAATTGACATCTAGCACACAAGATTGAATCAAACATTCTCCTAAGTAGAACATTTTAAAAGTGGGTGTTTCCCATCTGATGTAACATTTTAGTTGTAAAATTTTACATGGCCATTGTTTCAAAAGCATTCTTAAATATCCCCATCATTTTGTTTTAGTGTAAAGAATCAAAGATTAATTGAGATAGATTTTATATTAATAATATCTTTGTTTTCTGGCTGTTGACAAAGTCCAAAGGAATTTTATTGTTCTAGTCTTGGTTGAGAGATATTCTTGCAAAAGAAAAATAAACTTTCATCTTTGATTGCTTTAAATTCCCTAAGCATCTATGGTCTTATCTTGTATGTATTTCTTGCTTCTAATTTTCTTGTGAGAGACTAAACTCCCACACTCTACATTGCCATAGTAGTACTAGCATGATGAAGATGTAAATGATTTTTTCCACAACTATTACATTGTTATCCTTTCCAAAACAATTGTCTAGTCTCATCTTGTTTTTTTTCTTTGGTATTGTTGCACTTGCAAACTTATTGGGGAATAAATTCAGTGATACATAACTGTAGTGTTCTATTTTAGCAAAAATTTCAAGATATTGAAATCGATTTGGCTAAAAGAGAGGACTCTTTTAGATCTAGTTTCACATTTATTTTAAATTCAAATCTAAACCAGTAAAGAAGCTAAGAATTGACAGTTTTTTGGTCACCATCATGACATTGACACTTCAAGCAACATTATATTGACTAGATAGAGTAGAAGGATTATAGTTATGGATCCATAGATTATTCTTTAGCAATCAACCTCCAAATATTATCAAACTTTTTAATATATTATTTACATGATATAATTGCAC
The DNA here is from genome assembly GCA_034641835.2 of Pinus albicaulis. Lineage (NCBI taxonomy): Eukaryota > Viridiplantae > Streptophyta > Pinopsida > Pinales > Pinaceae > Pinus > Pinus albicaulis. Next base: position 134,954,853 of record CM076583.1, on the reverse strand, counting down.
TCTTAATGCTTTGGGATATATAATCTCCAAAAGTTACACACTGGGTGTTGTCACTGGCAGCGACTGTCACCTTGTCACTAACAAATGGGTGTTGTTTATATGGTTGCAGTTTCAGGGCTAGGTTTGCAAGGTGGCCTTCGAATCCCTCATTTCTCTGTCAATGGCTTTGAAAGGCTAAGAGAACAGTGGAGCCCAGGGTGTTATAGTTCTGTTCCATGTCATTTTCATGTTCTAGAATCTAGAGACTTCTTCCTAGAGTAGCCTCTGTTTATGCTTTTCTGAGGAATATTTATGCAGGGATAAGAAATTATTCAACCAATGATGTAGAGTTCTTATTTTCGCATGGTTAAGGAATGTTTTAGATTGTGACATTCATGAAAATGGTGTAACATTTTCAAAGTCATTTGAAATAAAATATTTAAGGAAATATGGTGTTCCCCGAATCTTAGATTTCATTTTAAAAGTTGTTTTGAAGCCATTATTTGCTTGAAGTGTGATTTGTAGAATTCATGGTTAGCCCTGTCTATCAAATAACTCTTTATTGTTAAAGTAGTGTTTTCAATTTCCCTTGTTGAGAATTAAACTTCTCTTTCCAAATCATTGATGTCCATCTCATTCCAAAACCAAAGGATCCTGCGGCCAAGTTGAATTTTCCCTTTGATATCTCATATCCATTGATAAGTCTGTCATGACTTCTTCTTGACTCCATTACCCAATGAATCTGACATTTCCCCTTTCTATCTATCTTTCCTAGACCTTTCATATTCTGTTGTATCAATTCAACCAAGCAAACAAACAAACACTTGCACTTAATAACTAGTCTAAAACCAATATTCGAAGCACACAAGATAAACCTTTGCAATAAAAAAAAAATTTGAGAGATCCCTCTCTGAGAGCAGGAGGACTAGATCATGTAACTCTAAATATTGGTTCTGATGTTGCCTTGTCTTTTGATTTGCCAAACTATCAAAACACGGGACACCAACATAATGGCGATCACGGTGGGACCTACTGAGAATATAGTAGTTTAAAAACATTTATTAAAACTCTTTAGGCCCTTAACTTGATAAAGAACACCTTCTGGACTTATCCCACCGCTCACACCAACATAATGGTGATCACGGTGGGACCACTCAGTTCATAGTTTCCTAGCAATCTCTTATAAACTCATTAGTCTTTGTTGGGTATGTGTTATATTATTTCCACGACTAGCCCCACGTGCTGTACGTTCCGTCGGGCGAAGCAGGGGGGTCACAAGGGGGGAGGCAGCCCCGAGGAAAAAAATTCGTTTGGTGTGCAGTCCCACTCATAGGTAGACCCACCCATGTTTTGTGCATGATTTTGCACATGGTTTTGGGGTACGATGGTTTTCGGCCCCTAGTATTTTGTAGATCCGGTCAAGGGAACTACGGTTATGTTCTAATCCAGGGTTAATGGATTTGGGTTTATGTATGCTTCGGCATGTATATATATGTGTTGTAACACTAAAAGGAATATAATGAAAAATCAAGCTGGTCGTCCCGATTTGGGATCAAGGGGAAAATCTCTGTGTTTATCTATTTTATGTTTTATGCTCTCGCTATTGTTTATTTTCTGTTATAAGATTCGTGTGTAGATAATTTTTGTTCAGTGTTAAAACCTACATTTGGTATCAGAGTTGTTTCGGCTTCAAGGGGATGCCTTTGCTGCTGAGGGTTTTTTTTTGGCTCGGGCCTGAGGTAGACCCTGTTCAATGGGAGATCTGCGGGATCAATTCTTGCGGTGAAAGAAGATGGCGAGTGGCGGAAAGATAGAGATCGACAAATTTAATGGTCAGAGTTTTGAGTTGTGGAAGCTCAAGATGGAGGATCTGTTGGTGGATAAAGATCAGTGGATCGCGGTATATCCAGTTACTAAACCAATGGCAATGTCAGATGAAGACTAGAAGAAACTGGATCGGAAGGCTAAGAGCACAATACGGGTGTGTGTCTCAAATTCAGTATTGTTGAATGTATTTGGGGAAGCTACAACGAATAATTTGTGGAAAAAACTTGGGAATTTGTACCAATCTAAGTCTCTAGTGAATAAGTTGTTCCTGCGGAAAAAGCTGTATAACCTGAGGATGAAGGATGGAGACTCAGTGACAGAGCATCTGAATGCCTTCAATACTGTGGTAAGTTAGCTGTCATCTGTTGATATTAAAATCTCAAATGAAGATAAGTGCATCAGTTTGTTGTGTTCTCTACCAGACTCGTGGGATAGTCTGGTTATTGCAATAGGTAGCAATACAACTACCTTGAATTTTGATGACATTGTCTCAGCCTTGCTGTCGGAGGAAATGAGACAGAGAAATATGGAGGGCCAGAATGGAGATACCTGATCTGTACGAGGAAGGTCCCAAAATAGAAACAAGAATAAGGTTTCGAGTGGGAGATCAAAATCTAGAGGGAGATCTAAATCTCCTAGAAAGTTTGTAAAGGTATGATGGAAATGTGGAAAGGAAGGGCACTACAAAAAGGAGTGCAGATCTAAAGCTCCTGAGAAAGGAAAGGGATCTAATGATGCTCCTTCTACAGAGGCAAAAACCACCTCGGATGAAGGTGGGGATGTGTATTTGGCTTCTTCTTCAAATACACATGTAGATCATGAGTCATGGTTGATTGACTCAAGTGCATCCTTTCACTTCACTCCCCATAGGGAGTGGTTCTGCGAGTATGAGAAATATGATGGTGGTGATGTCTTCCTAGGGGATGATAAGAGGGCCAGAATCATCGGACGTGGAAAGGTCAAGCTGAAGCTGCAAGGTGGAAGGATTAGAACACTTCCTGGTGTTCTGCATATTCCTGCATTGGCCAGAAATCTGATTTCTGTAAGCAAGATGGATGATGCGGGTGTAAAAACAGTGTTCGAGAAAGATGCCTGCAAGATGGTTCGGGGAGCACTGGTATTAATGTGGGGAGTTGTTGGAACTCTTGTAAAATCTGATAGCACTATTGATAGTGAATTGTAATAGTTATGTGATTCCTGGTGGAGCGGAAAGCCCTGTCTTTGGAGAAAGACCATGTTATGGCATCGAAGGCTTGGACATATTGGAGAGAAGGGCCTTCGGATACGCATAGAAATGGTATGGTAGAAGGTATGTCTAATTTCTCTGGATTTCGATTTCTGTGAACATTGTGTATATGGGAAGCAGAATCGGGTGAGTTTTCCTTCTGGTGCTAAGAGGGCAAACAAGATATTAGAACCTGTGCACAGTGATGTGTTTGGACCTGTGTCGGTTCCATCACTGGGAAAGTCTGTGTACAATGTTTCATTCATATATGACTTCTCAAGGAATACATGGATATATTTCTTGAGGAATAAATCTAAATTATTTGATATATTTAAAGAATTTAAGGCTCTGGTGGAAAACCAGACAGAGAAGAAGATAAAGGCGCTGAGGATAGATAATGGTGGGGAGTTTTGCAAGAAGGAATTTGAAGAGTTCTGTAAGAAGTGTGGTATAGCATGACAGAATACTACTCCATACACACCTCAGCAAAATGGAGTTGCAGAAAGAATGAATAGAATGTTGATGTAAAAGGCAAGAAGCATGCTCAGTGGTACCGGGTTAGGACAAGAATTCTGGGCAGAGGCAGTGGAGACTGCATGTTACTTAGTTAATAGATCACCTTCATCAACGTTGGAGGATAAGACTCCACATGAGGTATGGACTGGTAAGAAACCCTCTCTTTCACATCTAAGGGTATTTGGATGTGATGCATATGTACATGTTCCAAAGAAGAAAAGGACCAAGTTGGATAATAAATCTGAAAGGTGCATCTTTATTGGGTATAAGGATGGTTTAAAAGGTTACAAGCTTTGGAACTCGGAAACAAGGAAGGTTGTGTACAGCCGAGATGTGGTGTTTAGAGAGGTGAAAGATGTTTTTAAACATGAAATCATACCAAAGGAACCTGAGAAGATAGAGTTTGAGCTAAAGGAGGATGAATCAGACTCTACAGCAGAAGAAGATTCAGAAGAGGAAGAGCCACAAACTCCAACTTTGAGAAGATCAATTCGGGAAAGAAGGCAACCAGAAAGGTATAGTCCATCTGCTTTCTGTTCAGGTTTTTCCTTAACTATAACTGATGATGATCCCAGAACTGTCAGGGAGGCAGTAGATTCAGAGGATGGAAAACTCTGGAAGGAGGCCATGGTTGATGAGATGGCATCCTTGCACAAAAATGAGGCATGGGATCTGGTAGATTTGCCGGCGGGAAGGAAGCCCATCGGGAGAAAATGGGTGTTTAAGAAGAAGATGAATGTAGAAGGCAAGGTGGAGAAATAAAAAGCTCGGTTGGTAGCAAAAGGTTATTCCCAGGTGCCGGGAATTGATTTTGGTGATATTTTTTCTCCTGTTGCTAAAGTTACTTCTATTAGATTACTTTTATCTGTTGCTGCTTCATTTGATTTTGAGATAGAACAGATGGATGTGAAGACAACATTTCTTCATGGGGATCTAGAAGAGGAGATCTACATGAAGCAACCTGAAGGCTTTATGGTGAAGGGTAAGAAAGAACTGGTATGCAGGTTGAAGAAGTCTCTGTATGGGTTAAAACGGTCACCAAGGATGTGGTATCAGAAATTTGATACCTATATACGGGGACTTGGCTTCACCAGAAGCAAGGAGGATCACTGTGTTTATTTTAAATTAATTGGTGACCGTGTTATTTATTTGGTCTTGTATGTGGATGATATATTGTTGATTGGAAATGACAAAGAAATTATCCAAGATTTGAAGACCCAACTGTTCTCCAAATTCGACATGAAGGATCTTGGTGCTGCAAACTATATTTCGGGCATGGAAATTAAGAGAGATCGGGCAAAGAGGAAGCTCTGGTTAAACCAGAGGAAGTATGTCGAGACTATATTGCAGAGGTTCAATATGCAGGATAGTAAACCGATGAATGTTCCTATTCTTGTAGGTGTAAAGCTGTCTGCTGAAAAGTGTCCCAAGACACAAGAGGAACAGGAGGATATGTCCCGTGTTCCATATGCAAGTGCAGTGGGTAGTCTGATGTATGCAATGGTCTGTACTAGACCATACATTGCACATGCAGTGGGATTATTGAGAATATTTATGTAAAACCCAGGGAAGGAGCATTGGACAGTAGTGAAGCGGGTTTTCGGATATTTACGTGGCACTAGTGATTATGGCTTGTGCTACCAGGGAAGACCAGGATTGGAAAGAATGTTGGACATTCATGGTTTTGTTGATGCAGACTGGGCTGGAGATCTGGACCAAAGAAGATCTACAAGTGGGTATGTGTTTAACCTATTTGGAGGCGCAGTCAGTTGGATGAGTAAAAGACATTCTATAGTGGCTCTTTCAACTACAGAGGCAGAATATATAGTAGCCACTCATGCAAGCAAGGAATCAGTTTATTTGCAGAGATTGTGTTCAAGTATAGGGTTGGTATAGGAAGCTATAAGGATAGACTGTGATAGCCAAAGTGAAATTTTCTTGGCTAAGAACCCTGCTTACAATTCAAAGACAAATCACATTGATGTTCAATATCACTTTGTTAGAGATACGGTTGAGGTTAAAAGGGTGTTGCTGGTAAAGGTGGACACTTTGAAGAATGTTGCAGATGCATTGACGAAGTCTGTGAGCACTCAGAAGTTCTCTTGGTGTAGAGAAAAAATGGGTGTTGAAGAATTGGCCCAATGACTAAGCACTCTTGTGGCCCCCTGTGGAAAGAAAACAACAAGTGGGAGAATGTTGGGTATGTGTTATATTCTTTCCACGACTAGCCCCACGTGCTATACGTTGCACTGGGCATAGCAGGGGGGTCACAAGGGGGGAGGCAGACCCCATTGTTGGGGTCCGGGGCAGCGCCCCGGCGAAAAATTGTTTGGTGTGTGGTCCCACTCATAGGCGGACCCACCCATGTTTTGTGCTTGATTTTGCACATGGTTTTGGGGTACGATGGTTTTTGGCCCCTGGTATTTTGTAGATCCGGTCAAGGGAACTACGGTTATGTTCTAATCCAGGGTTAATGGATTGGGGTATATGTATGCTTCGGCATGTATATATATGTGTTGTAACACTAAAAGGAATATAATGAAAAATCAAGCTGGTCGTCCTGATTTGGGATCCAGGGGAAAATCTCTGTGTTTATTTTTTTTATGTTTTATGCTCTCGATATTGTTTATTTTCTGTTATAAGATTTGTGTGTAGATAATTTCTGTTCAGGGTTAAAACCTAGAGTCTTTCAAACAACCATAGAAACTCAGAAAAACCTAAAATATTTAGTTTGGCTTCATAATAAACATGGTGGTGGAACCATAAAACATTTTACCTTTACAAAGGCTAAAAATTTTCCACCTGGTGACTCCACTAGCCTCCAAAATTCCTATTACCCTTCCAGTCCTTGTAGACTCCCTTGGGAATGCATTGAGCAAACCCAATCATGTTGTTGGTGGACAGAAAATTTCAAAATCTTCCACCTGGTGACTCCACAATCCCAAAAGACCTAATAACTCCACTGGTAAAGGAATTTGAGCTAATTAGAAATATATAGTGACCTCTTATTATAAACATGGATCCAAGTATGGAGAGAGAAGCTAAAATAAACACATTATTGGACCTAATTGGGAAAATAGTGTACATACTTGATAAAAGATTGGGAAAGCATGAGGATGATATAGATGTTGATTATCTAGAACAACCTATGTTTTTCCCAAATCAAACACAAACTCAACCATTACAAAACCTAGATAATGAGAAATATATAGATGACGATCAAGAATTTATAGAAGAAGGTGAGAAAGACTATAGAGAAAACAATAAAAAAAATTGTTGTTCATGATGGAAAAGATGGTGTATATGCTTGGGAAAATAATTGAATGGAATGAGGCTAATTTGAATATTGATGATCTAGAGCAGCCCTTGCTCCTTTCAAATCAAGAGAAAACCCAAACATTACAAGATATGTGCGATGAACAAGATTAAAAATAAAGCAATGAAGAAGGTTGTCAGGAAATTCCTGATTACCTACCTATATCTTGTACGATGCTATTAAGAGAACTTCATGACCAAATTACAAAAACTAATAGTAAGCAGTGCCTTGAGGAAAGCATAAGCCATTTTGAACCCACAAAATCTGAAACAGGAGAAGAGACAACACAACTAGAGTCTCTGCCTTTATGTCATGACTCATTTCAGATGATTAAAGAGGAATGACATCCTGATAATCTATTAGAAACAACTCCCGAATCCCATATTTTAAATAACTGTCACAAAAATCATGAGTTGTTCAAAACTGAGATAGACCAGGAAAAACAAGAGAAACCTTAAATTTCTCCTGCAAACTCAAATGGAGATCCATTAGAAGAGGCTCAAGAAGACCGTTGTACATTTTTCCTAAGCAAAAAGACAATTCCTTCTCTCTTAACGGAGGAAGAGATTGATCTAATATTAAACAGACAGCCAGCCTCCAAACCTTCATTTGAACAAAACACTTCTGCTCATCTACTTACTGAACCTTGTTGTCTTCAATCAGAAAATAAAATTGTAGAAAATCTCAAAGAAAAACCAACTGATAACCCAATATGCTTGATTGGTGAAATTGTTTATGCTAATGATTTTTCAACTTTTGATCAGTCTGATGATGATGATGAACTCCAAACAGAAACTAATCATGCAGGGCAACCAGCAGTTGATAGGTGTCATGGATTTCATTATCATCATCTTGAAAGAAATAATCAGCCAATCCAGTCCATCAGAAATAACTTTCACATAATTGGGAATCAACAATCTATTAGTTGTAGGGTTGAGATTAAAAAGGAAGAAAAATTTCTTGAGCAGGATGAAGATAAGGGGCCTTGTCCTGAGAGGATTGAGGTAATAAAAGATAACTCTGCTAAAGAAAATGATGATCTCTTCACATAGTATAGTTCACTGAATCAGAACATATCAGGACTACAAGAGAGCAACACTGCAATATATGATGAGTCTTCTAGTTCAGATGATGATGAAGATGAGGAATTTTTTCTTTATCATAAGAATATTTGCCTTAATCCAGTGGAGAAAGAAGAGATGATCCTAGTTGAAACATATCTTCCAATAAAGCTCAGCTTTGAGCATTTAGTTAGTTGTTGACTTTTGTCTTGAAAGAAAAAGAAAAATCTAAAAACAATAGAAAAGAGAAAAGAGGGAAGATTGTAAAACAAGAAAGGTACAACCCCATACCAAAAAGAGAAACAAAATCTGAATGTGTGCAAGCTCAAATGCCACTCCTAAAAATACACTCCTAGTTAGTCATATAGCTTAATCATGACTAATTAGTTTTAAATTTTCTGCTGATAGGTTAGTGAATTCAATTTGCCAAACAACTTAATCTTGGCTTATCAGTAGATAGATTAGCCTAGAAAATAAAGGTTAAAACATGCTCAAAATTTGAACCTAAATGTCCAAAAGAAGAATGACTCCCATCTGTTTTAATTATAAGTCTTAAAAAGAGAAAAACGGGTTCTAATCAGCTCAAAATCTGAAATAGAGAACAAGGAAAGAACAACTCAAACAGAAATAAAAATAGAGCTGTAAAGAGCGAAGGAGATTATTCAGTTGTCAGATCTTAAGCCTTCCTTTTTTATTTAATTTTCTACAAAATAATGTCTATGTACAGCTTGTTTTTATGCCATAGATTAGTATCAAGTTAGACTGTTCAATCCTGACTTGTATGCTTTTAAATTTCTGTTGTAGAATTTGGAGAATAAAAATCTGTTAGACTGTTTAATCCTAACAGATTGATAGATTAGGTAGAGAATCATATGGACTCAACTATTTAATCTAAGTTCATGGAGAAATAAGGAGTAGAATTAGATTATTTTTATTCTTTCAAAAGAATAAAATGTTGTGTAAAGAGTTTTCCAATACAAGTGTACTCTGATGAAGAAAAAATGTTAGATCAGTAGGATTGGGTAGGTAGAAAGCTTGTTGATGAAAGATCCATTATTTTCCATGGTTGTTAGCATTTCCAGAGCAAAATAAGATCATTCAATCAAAGAAAGGTAGCCCAATGGATGAGGCACTGATCAACCCCCCAGAGAATGCAGGTTTGAAGTTCTTGATGCCTTTAAGAAGGCACCATCCCCAAGTGGAGCCACTGTTAGCCACCTATAAAATTTGTCATATCAAATGGTGGCTAAAACATTTTTTGGAGCCTTTAAGGAACAAATTTTATTGCTAAAAAGTGTTATCTCTTGAATACTTTTGAAGACATCATCTCCTCTATCCAAATATTCATTGTTTTTCCCATTTCAAAGCTCAGAAATTCTACAGATTTCAAAGACAAAATACTACTGCAAACACCATTTTCCCCTACTTCCACTTCAAAACTAACCTCCATTTTTTCCCCTTTTATTCCCATGAAATTCCTCTATTTTCCATTTTTTTCCCCTTTTCCCTTCATAAAATCCTCTTTAAAGAGTTTAAAACACCTTTTTAAACTCTGCCAAAACTCCCAAATCCATCTAAAACATCTTGAAAATATCATAAAAAACAAGTATTTTGACTATGGGTTTAAGCCCCTTTTGGCTAAATCCAAACCACTCCCCCACCATATGCCAATGGTGCTAAGACCAAGTGCTAACCCTTGACAGCGCTAATCACATCAAAAAATCCCAGTGCGCAAGTTTATTTTCCATGTTTTAAAAATTCTGATGCGATTAAATCCCTTTTGTTTAAACCCTGCCCCCTCCGCTTTTTATTGATATAGCCTGCAAGCGGGACCAAGAGTTTAATTTCCAAGGCACTAATCGCATCACAAAAGTCCAATGGGTAGATTGAAAGACCGAGCCCAACCTCCAATTGCGATTGGCTGTCATATATAAGCCCCGGGCTTGTTACATTCCATATAGACCAAGGCCCCACAGTGAGGCACCTATCCAATTCGTATATATAAACCTGCCCCGATGCATAAAACCTTTGTTTATATTAATTTTTTGGTTTTCATAAGGTATAAAGGGTTTTCGCTGATACAAGTTATGAAGCAATCTCTGCCGTTTATCTTGAACCGATCAAACGGCTTACGCATCATCGCATCGACAATATTCAAAAGCACATTTCGCATATGATATTCCTCCTCCCCGGTTGATCATTCCCCGATCAATCGTGATCCATCAATCTCCTTTCCACCTTCCTTTGATCTGACGGCCCTCATTCATTCGAATCGCAAAGCTTTCCCTTGCCTTTGAACCTCCCCGATCCATCCTCCACCGTCGATCTGATCTACAGATCGACGACCCCAAAATCATTGCATCAGATTTTTTTTGTTGGCTCGTTTAAAAATTTTTATTCAAAACCACCATTTGCAATCTCCCGATGAATCTCCCACCTTCGATCTGATCTGCAGATCGATGGTCTACATTTGATCGCATTGGATCTTTTCATCAGGTGAATTTTTAACATTTGTTTTTCCCCCACCAATTGCGATCCTCCGATTGGATCTGGACCGTCCACGTGTCCAGATAGGACGATCCCAGATCTTTCCCTCATGGTTTCATCATCGACCGCCTTCCACCATGAGGATTTTAACGCGTAATCCCCACCGTTGATCTCTACGCGATCAACGGTTCTGACATATTTTCTCCCTCTGCTCTTCTTTCTAACCTCCGTGAACAGATCTACACCGTTGAATGATGCCATCCAACAGCCACGCATCTCCCCACACCCTCTGAAGCAGTAAAACCCAATAACACAGGATTTTTTTTTAAATTAGTTTTGTATTTTGCAGGTGTTTAATGGTTTATCCATTATGTTAAAGAGAGGATGAAGTCCGGGAATGGCGATTCCCATGCCTTTGATTCATCAAAGGAAACCATTCGTAGGGTTCAAACTCCATGTCTCGTCGATGCTTCATGGGCATTGATGCCTTGTGAGCCCAGCGCAGCACTGCACATCAGCAAGACACAGACAATAAAATAATTAAAAAGAGTATCAGTGTCGAAGATAGAATGCAACAGAATAGACGATAGAAGACAGTTTGGGGATTACGGCTAAGATTGATTATGAAAAGCCTAATCCTCCAAATTAAAACACAGTTAAAGAAAATCGTAAGTGTTTATCAGACAGAAAGACCTCCACCACCACATCAGAGCCAAATTGATTCCTCTCAGCTACCACAAAGCCACCTGTGCCTCAAAGCATTCAAAACAGAGGCCGAAGTTATTGATCAAATGAAGATATTTGCCTCAGCGCAGCCAAATATTTAATTCTACTAAGGGAACTTAATGCAAAAATTATTAGCAGAGTTATTACATCCTGAAACAGAGCCTAAAAGTAAATAAAATCTCCTGCCAAGCTTAATCTTAAATATAAAACAATTGATACAGTGAAAATATATGTACGTTTCTTCATCGAGCCCCTCAAAGGCCGAGAAGTCATTAGTCTGTATTAATTTCCTTGGGAGATCTTTTATCAGATCTCACCTCCTCATTATTCTATAAATACTTCTGTAGAAAATGAGAAAATTGTTGGTGGGTTGGTTGTTTTGATCACGAGTTGTAATACTGAAACTCTCTGAAAAATACATAGTCTGCTGAATTTGAAGAAGAAATTGAAGTCTTGGAAGCCCTGATGATCTTGTTGCATGCTTGTTCTTGAGAAGGCTCTATCATTGGATCCATGAGCTTGGTTGTTGGTGAAGTATTCTGAACTTTTTAATGTTTCCCCCTATTTTCATTTTGTTCCATAAATTCTTACTACAACAGGATGAAACTTTTAGGCTAAGAAATGACTCTTGGAAGCACCTTAGACCTGTTCGTCCTTCACTGTTTTATGTTTTCTTCTACTGAAGTATTTTAGAGTCTTTAATATCCTTCTTTAGTTTTCAAGCTTGTTTATTTCCTTAATATTTTGAATAGTTGGTTTCAGCATGATTTATGGTTTTCCCTTCTTGTTTGCTGCCACTTAAAGGTTGTTATTGAAGTCTCCCTTTGAATTTTCTTTGTTTACAGTAAGTCAAGGAGGTCTGTTCTGATCTTGCCCCTTGTCCTTGCTTGAATAGTTGGCTTAAAGGTCTTTATATTTTTTATTATAGATGTATTTAGGTGTTCCCTCTTCTACAATCGTAATTATCAGTGAATCTTTTATGTTTTCTAAGTCATTTGAAATAAAATCTTTGAGGAAATAAGGTGTTCCCCGAATCTTAGATTTCATTTTAAAAGTTGTTTTGAAGTCATTATTTTCTTGAAGTGTGATTTTTTGAATTCATGGTTAGCCCTGTCTATCAAATAGCTCTTTATTGTTCAAGTAGTGTTTTCAGTTTCCCTTGTTGATAATTAAACTTCTCTTTCCAAATCATTGATGTCCATCTCGTTCCAAAACCAAAGGATCCTGCTCCAATTTAGATTTTCCCTTTGATATCCCATATCCATTGATAAGTCTGTCATGACTTCTTCTTGACTCCATTACCCAATGAATCCAACATTTCCCCTTTCTATCTATCTTTCCTAGACCTTTCATATTCTGCTGTATCAATTCAACCAAGCAAACAAACAAACACCTACACTTAATAACTATTCTAAAACCAATATTCAAAGCACACAAGATAAACCCTTGCAATAAACAAAAAATTTGAGAGATCCCTCTCTGAGAGCAGGAGGACTAGATCCTATAACTCTAAATATTAGTTCTAATGTTGCCTTGTCTTTTGATTTGCCAAACTATCAAAACATGGGACACCAACAATTCCTAGGAACAAACACCAGCTCATATTCTACAAAGGTTTTCAATAAATCCATAGCGTCATTCATGTATGCTATCAATATAGGGTGTTTCGCTATATATTCTCCATTCACTTGTTTTATGATTAACTCAGAGTCTCCACGTACAACAATCCTACAGGCTCCTAGTTTCTTCAAGAGATTTAAGCCTAGGATGAGAGCCTCATACTCTGCGATATTGTTTGTACATTTGAAGTTCAGATTGAAGGCATGACTCTCTGCATAATCACTCTCTGTGTTATGTACCCACACTCATGCTCCTGCAGTTCTCCTGGTGCACGACCCATCGAAATTCATTTCCCATAAAGGTTCGTTCTCGGGTTTATCATCGATATCTTTACTAGCGTTGGTTTCATTGTTGTGCTACAAAGGAGGGTTTGTTTCGTGGTGTGGAGGGTTTTTTTCTTCATGATGCGTATGGAGTTCAGAGAGCTGACTAGTTAGTTGTTTGCATTCTATTTCTTGTTTACTTGGAGTTTTTTTTTAGTGCACAGTCCACAGGTATCATCCTTGTTTTCTTCTAAGTCTAGAGTGGCCATTATGTTGAAATCTATGGGTTCTACCCTATTTTTTGTATCTCTGTTTTCTAGTTCTGGTTCTTCTAAAGGTTCATTGTTGTAAAGGATGAAGGAGTCCAGATTTGTATGTACAGAGTACAGAGGTGAGTTCTCGGGTTTTTCAGGGCTGCTGACCAAAAATTTCATTTGTGCCTCTCCATACAGTCTCCTAAGCTGGCTAAAGACAGGGATTGTGGCGTATGAGCCATCCATCTGTATTGTACCTTGCATCTTGGCTCCCCATGACCTCGATAGTAACATGCCATACTTAGGTGGCACATCTGCTACCACAACATCCATAGCCATACATTTGGAAAGAATCTGGGTAAGGTTCACACACAGGTTCTTGACTAGGCCAAGGCACTTTACTCTGCTAGAGTCAAATAAATACAGATCTTTATAAGGACGGGTTATCTCCAGGCCTAACCATTCCATAACTACCTTAGGCATTAAGTTGTGTGATGCCCCAGAGTCATGCATTGCATTGTGAAGGATCTTGTCATGGATATTGAGTCTGATATAAAAAGGAGGTACTACTCCTTCCTAAAACTTCCCTTCTATATTTGGACCAAACAGAAGGGTTGGTTGATCATCACTCAGATTGACATTGTCGCTGTTTTCACGTAGATTTAAATCTTTCAAAATTTGGCCTTTATATACATCTTGAGTGGCCAGCTCAGAGAGTGGGACAGAGATTTTAATTTTAGCAATCTCACTCTCCAAATTGAAGAGTGGTTGACTCTTTGTAATACTCAACTCTGTTTTGTTAGCCACTTCCTTAGTGGTAGAATCAGTGTGCTGATTTTCACTCTGTATAGTGTTAGGGGTTGTTTTATCAGGAACACTAGCTGCAGTGCTAGTGCTACTAGTTGGTTGATCCTGTTTATCGGCACTTTGGTTGTCCTTTCCTTTGTTATTCCCAGAACTTTTAGCTACTGATTTTCTACTTTAAGCAATTGGCTTAGAAGTTTTCTCAGGCCTTTTCTTGATGGTAATCTCAGAAGCTTTAGGTTTGGAATTTTCTAGGCTCCTCTTGCTTCTAAGTTGACACTGTTCTCTGACCTGCATGATAGAATTTTCAAATCCTAGCCTGTAATCCTCAGATTCTAATCTTTCCTCATCCCAATATGAGGGTGAGGGCTGATCTTCTTCTATGGAAAAATTTTGGATTGAGTTTTCTATTTCAAACATATTTATTGCAGTTACCTCATATTCTTCTACAATCCCCTCATCCTCATCAAGGAATTTCTCTTGAAATGGGGGTATGACTTGTTGATCTGAGTCCCTTTGTCTCTTGGGAGTGGTATTGTTTCTCCTAAAGTTATGGTTCTGGTTGTTATTTTAGTTTTTGTTCTGGTTGCTGACTTGGACAGTCAAATTTTCCACCATTTTTCCTAGCTTCTCCATGTATTTGGCCATACTTTAATATTTGGGATCAGATGTGGAAGCTAACGTGTCATCCCTATATGTTACCCTTCTCTCAGCCCTCATTCTGGCTTTCTTCTCAATCAGGTTAGCCTCTACAGTCACTGACCCTTTTTGCATATCTTCCAGTGTGTTGTAATCTCTCTCCCTAAGCTGGTAGGCCATATCAGCATCAAAGCCTTCAGGATATTTCACTAAAGCCATACCTTGGGGAGGTTTCATAGGTGGATGAAAATAATTTTGAACGTTGTTGAACCTTGTAGAGTAGTCATGGACACTTTCTCCTACGTTTCTTTTTAGGTTCTTGTATTCTACTAGGATTTGGAGAGGGTTGGCCTTGACCTCCCATTTTCTTATGAAGGACTGATATAAAGAGGGAAGATCATGGATGGTATTAGGAGGCAGGCCTTTAAACCATTTATTCACATCACCTCCTAAACTCTGGGCAAAGATTCTCATCTTGACTGTCTCATCATCTATCTCCATATAGTCAAAGGAATATTCCATCCTGTCTACATGATGTCGAGCTATAGTGGACTCTTTTGTAGTGAAATGTGGGATCTTTTATTGATAATCATTGGGTAAGGGCACTAGGGGCTGAGGTAGCACCAGAGGTGCATACCAAGTTGCCATGATGGTATTTTGAGGAGGTAAAGGATTAGCTTGAGCAGCTGGTATGTGGATGACAAGGATACTAAGACCAGCGGAGCTTTGTTGAGCTGATTTAGGATGAAAGAGACCCAATTTTTAAATGAAATTAATATCAGGAGGTGTAGATGGAGGAGTCTCTCTGTACCTAATGTGTTGACCACTGTGATATGGTGAAATAAGAAGCTCAAGGTCTGACTGGTCTAGGACTATGAATGACATAGTTCTAGGTAAGCTGCTCGGTAAGTCTAGGTCAAAAAGAGGGTCTGATAGAGCTGTAATGTTTTCTAGAGCAGAGTTAGCTCTACGAATGTGTCGGGAGATAGTTGGTTTTCTGGGTATAGGAAATTTCCTAATGATACTCTCAGGGTTGTCAACTATTTCAGGTGGCTTTGGGTTAGGATAAGCTCTTGTATGAATGGTTCTTGAAGCCATAATTTTGTCTTTAAACAAAGGAGCTTAATCCTACCTGTTACTTCTACTATGGCTGATGTTGTAATGGAGGCAGGTCTCCCAGTGGAGTCTTATGAAAACCAAGATAATCAGCAGGCCTACTGATCACTAGTGGAGTATTTTAACTATTGAAAAACTATGGAGTCACCAGGTGGAAGGTTTAGAATGTGTCGAGGAGGTATACTATCCACCATAGTGATTGGCCACCAAACTAAGGCTACTATGGTCTTCTTTGAGTCTGTGAAGTGTTTAAAGGTGTGTTTTACTCAAAGTCTCCCCAGTGGAGTCGCCATTATGTTGGGGTTCCCATGTTTTGGCAAGTTTGGCAATACCAAAAGATGAGACAACATCAGAACTGGTTTAATACCTCAGGATCTAGCCCTCCTAGGTCTAGAGAAGGATCTCTCTATATAGGCAAAGGTTTTATGTCTTTAAAGCTCTGTGTTAAGGATATTAGGCTAGTTATAGGCACGAGTTTATTTTTTTTATTTTTTTTTGGTTGTTGGGAAACATGAAGGAAGGATTCATTATGATACAAGGCTGAATAAAAAGGATTCTAGATGAAGGAGGAATGATATCAAGGAACACACAAGACCATTGGGCAATGGAGTCAGGAAAGGATTTACTTGCTATTCAATACGCAGGCTTTCAGTTGGGCTAGTCATCTAAAGCATTGGATCGTAAAGATGACAGTGTGGCATAAAATGGTAAGAAAGAAGGGGAAAGGAAAGGAAACCTCGAAGATGACCATTCAGGAATCAAGGTCCAAGGATAGGACGTGTGATTAGACACCTGTGACCTAACTCCTAAAGGGTAAACTTTTCAGACAAAGGGAACATTAAATGTTTAAACACAAAGGTGGAAAACCTGGGATCAGAGAGAGACTTTGAACTCTCAATTCTTTGACACCCAACTTAAGGGAACTTAGAAGGGTTCAATTGATCGAAGAGGACCCTAGTGAGACCAAAGCAGCATTCTAAACTCCCAGTATCCCAATTCTTTCAATTTAAACCCAACAAGAACATCTGGGAACAGATTCATTAATTCATACATCAGCTAGCAGTAAATTATAGCCACTACACTGGTTAAATTAACACGGATCAGTACTCAGATAACACATACAGTAGAAAACATCGAAGGTAGGGAGAGCAGAAAAATAGGGTACCATGTGAGGGTAAATCCTATGCCAGACTTCTGATGCATACCAGAAGAAAGAAATATGATGAATCACAAAGGGAAACAAAGACAAAGATAGAAAAACATTACCGCTTCTCTAAATCAGGAACCAAAGAAATGTTCTTGTCATATTAAAGAGTAACACCAGTCATGTACAACATTGCCAACAACTTGATATTCAGTCTAAAAGCATCTTCCTCAACCTATCTTACAACTTTTCACAGAGAACTATATCTCAAGAGAAACAACTTACAATTCACAGATATCCGATCAACAACATTTTCAATGAGTTTTTCTTGAGTTCTTATAGCTGAGAGAGAGGTAGGGAAAGTAGGTGAAACACTAAATGAAACATTGAAATAGAAAATGGAAGAATGGCTCGAGGCCATTCTGTCTTAATATCTATTCATTAAACTTCAGTACTCTTTGGAAGAAAGAGTGGTCTTCGACAGGCTGAAATTTACTCCAGTTATTATCTTGATGTACTCTGGCCATAGTACTTTGTATTACTTTGGTGAATAAAGAAAAGGTAGATAAATGACTTGGAGGTCTGCCATACTACATAACAAATTCTCTAGTAGCATTAGGACTATTTTTTCAGGGCAGAAATCTTTTCAGGGACATAATGTACAATAAAACCAGTATGGGTGTTGTGCCCTTTCTCATGAGGGAAACCTCTGCTGATGTGAAGCACTGATAATATCGTTTTCTATGCATTATGCCTCCTTAGGCCTTCTGTGTGATTCCTGAGGTCTTAAATCTGGTACTTTGCCTTTAAAACACTGAATTAAGGCTTAACATATTCAATAATGTGCATTAGAACTCTTTAACTCTGTACTGATACTCTTTGCCACTTCATGACTATCTCCGTCTGTGAAATTTGGAACTTTAATGGTGCTGGGAAGGTTTCACTAGTTAAACCTTGTACTTTTAATGAAAATTGTGCTCTAACACACTCCCAGGTTTTTCTCTAACCTTTCAGGCTTTGAAAAAAAAACTTCATCTGCGCTCTGCACCACTATAACAGTGACTGTGAGCAATGACGGTTCTCACCGACTGTACACCTGCAAAACACACAAGTTTGCTAAGAAATCCATGCATGGGGAAGGGTGGCTATGGTGGAATGCTTTGACGATGGCAGCTAAATAGGAGCGAATTCTATGGATGCAATGGAAAGTGGTGGGAACATGCATGTGGAAGTTGGGCGAAATAAAAAAACTTTAATGTAAAAACATTAAAATCTTAATGCGGAGCGGGATGGTACGATGTTTAATGTAAAACCAAAGGTTTGAGCCTTTGAACTAAATACATAGAAAATGCACGGAAAACATATGAAATGGGTTGATATGGTGGGATGCAGTCATGGGTGGAGGGCGATTCAATCAGGACTGTCGGATCTCAGGCGGAGATCGACGGCTGCGATCTAATCGGAGGGGAGCGATGGGAGGATCAACACTCCGATGAGAAATGGTGTGATTGGCTTATGAAATTTGGATATTATGTGAGATCAACGGCTGGGGTCACATCAAAGGATTGCAATTGGGTGGAACGGAAGGTGGCTCCATTTGAAATTTGCGATTGCGATCGGAGCGGGGATGCGAGGGCCATTGGATTAAAGGGGAATTGATGGCGGAGATTAAAATCGAGGGATCGCAATCGAGGAGTGCAGTGGGCGGCATAGGTTAAAATTTGTGATTTTTATCAGTGCTAGCCATCAAATTAAAAGTGAATCGACGGTCGAGATCGCGACACGGGTTTACAGACCAAACCCCAATCGCATTGGAAATTTTTCATATAACATAGAAATACGTTCACTGAAATTTGCGATTACGATTAGTTTCTATGCCTTAGAACTTGGTATTAGCACTCGGGGCATATGGGGAAGTGGTTAAGGGGTTGGCCGTAAAAGGGGCTGAGCCAGCATAAAGAAAAATGGGTCTTTTAGCCTTAGAGACAACGTTTTAGGCTAAAAAGGAGGCTTTCGGTAGAGGTAAAAGAGGGATTTAAAATCAAATGAAGGGTTTTCACTTGGTTCTAAGGATGAAATGGGTGGTTTAGGAGATTTTGGGAGGGATTCTTTACGGTTAAATGGGGAACTTCAAATATGGGAAAAGGGTTAAAATAGGGAATTTTGCAGGAATACTAGGGGTAAATGAAGGCCTTTTTTAGCACAATTTTTTACAGTCAGTGAGGCTTTTTGGATGGAAATAGTAGTGAGGATATTTTTAAAGGAAATGGACACATAGAGGCTTCAAGGATGAGAGATTTTCATAGAAAATGTATCTCTTGAAGGCTCAAAAAAATTTAGCCACCTATTTGCTTGACAAAAAATTCATAGGTGGCTAACAGGTGCTGGAACCAGGTTTCTGCACCATGGAAGAGAGTAGGTAATTAAGGCATATCTCATTGAGTTCTATCAGGTTCGCACAGAAACAAAATTATTACTGAGCCCTTAATAGTATAACAACATATAAACATAAAAAAGACTACTATTATTAAGAATATCTCAACAACACCTTTGCATCCACGTGCACATCAGCAATTATCACCACAGAATAACACAATCGCAGCTAATTCATATATCACAGATACAATCATAGCTTATTCAAATAACACAGAGGTAATTCTAGTAATAACACAACTATTTCATATAACATAGATATACTTTAATATATTATGTGTTCATTAACATCCCAAACCAAGCTACAAACCCAAGTCACAGCCTGCACACAGAGCTAGTGGGGTCGACACACAGCAGGACTGAGGATATCCATACACACAAACAGGAGGATTTCTTACCCAAAACTACCCAAAAAAGATCTCAATAGTTTGTACGTAGCATCAATCTTACTTTCTTACCTACTAGACTCCATCTGTCTATATATTTATATCATCATAGTTTGCGCTATCCTGTGGTCTGAAAACCATGGTTTGCAGAATCTAGCTCTAACCTTTGACTCATTACAATACATTGGGGGCTTTGACCCGCCCCAAGCCCCTGTGCAAGACCAATTACTACAAAAATATACAAAAAATGTAGTGTTGAAACATATCAAAACGCATCTAGGGTACCCTGTTCCAACAATGTCTATGATACCATGATAAAGAAATTTAGGAATTGGAATTTAATCCATTTCTTTGATCAAGAAATTATGTTGTGATGTTTTATTGTTATTATTATATTTTCTTTAATTTTATAATTTATTGTCATCAATAATAATGCCAAACATTAAATAAAAAAGGACACAAGATGTAGGCGCATGCCAGGGGAAAACCCATTCAAATTTATTTCTTCAATAGGTTCAAGATGAGACGACCATGACCTTTAGACTATAGGCTTCCTCCATCAATTCATCCCTTCACCATATAAGAACCAATATCTCCATGAAACTGAGATCTCCCTTGCTTACACCCAAACTCCATCCTTATCATCTTGACTAAGGTTAAGATACAAACATAACACCTAGAATCATAATTACATAGCATCACTGATCGTCATAGGTAACTTCATCGTGCATCACTTATGGCACTGAACTTCATGACTGAGCTAACATCAAACTTGTAGCACCGACTGTAGTTGAGATAACACTGAGTCCAATGTAGCATATAACACTATCTCACTGAGCCACTGTATTGTACATTCTTCAAGTATAGAAAAAAACCACAAAGATAAAGAGAATCGCAACTTTACAGAGCCATATTCATTGTAACTTCACTGAAACCCAGATATTGTAACTTCACCAATACTCTGAACTGTTGTGCCTTCACTGAGCCTGTGATTCAAGCCTTTACACCACTGTAATATTGTACTAGGACCAAAATGTTTAACCACTATGAATTTACCGAACCTTATAATGAGATCCAAATAAAAGTTCAGAGAGGAATCCACACTTCTATTTTTTATAATATGAAGAGCTCGGCTGGGTATATATAGTGGTTGTCAACTTTAATAAGCTGACATGTAAAGAATGAAGAGACGTGTACATATAATAGGTCGACGTGCATTTTACTGAATTCGAATTGTAGGAGACTGTTGGACGCTGAATCATATATTATTTGAGGACTTGTATTACTTGATTTGAGGGATTATTTATGAGGAATATTTTTTTAAATCCTAGTATGATGACCTTTGAAGGAGATGACTTAATGGAGGAGCATTTTGACCAACAACCTAATATTACATTATTTAAAAGCCCAAAATGGATCAATTTAAATCTATAATGACTAACCGAGAAGCCCATAATAGGGACCTTAAACTAAACATGACCCAATTATGAAACCCATGCTTCAATAAGTCATTTAACAATAATAAATTCTTTCGACTAATAAAATTAATAATGAAAACTGAACGTAGTTACATTCTTCAACAATTTCCTCAAAACTTCTGAAATGAAATACCTATAAACTGTTGGAGTGATGTTCGGTATAGCCTTTAAAAATTATAAGAAACCTAAATTGGAAACAAAAGTGTCGATATAGGAGCCTACTATGATGGGGTTTCCATATAATCACTATCTATTGCCAGCTACCAAATTTAAAACTGGGAACCAAGAATTACCTTCGAACAGAGGAGCCCTAGTTAAATTGAGACTAACTGTGGAGGAGAGTCTAGGCATTGCCAAGGTGGCTTCATTACTAGAGAGCCCATTTCGTCAAATTTCCCACAAGATGAAGCGTTAATCCCAGAATTTCACTATCCAAAAAATAAGAGACTGAAACTGTAGACATAGCTCTTCGTAGAGCTTCATAGAAGGTGAACGCCTATATGCAACAGTGAAATTCAAAGACAAATATTAGACAAATTAATGAGCCAAAAAGGTGGAATTAGGAGAATTTTGAGGTCTAAAATAGGCCTCCTGAGGAAATTATAAAATAATAGTGGAAATAATCAAATAAAATTTGATTACATCATCAAATTTTAGAGAGAAAAAAACTATTTTTTCAACTAGTATTTTCAACTTATCTCCCTATGGTTTACTCAAATTTTGAGTGGTAACACTCGTTGGATGCATAATTTGATTCCTTATCCAAGGAGCACCCATGTTCCATAATTTTGATGGACCCTTGTTAGTATGAATCTTTCGTCGGAAAAGACCACTTTATCTACGCATAAAAAATAGCCCTAACATCAATTATGGCTGCCAATATCTTTAAGTATGTAGTTAGTTGATCCAGATAATGCTGCACAAATCTAGATCTAAGCATAAAAGACCTTAAGCAGTAAAAATAAAATGTGGCTCCATGCATCCAATAGACAGGACAAGAACAATTTATTTGAAAGAATTTTTTATATTAAAAGGGGGCACCCGAGAGGAAAACAAGAAAGGTGTTTCTGATTCTCCTCAATGGGATGGGTTCTTGAAAGTCCTCAGCATTTCAGATCTAAAATTTCTCTCGCTTATTGGTGTAGAAAACCTAGACAAACATAGAACTCTAAGGAAGCTCACAAGGAAAAAATGGAGAATGTGACCAAGAGTATAGATCTAGAGAGATCTAATGCAATGAAAGGTGACTAATGAATGGGGAAAACCCTTCTGTTTATAACAAAATATTAGGGCGGTCTAGAACTTGGTGCATGAATAAAATATTATTAATCAAATTCTAGAACCACCCTTTAGGAATATTTTATTATATTTGTTGGAGGGAAAAGGATTTTTGACTTGGGTCAATTCCTTTATTTATAAATAATAAATAAATAAATGATTTATTTATTATCTTAAGGAAATGGTGGGAATATAATTGAATAAGCAATTCTTTATTTAATTATTTATAAATGATTTAGTCTAATTTAACTAGGAATACTATTTAAATAGGGATTTAAATAACTTATTCCTAGGAAATAATCAAATAAATAAAGATTTATTTAATTGATTTCCTTGTTTTGGGTTAAATATGACCAGGAAATATAAACAAATATAGATTTGTTTCTTATTTCCTTTTGGGGTTTCCTGTTTAGACCATAAACAAATTAATAAAGGTGTTTTACTAAGTTATTTCACATAGTGAAAGCAATTTTACTTAGGGTAAAATTGGTCTTACATAGTGTACTTGGGTTCATCAAATAATAATAGGTTAGATGACAAAAAAATGGTGTAACAGATTGCCCCCCAGCGTACGAGTGTTAGGAGCAAATCGTATGACCGAAGTATGTTGTAAGAACTCAATCACTAGACATCAAGAGGGAAGTCAGAGAGAGAAATGTAAGGTAGTATAATGTGCTAAAGGGCTAGACCCTGAGGAGATGAGACTTACAGGTGCAACAAGTCTCTATTTTATGAGGTGGTACCTGTGCTAAAGGTGGCGGGGGAGGCATACCTATGCCCGCCGAGACAAAGTACAAAATAATAGTATGTCCAGTAAATAAGGAACCGAACAATAAAGTACATGCTGGTGGAAATACGAGCCAGAAAAATAGAATGATGAATCCCACATACATGTTGTGCCTGGAATAATAGCCAGGACTTATACAATAATATTTTAGTACATGAGATACAAATACAACCCAAATTCCCCCTATACACGGGGAAGGGCTCGTAAAATATGACTGATACATGCAAATTGAAAAGGCGTTGCAAGCGGCTGAGGCCGACATCATCAAATGTAAGGAGCTGCATCAAAGGCTGAAATAAAGAAGTCATCTGGGCATGTGGGGAGCTACCTATAGGACCACCCCCTCATGAGGGTTGAGACATCTCACACACACTCGAGAATCACCAATAGTTGCTGCTGCATCACTGGACTATTAAGTATATGGATCACAATCATGTTGAAAGGAGCTTGAACCAAGGTACACCACCCTCTAGACTTGGATTTTGGAGTAAATGAGCTGATGTCGACAGAAGGAGGTCCGCCATCGGTGAGGCAATAAGGGATCCCCAACTAAGGCACGAGAGAAAAAAGTAGAGCGAACAACAGACAGACACTAATGATGATGATGAAATGGGTGATACTGAGTAGCGGATGGACGACTGCCCTTGTTAGAGCATAAAGGGCATGAATGGATTGGCAGCGACTGACACAATATCATGAGGGATAGGGGACAATGGTATTGAAGGCCATAATGTGCAACATGAGAGAGGGACCAAGCAATGAAGGATGGAGGAATATAGCAGGATACAAAGGAACTCGAGATAGACTCCATGACTGCGATGATGACTCAACTCAGATGCTCTAAACAAGGGCAACTCGATGGTGCTGCGACACAGTAAAGGTCCAATGGGGGACCATAAAAACATGAGTACACTAGGGTATCTCATGACGAAAATCAACACGAACAAGGACAAGTAAGGAGGAAAATTGGTGCCCCAAGTACGAGTGTTGTAAGTGAGGAAATTCGATTTGGAGGAGAGGTGAATAGACCCTTCATGGAAAAAATGTGTCCTGGTGAAGTATGAAAACATGAAAAACTAACAGATACCCATCTGAGTGCTCGGTGAGATATTTCCAACGGTGCAGACGGTGTGTCAAACGGGGCTACAATTTGGTCGCAGCGGGCAAACGAAAAAGCATGTTTTTTTCTTCTAATAAGCCATTTTCCCTCCAAATTCATTCATTTTCTTGTGTAGCTGTGGTGAATGTGGAGAGGAGAGAAGGCCCTAAATCTTGCGGCGATCATAGCGGAGAAACCGACCGTTGGAATCGAGATCCGTCAGTTGCAGGTAAGAGGCCTAATCCTACTCTTTGTTATTGATGGATTAAAAGTTCAGATTAGGATCCCAAATCTCAGTAATAGCCCCTACCTCATCATTACAACTGGGTCGCACTTTTTGGGGCAAAAACTGCGACCTGGGATGCAGGGTTGGGCTTGAAAAGTGTGACCTATCCCAGGATTTGGCCAAAAAGTGCGACCTGTCAGATGGAGGTGGGTTTATTGCTGTTGTGGGCTGAGATTCAGTTTTTTTGTAATTGAATGTAGTTTTACTTATCTGTAGACTGAAAAAGATGATGGTTTTGTGCAGATATGGTAGATATATGGATCAAGTGGAGAGAGAGAGACCTAGGTACATTACGGACGGAAATCCGAGCGGATCAGAGTGTCCGTCGTGCATTGGCCAGGTTTGGGGTTCTGAAATTTTTGGAGAACCCTTTGATGAGGGCTGGGGAGCCCTTGTTGGCCCAGATTTTTAGTTATTGGGATCCAGACCATGAGATTTTCATAGTGTAGGGGCACATGATTGAGCTGACAGTCCAGGATTTGTATTTCCTGACTGGTCTCCCACCATTAGGGATGGTGGGAATACACAGCCAGTGTTATCGTGGGGGCGTAACATCATGGAGTTCATAGAGTGACATTTTCGACCAGGTGTCTGAGTTAAAGGGACTCAAATATAGATTGGAGATCTAGAGAGGTTGGAGACCCGGGCAGTGGCGGCAGTAGTGTTGTGGATCTTGGGCAGTCGGGCGCTCCATCACATCACTGGAGGGCAGATGATCATTTTAGAAAGTGTGTTGAGTGGGACCTACTATGGGTGGGCCCAGATGATGTTGGTGTCATTGAAACGACAGTTGTCGCTGTGTAAGTGGCAGGTGAACCATGATTGTGCTTATGGGACTGCATTGTGTTCCTTATTTTTTGAGAAGATCCCAACCTTGCGACCTCGTGTACAGCTACCTGATGGGGGTCCGAGAGAACCCAGGATGCATCGGTGGGGATGACTACTGTGTAGAGGAGGGGGAGGGGCGGTCAGACGGGTGTTCCGACCAGAGTTATTCACCCATTGGGATCAGATGCCATTGTACATAGACGACTATCCCTATAGTGGGATGAGTTATTGGGGAGATCCGGACTTGCCGCTTCCGCCTGGTCGAGTATGGGGGCCTGATGGTAAGTGAAAAGTAACTAATCTGTTATGTGCATGTTAAAGTTTCTGAATAGTGTTTATGGTATTGATCCTTATATTTTTTGGAATGAAGATATAGCTCCGGTGAAAATGGCCGGATATATGGGACGACCTACAGCAGCCGGAACTACAGGTGCTAGTGGATCGAGGATGGCATAGAACGAGGATATGGCCGCACTTTTGGAGGAAATTTGGCGTAGATGTGAGGGGATGTTGACTGGTGTGTCGGAGTGTGGTTGGCACGATTTAGATGACCAATACATAGAGTTATGTATTGGGCTACCCTCGGAATGGCGAGGTATCATGCGACGCATGGCGATGTCTGGTCAAACTGTGCGTGATCTACGAGCTGCGGGAGCGGAGCCATTGGCTCAGGATCCTCCAGAGAGTGATTAGATGTAGGGTAGGTGGTGCCCCCCAGTGTGTATGTAGGGGCAAGTGGTGCCCCCCAGTTTTTGAGTTTTTTTTTTTGTAACATGCTATGGGCATGTCATGTGTTTTAGAGTAGATGGACTCTAAAAACATGTTATATGATATATATTATGTATATGCATTATGTTTATGGTTTGAAATGTTATTGTCTTGTGTGTGATAAATTCCAGTCTAGAACATGATTTGAAATTCTATCTACGTAGTGATTTTGACTTCTAGGTACATGGTTGAAAGTAATGAATCTAAAGTCACGTATCAAAATTTTCACTCGTAAATATTGTCTAAACAAGATAGGGTTATGCACACGATAGAAACCATTGAGTTGTAAGACAAGAAGTAGGGAATCTAAACGAATGTGTAGATGGAGGATGCGATGAGAGAGGGAATCGGCTAAGAGACCACGTACTGCATCATATTCGGCCTGATTATTGGTGGCATTACCAATGCAGACCCCATTCGAAAGAACGAGGGTATGCAAGGGGGTAAAGATGGCCCATATGGCCGAGGCGAGATTTCGGGAATAGCAACTTGCCCCATCGGCATAACCAATATAATGTGTGGATGAGAGGTCCAGTGGAATAGTGTCACAAGACAAGAAATGGGAGGAAGGAGAATAGTGATGGCTAGGACTCATAGATCGCCTAGAGGGTGATGAATGAGAACTATGGGAGGAAAAGTGGGAGCTCATGCTGCGAAGGACATCATAGATACGGATGGTATCATCCTGGTTATGGGAGGAAAGGGAAAGGTTGAGGAAACCACATGACGCTGCAAAGCTACCTAAATCATCAGCATGGGAAGAAAGGCGCACATACGGATCGTCACGGGGGATGACAGAAGAACAAGTAAAAATATGGTTAAAGCATGTAGAGCCCAAGAATGTTGTTGAAGGGGAATCAAGAAAAACAGATGGAGTGGATTCAGAGGGAATGTACTCCGAGGGTCGTGCAGATGATGATAGGTATAGGAGGGGGTTAGCAGGTTCTGACATCTCAACATCAGCGGGAGGAATGTCAATGGTAGTAGGGGGGTCCTCGAGTAAGCCTGACACATACTGAGCAAGGATGGGAGAGGTGTATTGATTTTTTTCAACCTCGTACTCGCGAATGATCTCTAAAGAGGCTCGGTAATGTGTGAGGTGAGGACAATGGTGAGAATAATGGCCATGGACACCACACAGAGCACAGGGTTTGTTTGTGCAAAGAGTCTTTGGGTTCTTGGTTGCGGATGAGGAAGAAACAGAGGTTTTGGGGACCATAGATTTAGGGAACGCGACCTTAACCATGGGTTGGATATGGGGCAACTTAGGACAAGTATGGGTGGCATGACCGACACCATCACACAAGGCACAAGGCTTGGCCGGTGGAGGAGGGGTAGGGTCGTGTGCGATGGCCTTGTCTTTGGATGCCCCCTTGCAAGCTTTTCTTTTCTTTCTGGTAGATGTCACAACATGAGGATGGTCTTGCGGAGGGGCTAGGGGCACCGTAGCGATGGAAGGAGCGAAGGGAATCAGTTGAACCGGTGTCACAGCAAGGTATGGTTTGGGGTGCCCAAGTGGGGTCGCGGCTAGAGGAGTAAGATACCATACCAGTATTACTAAGGTCAAATTAGGGAAGGAAAGGGTGGCCATGATGGGAATCGAATAGAATCTGGGAGGGGGAGCAAGGAAAGGTATCTGACCGGTGGGGTAATGGCCGGGAGGGACGGCTCCCATATGGTGGAGACCTAGGGGAATCGACTCAGGAGGGTAGGGAGGTTTTGTAGTGCTAGGTGGATTGGAAGGTCCAGACAGAAGAGGTTTGGTCAGCTGAGGCAAAGGGCTAAGAGCAGGTTGTGGCGGGCGAGATTGAGGTTGCCGAATAGCCAAAGCAGGTTGTGGAAGGTCAGCCTGAGACGAGTGCATCATGCGAAAATTCGCTAAGCTGGGATCAGAGACGGGAGGAAGGGGAGGACCCAGGAAGGTTACAAGCAAGGAGTCTTTGTAGATGCCAGGGGAAACGTTGGTCAAAGAATCAACAGTTTGCTTATTGGTGACAACAGAGATGGTGGAATCAGGGGAGGTCTGAGATTTTGGTTCATGATATGTCAACTGGTCGATGGTGACAATATTTCCATTATGAGGGAAAAACATCTTGCGGTGGACTGCGGATGGGACAGTAGACATGGCATAGGTGTAGCTATGCCCCAAAATAATGTTATAGTCAAGAGGGGCATCGATAACTTCAACGTCGACACAAATAGTCTTGCCCGCAAGGGTGATAGGACAGTTACAGAATAGGCCAATGGGATGGGAGGCATGGCCATCCAACGCACGAAGGGTGATTATGGAAGGGGCCGGCTCAGGAGATCTGAGTTGTTTCCAAACCAAAGCAGACATCACATAGGTAGATTCCCCCTCATCAATAATACACCGAGCGACGTTGGCATTTTGGATCTTGACTGGGATTTGGAAAGCAACGGAAGCAGGAAGGAGGGGATGGTCTGACTGACGGGCATAAAAAACAATCAATTGGTCATCAGTAGGATCTACAGCACCCATGGCAAATAGTAGAGCCTTCTTTTGAGAAGGACACGACTGGAGGAGTTCTAGTGTTCAAATGGTAGCAGGAGATTGTGCCAGATCATCTACTATGCTATATGAATGGGTAGCCCAACCAGAGGCAACATTTCGGCGTAATGGGTCCTTAGGAATCTTGGTATGAACCTCAGCTTTGGGCGGAGGGATTTGCAAGGGACCATTTGGTTTCGACAGAGGCTCTGTAGGACTTGAAGATTGGGACTCGGGGACAAACGGAGCGGAAGGCATGGAGTACTGACGAGACCGATTTTGAAGGTTAAGATCGACGGTGAGAGGTTGGTCGGAGGCCATCATGAGAATCTGGTAATCGGAGGAACCAGAAGGAGAAGGTTGAGTGGTTACCAGGGCATGAGGTGGTTGAGTGGCCATGAATCCTTGTTGAGGGAAAGGATCAGTAAACACAGCAGGTTGAGAAGTATCCGGATGGGGAGGGACAATAGGGGAGGAATGTTGTTCCCACACTGTGGCCTGAGACTCCCACATCTGCCGCATCTGTGGTAATAGGGGACAATCATGAGTGTAATGACCATAAACACCGCAACACGAACAAGGCTTATTGGTGCGAAGAGGCCTGTCCAGCTTGGGTTGAGAGCCCTGTGGCTGGTTAGTAGTGTTAGAATCAATACTTGGAGGATGGAGTCCATGATTACTAGAGGCAGATTGATTGCATTTCCTCTTTCTTTGAGAAGGAAGAAAGTTAGTCATGCCCTGCTGTGCAAAGACTTGCCTTGGAGGGGGTAGTAAGTGCGGCTGTGGGGGTTGAGAAGGCAAGGGAGGGAGAGGTCCAAATGCTGGAGGAGCTGGGACACCAAGCTACGGGTAAGGATAAGGGTTAGGATGGGAAACATTGAGGTAAGCAGGAGGGTGGGAAAAAGGAGGAGGCATGCCGTATCCTGGATACATGCTACCTGGAGGGAAAAAGTGCTAGAGGTGATGGCCCCTCCTGGAGGGAAACCATAGCCCATAAGAGGTTGAGCAGTGGAATGTGAAAGAGCTCTAACGATACCATTGGCAGAGTGAGATGCCCCCCGGGCATTAGCGCCACTGGGTTTGGGGAGGTCAGGAAGGACGGTATAAACATAACCAGATTGAGCATAGATAAGGTCATATTTCAAGGTTGTTTGGAGGGTGGCTTCTTTGGTTTGAGGGAACTAGAATGCGACATATTTTCCAATGGGAGGTAAGAGAGAGCGAAGGAACCAGTCCATATAAACCTGATATTCAAAGGTGGGAGCTCCACATAAGCTCCTTCTTCTCCGCCATTCCTGGACATGAGTGAAAAAGTGGGTCGAAGAAGATTGATGGAAAGAAGTCAAGAGTTTTGTACCAGTGTCGTATCGGAGAGGGAGCTGGAAATAAGATAAAAAGGCTTGGGCAATGGTCGCAAAGGTGGTATGGGAAGAGGCGGCCTGATCAAAATACCATTTAGAAGCTTCGCCGATAAGCATGCGTTAGAACAATCTAAGACAGATGGAGTCATCAGTAATGGAATTGGATGAACACCACATATGGAAAGATCGAATATGGTCGGAGGGATCTTCACTAGCAAGGCCTTCAAACTTGGGAATGTCGGAGGGGAGCTTGGTTGGCATAGTAGGCCAACTAACATCATGATGGATAGGATCATTTATCAACTAATTGAAATCGAGGAGACTGAGACTGGCCATATAAGGGAGCAAAGGGACAGTCGAGGTAGTTCCCTTAGTGGTTCCACTAGAAACGGACCCAGCAGTAGAACTAGGGTTGCCTCTAGCACTAGGCCCTGAACTAGACATGGTGAAGGTAACAGGGGGAGAACCAGGAGTAGAGGGAGAACCCGAACGATCAGAAGAAGAGTCGGAGTGCGGACTCGGGGGATGAATTACTCGATGATGATGGGAAGGAGGAAGTCGACCAACCGTAAACTGAGGGTGAAGGCCAAGAAGTCTCTAGGATAAGCACCTTGGGGGCGCAATGATGACGGGAAGAAGAAAAACCATCAAGGGCAGGGAGGTGCAAAATCAAGTGAGGTCAATGTCGAAACAAGGGCAGAGAGGTGCAGTGTCAATTAATTTTAAAGTATTTTCCAGAAAGTGTTAACCAGGCTCTTCTTCACTTAGGGTCAGTGTGTGGCATGTGTTAATTTTAATTTTTAAACCCAAACGTTTTGAGAGTAAAAGAAAAAGTGTGCTGCGTAAATGAAAATAAATTTGCAAAAAACAGTAAATAAGACTGAAATAATATAAAATTAACAGCTAACAATGCATCAATCTAACCCAAGAAGGCGGGTCTCTCAAAACTAGTATATAAGAGGGAAAAAATCTAATCAAAACACACGAAAAAGAGGCCAATAGATCTAAGGTCGGGAGGGACAGGGATCTAAAGGATAAATCTACTGAAAAGAGGTGCAGAGAACAGGAAATAGGCACAGGCAAGGTTGTTGTTACAAAGGAGAGAATCAGCTAAAGGTAGAAGGGGCAAGGAGGTGACCCTAGAGGTAAACCCAAAAAAAACTATATGAGGTGATTTGAAAGGGAGAAGAGCTGATCTAGAGGGATCTGAAAATGAGGTATCATATATGAAAAGAAGAAGGCTGAAACTCTGAAAATTTAGACATCTGAAACAGCTAAAACTCGCCCACAAAAAGTGGAGGGTACTAAAGCCCTAAGGGGAAATATTCCCACTTAGTTGAGTGAAACAGATCAGAAACAGGTCTAAATGGGTAGAGACGGAGGTTGGAAAACCATGACAGAAGCTTCAGAAAAACCCATAAAAGTTGCTGGAAAATTGCAGAAAAAAGTGCAGGTCATAGGTTCTGACCTGTTTTCAGTCCAGGTCGCAGGTTTGGGGTAGAAAAGTGTGCCCTCTAGTCCAGGTCACAGTTTTTGGGCCAATAAGTACGACTTGCAGATCCATGTCTCTCGGCGGAAGATTTCAGAAAAAGTTGTCGTCTCAGCTGCGACTGATGTCTGTCTCCTGCGCAATAAGGCCAGAAACACACAGAAGTTAAAAATTTTAATGTTTGGGGGTTTTAGAGGTGAAAAGCACCATAAAAATAGGAAAAATAGAAAACTGAAGAGAAACCCTAGGGTCTGAAATAGTTGGATATGCAGGAATAGATAAAACGACAGCGGTCGCAAAAGAAAACCCGTGTGGAGTCGCCAATTGTTAGTATGAATCTTTCGTCGAAAAAGACCACTTTAGCTACGCATCAATTATGGATGCCAATATCTTTAAGTCTGTAGTTAGTTGATCCAAATAATGTTGCACAAATCCAGATCTAAGCATAAAAGACATTAAGCAGTGAAAATAAAATGTGGCTCCATGCATCCAATAGACACGACAAGAACAATGTATTTGAAAGATTTTTTTATATTAAAAGGGGGCACCTGAGAGGAAAACAAGAAAGGTGTTTCCGATTCTCCTCAATGGGATGGGTTCTTGAAAGTCCTCAGCATTTCAGATCTAAAATTTCTCTCTCTTGTTGGTGTAGAAAACCCAGACAAACATAGAACTCAAAGGGAGCTCACAAGGCAAAAATGGAGAATGTGACCAAGAGTATAGATCTAGAGTGATCTAATGCAATGAAAGGTGACTAATGAATGGGGAAAACCCTTCTATTTATAACAAAATATTAGGGCGATCTAGAACTTGGTGCATGAATAAAATATTATTATTCAAATTCTAGAACCACCCTTTAGGAATATTTTATTATATTTGTTGGAGGGAAAAGGATTTTTGACTTGGGTCAATTCCTTTATTTATAAATAATAAATAAATAAATGATTTATTTATTATTTTAAGGAAATGGTGGAAATTAAATTAAATAAATAGTGATTTA
Source organism: Pinus albicaulis (assembly GCA_034641835.2). Lineage (NCBI taxonomy): Eukaryota > Viridiplantae > Streptophyta > Pinopsida > Pinales > Pinaceae > Pinus > Pinus albicaulis. Next base: position 134,922,174 of record CM076583.1, on the reverse strand, counting down.
TTTAATTATTTATAAATGATTTAGTCAAATTTAACTAGGAATATTATTTAAATAAGGATTTAAATAACTTATTTCGAGGAAATAATCAAATAAATAAGGATTTATTTAATTAATTTCCTTGTTTTGGGTTAAATATGACCAGGAAATATAAACAAATATAGATTTGTTTCTTATTTCCTTTTGGGGTTTCTTGTTTAGACCATAAACAAATTAATAAAGGTGTTTTACTAAGTTATTTCACATAGTGAAAGCAATTTTACTTAGGGTAAAATTGGTCTTACATGGTGTACTTGGGTTCATCTAATAATAATAGGTTAGATGACCAAAAAATGGTTTAACAACCCGGATACACGAAAAATGAGAAATACATGAAAAACATGATTGCACTCATGTTTTTTCATGTATTTCTCATTTTCCGTTGTAGGGTCGATCGAAAGTATGAAACATGGGTGCTCCCTAGATGAGAAATTAAAATTTTCATCCAACGAGTACTCCCGCTCAAAATTTGAGTAAAAACTTAGGGAGATAAGTTGAAAATACAAGTTGAAAAAGTAGTTTTATTATTTTTTTATCTTTTAATCTTTTTACTTTTTTACCCCAAAAATGGTGAATCATCCCCCATAGTTGACATCATCATCTTAAATCCTATTGATTTGTATAAATTTTATTTTGGTTGTACATTTTCCTTAGGAGGCCCATTTTAGACCTCAAAAGTTCTCTAATGTGGATCAAGCCACAAAGTAGACCTAGTCATGAATGGGGCATGAATGAGATGAGAGACGAATTTATTTCCAATTCTTTTATCCATCCACATGATTCTCATCATGTCGTCATTAATTTCTTTAGTAAAACTTCCAAAGAAATCCATAATGTTTTTTACCAGAGGTTGATTCCAAGATCTTGGCAGATGAAAACCGTAATGGAAAGAATGCGAGGAGGAAGGAAATAAATATGAATGTTGGTGGATCTCCTATGTCTACACGTCAAGGGGAATTCTTGTTTGATCAAATAACCATAATGTTAAGAATTTAATGTGTCCATTGAGGAAATAGATGGCATCACATAGAAGGGGATGGGGAATATAAGGGTTGTAGGGAGGGTAATGGGGGCATAGGATAGAGTAAAGGGGAAAACTATTTAATGGGAGGTTACAAGGGTATAACCAGAATCTAAGGAACGTATAGTGTTAGGGGATTAGGGAGGAACAACCTGAGTCATTGGTTTATAGCTTTGTTTCTTGCATAGAGCAAGCTTTATTTTCTTGCAAGTAAGGATCCATGTTGTTGATTATGAGAGTATGGAAGAACCCTATGGAATGGAAGGATGTGACCATTCATATGATTATTTAAAGCACTAGGGCAAGGAAATTTTCCTTTAAGCTTCCTTCCTTAATGGGATACTGGATTGTAATTAGCGAGTCTCCAAGAATAATAATATATTTGATGCCTTTATCTTTATAAATGTGAAGACCTTGTAGGAGACCATACATTTCAACTTGATTGTTGGTTTTCCTTCCCATGCCCCATGAATATTTGATTTCTATTATTCCATCGAGATTGAGTAATATCCCTCCCCCTCATGTGACCCCTAAAAGGGGTTTCTAAATTTCAAATGAGAAAATTTATTAAATTATTTTTATAAATAAAATCTAAAAAATATTTGGACCTTAATATATTTGATCCTTCTCTTCTCTTGCTAAATCCATAGTTGAGATAGATATTTTATGTACAATTATAATTCTATGTAAATTGACCATGGAAAGGAAAAGAAACGATAAAATACAAAGAGAGTGTATGAATTGTAGATGAGAAAATTTATTAAATTTTTTTTAAGAACATTGCTTGAATTTAATATAAGATAAAGGTATCCATATTAATGAGTAAATCCTTTTCACTCTTGTTATATTTTATATAAATTTATAGTTCACACACATATTTACCATAACTTATTCATAGTATTCCAGTACAACCATCATTATTACTTAAGCTTATATAAATTGATCAAGGAAAGGAATAGAGTGTGTGAAATAAAAAAGAGATTTATGAAATGTATACAATTTAAATAAGAAAAAAATCTTTAACTATATTATAAAAAACATTGCTTCAATTTAATAGAAGAAAAATATTCCTATGATTAGAGGTAACTAGATATAATGGAAGATTGTGTGTCCCTTAACCTAAGGATTATAAGTTTTTTTCTTTGTGTTAGTATCCTATAAATCATAGGATATGAAGGTGATTGAATATTTCATGAGTTTTTAATTTCATATTGAGAATGATTTTCAATATTCAAGTGATTTCCAAAAAAAATATGAAAAAAGAAAAGAAAAGAGGCTATAAAGAATAAAGAAAAAGGAAAAAGAGAAAAAGAAAAAGAAAGAAAAACCCCAAAAGAAATAATATTGAAAGTGCTGCAAATAAAAATGCCACTACTGATTAGATAGGTTTTTTCAATCATACAGTTTGAGCATGATCCTACAATTTTAAATTTCTGTTTATAGGTTAGAAAATAAATATTTCCCAAACTATTTAATTTTGGCATATCATTAGATAGGTAGAAATGAAATTGACTCAACAACTTAATTTGAGTCAATGGAAGATATAAGGAGAGATGTTAGGTTAGAGTTCTAAAGAAAAGATGATTTAGCGTCTGCAAGTCCAAATTCTCCTTGCAAAAGAATAAAAAAATGTTATATTATTTACATGGGTATGTAGACATGAAGAGAAGAAAGAAGGGAGGAAACATGAAATTTACTCCAAGGTTATCCTGAAAAGTTCACATGTTCATGTGTTCTTGATCAAAAGGGGAAAAATCAAAGGATAAAGGGTGTTTTATTCTAAGATCGGGAATCAAAGTTCATTTGAAAGTATATTGTGACATATTTATGTCATATTTTCCTATATCCTAACTCCAAAAAACTCATATTCTCCCTTATCCTAAGTCCTAAACTATACCCTCACCACTCATTAACTCTCCCTGACCCCACCTCCACTCACGTCATATCATTCACTTAACCCTCTGTCACCTATCACCTCATCCTTGCGCTCTTCTCCTCATCAGACGACCCACAGAGCTTTTTGGCCCCCCTTTAGCATTTGAACTTTAACATCGGGGGGGGGGGGGGGGGAAGGTTGGGGATGGGGTCTGAGATAAATTGTTTCCAATACCACCTCCACTGTAATGTGTCATGCCAAAATTGTTTCTCAACCCCCCCCCCACCATCCCTGTCCAATACTACTTACCAGGTATACCCCCCTCCGAAAAGCGGCTTACACTGTAATCTAAACCGTCACACCCCTAACAATTTCATAACCGTTACCCATTACCATTGCACCACAACTCCACCTATCTATTCCTTCCATCCAATAAAATGTGCTCTCACCAAAGAGCTCGTTGGATAATTAATGGCTCAGGCCGTTACCCAATGGGCCCACTCCATGTCAAACGATTGCCCAATCACTCTATAAAACCAAAATACATCACTAGTGGCAAGTTTTGCCATCATTAAAACATTATATTGATTGCAGGTGATCAATTTGTGAAGAATTTACAGCAAAATACATATGCAGAAAAACATAATTTCTCTGCAGGATCGATCAAAACTCCCTTGTCATTATTTTCCTTCTCCATTCTGATCTACAACACATCCCTTTTTGAATTCCCTACTTCTTTTCTCCCATTATTCTCTGCAACAGTAAAAATCATACATATATTATTCAAAAAAGATAGGAATGCCTCAAAATAAAGGTCAACAACCCTTTAATCCAATGGTCTACCCTCAGGTGGACCCAAATCATGTGGCTTTAGCCGATAGAGATTAAAATATCCATGAGACAGAGTCAAACTTTGATTTATTTGATTTCTACTACTGGCTCGAGGATAAAATATTAGACAAGGTTGATGACATAGGATTATGGGAAACCAAATTTCCATATTATATTTTCCCAAAGACCCATAGCTATCCTTAATTCATAAGGAAATTCCATGCCTATTATGACATACATCAAAGAGTTGTAGTAACTCCCATAGGAGAGGTTCTATTTACCATTAATGCCCAATCAATCCAGCAGGTGATGCAAGCTCCCACTATTGAAGAAACCATCCCTTTTTCTTATGAAGCTCTTAGAGAACTATATCAAAAGCTAGACTTTGCCATCAGAGCTAAAACATTAGAGATTTTTATGGCCACTAATGCCCTAGTGCCCAAAAATAATCCTCCATCTTCCTCATCCACTTTCCCTAATAGGACCCAACATATTGTTACTGTCTTGTTATATTTGCTAGGGTATCATACAGATCAGTGGGTAGATGAGGCCATAATTGGTTTTTTTATCTATTCTTTCCTCATATTCTAAGCCCTCAGTCATGTTCAACTTTAGTGAATTCCTTGTTGATTCCATCCATGATCAATTCCTAAAGTTTCACACAAAGGAAGTGTTCAAATACACTTCATTTTTGGTATATATGTTTGTTTATTTTCAGGCTAGCAGATTCCAGTTTGAAATGAAAAAGCTGAATGATGACTCTCAACCTCAATGTAATATCCCAAAATGGAATAATGCATTGATATATAAACACAATATTTGAAACACAGAAAATGTACATGTAATATTATGATCAACACAGATATACATAGACTATGTGAGCCATTTTATTCATGGGAGAAGATTCAGTTACAACAGTGTACAAGATATGAGGTATTTTGGCCAAAGAGATGGCCTAGAATGCCCTTAAAAGCATGCTACAACAAGCCCTCTGTAACTGGAGAGCTGTAGGAAGAAATATTGCGTTCTCCCTTTAGCATATGATGAACATGTGACTACTAGTTGAAAGGGAAATGCAAATCTATGGAGCTCAGGAGCTCTGATGATGCCAAGATTCAAGATCTGGCTATATGATGGCAACCCAAGATAACCTAGAAAGGAAATTCCAGATCTATGAGATTGGAAATTAACCCTCTTGAGGTTTGATCCCTAGTTTGCTAGGTTATGTAGATCTAAAGCTAGATCTAATAATATGATGGATGCAATATGATGTACATCCATATATAAGCTTTGAGGGTTGATCCCTTCTTTAGATCTCTAGGCTAGAAGCTTGAGATCTTGTCTCTTCTTCCTCCTCCTCAAAAGGCAACAACTGGATATGCAAGTGCTAGACAAAATCCATTGTACAAGAGGGAGAGACTAAATTCCTACTGAAATATGTTGTAAATAAGCTCTAGGTAGATTTAAATAGTGATTTCAAGGTGAGGGGATGATCCCTCACAGGATTCCTAGCTGAAGTGATAGAAACTTCCTTCCTCCTCTGGATCTAAAATGATGGACTGCACAATCCTTGATGGGACTATTTTTGATAGGAGGTGAATAATGTTTGGCTTGATTTCATATCTGAAATGAGGCTCTGGGAATGATGATCTTGAAGTCCAAGGTGATAGGAAAAATCCCTCACTGTTTCTCCATCTGAAATACTGAAGACAACCTCCTCCTCCCAAACTTGTCTTCAGAAATGTGTTCCTAAAGGTATATGTTCTACAAAGAGTGGGAATAGTGTGGCACCAATTCCTGATGATGAATAGCAGCTCAAAATACCTTCCCAAATTAGGCACTCGAAGTCCCCTGTGGGTAAGGGTGGGATTCCTTCTTGGGAACACCCTATGCTAAACAACACTATAGACTTAGCTAAACAACATAAGAGTGCATGAAATGTCAAATGATAATTCCAGATCTAATTAGATCTCAAATCAATAATACCAAGACTACCTTCCATTCTTCCTTCATCTTCCTTATATACACAGTGAGCCTTCCCAAGCCCTGGCCTACCTCTAAAATGCATTGTGCATGTGGAAATAAGTCTCCATAATTGACTGCATTATCTCTCCAAGTCATCCATCATGTTTATATGCAATGTTCACACTCTTCATCATCTGTGCATTAAATTCACTACTTTCTCCATCACTTCATCGTGAATTCTCTATGATATTTCATTAGATTCCCTCCATGATCTCAGTTGACCTCTTATAAGGTCCTCATGATTTTACATTTAAGATCCATGATCTTACTTGACTTCTTCAACCTCCATGATCTATCGCAATAATGAGACATGACCATCACTCCTTTCACATTAGTAGCTACTCCACCACTCCATTATGTAGATATATGTCTAAATAATCCACATTCACACATCAAAAAGTGGATCTAATCCATATTTGAGTATTATGGGTCCCTCCACCCTTTTATTTACTTAATTAATTAAGTTTATTAAGAACTCTAATATTCCAAATAACATGTGAAAATTTTGGAATATTACACTGAATCGGTAGTATTTTGGACCACTTTGCTGATGAAGGAGAAGAATAATTACACATAAAATAGTTTTGTTGTTTCATTTGTACATCCAACAATGGATATACTTATCAGTACAACAGAGCCTAGCATAAATGAGGAAATCAAGAAGATTATGCAGTTGACAGATCAAGTGAGAACAGGAGATTGGTACTTTTACCAAAATTATACAGAGATTGGAATATATGAATGTGAGCTGGCCCCCTACATTTCCTTGAAATACATAAGAAAAATGATCAATGTAGATGAAGTCCACTTTGTCTCTACCAATAAGAAATCCCAATGTAAGATCAAATCCCAAATTTTCCCCTTTATTTGTAATAACAGAGCAGCAGGGGAGAAGGTCGATAATATATTGAAGGAGATGAAATTTAGCCACAGTTTTACTTGGTCATATGATCCATTGGGGATCATCTCCAAGAAAAGGGTGGAGAACAAATCAACTCCATATATACATACACACAGGCCTGAGATTGAACAATATTTGAATCAAGAAGAGTGGGCAGAAAATACATTGCAAGAAGCTAAAGAACATGTGATATCCACCTTAAGCATTCAAATCCCCACTCCATAGGAAAAGAAGACTATAGGAGATAAAGAAGACAAGGGAAAAGAACCAGAGAAAGAAACAGCAGGAAAAAGGACAAGATATGATCAATACGATATGGAGATTGATACATATAGCAAAGAATTTAAAATGAAATATAGAAAAATAGCTAGAGTCCACATGGACATTGACCAGAGAAGTGAGAAAGAGCAGTAGACAATCATCACCATTAGGGATTCTCCAAGCTCTTCTCTAGCAGGTGGCCAGACCATTTTCTCCACACCTTCAGCCGCCATTACATTCTAGTAGCAGAACTTATAAACTCCCACATCTACTACTACTACAGGGGGAAAGAAGGAAGACATCTTTGATACATTCAGGGAGATCAAGAGGAATAATTAAATTCTCAAAACCAGCACCTACAATAAGTTCTGGAATCAGACAAGAAGTACACAGAGTAGGATTTTATCAGCATTTGATTCGGAGAAAGGGAAAATGAGAATGGCCTTCTTACAAGCACAGATCTCTCAGTGCAAAACACCTGTAGACTACAAGCACACTTCATTTGAATTTTATGTAAAAGATATCCATACAATATGTCATATGGAGATGCATAAGAAAACTGCAGAAAAAATTTCCTTCACTTTGACCAACACTCCCATGAGCTTGTCCAAATTGTAGGTATATTTTTCTAACCTTCAATCTCAGCTAAATATGGATAAGATCTCTTCTCTAGCCAAAGACACGAGAATAAAATCTTCGGAGTATTTAGTATTGTAGATTGGGTATGACACAACCAATGTGGAGGCTGTGGAAGAACTATTGAAGAAAAAGAATGATAATATAGTAGCCCTTAGGAACATCTCAAATTGTCAGCAACTGAAGACCCCTTGACAAAAGACATTGAAGAAAATGTAGCACATAAGGTTTAAATGATGAATTTAATCAAGGATCAGCCTGCATAGCTAAATCAAATGGAGATAGAGATGTAAAAAATAGTGAAAGAAAAGTAGAATGCAAAAATGGCCATTGTTCCATTAGAGTTTTTCCCAATTGCATCTATTCCCACATCAACACCATCGACAACAAGCTCATCAGGTGGTGTAGAATAGTTAGAAAAAGCTATGGAGAACATGACCATTCAAACAACAGATATTAAGAAGCTTGAAGCAGAAATCAACACCTTGAAAGATTTGCAGAAAAGTTCAAACAATGCCCATATGTTACATGTAATTTTTTCACCAAGACATTTGACTGTTCATATGGGTCTATCACCACCCATATCATGTTCCCTTAGAGGTAAGAAACACTTATGTTCCTGGATAAAGTCTTGGAATTTGGAGAAAATCTCTATAAAACCCTTAAAAGTATACCTGCGCGGTTTTTCTAGCCTTTCCCTATGCAGGTGCTACTGTTCCTTCCATTAGCTACGACGACTATCGCACTTTTTTCCACTAAAACCTGCTCACGCCCATGAAAAGAAAGTAAAAGGAAAAATTAACTTCTATAAGCCTAAATGGTTGAATATTCTCACAACTAGAAGCCTCTAGAGTCACGCCAATTTGAGATTTATCCCATTACTCATGGATCTTATCCCTTGGCTCAAGGAACTCAAATTCCTTCATGAGAGGAATCCATCCCCCTCTTCATGGAACTGAAACTACCTCCATTTCCTTATAAATTGAGCTCAAATTTCAGGTTGAAGGGTAGATACTTAGAGATACCAATGTGATTAGAGACTAATCTATATAGTTTCTAAGTTGAAGAGAGTTCATAGAGTGAATACTTTCTACACTAGTGAGTTGTTGTTGACATATTGAAGATAACACCTTTGTGTCTGTAACTTCATGGTGGTTATTATAGAGAGGAAGGCTTATCAGACTGAAGTAGAATGATTGCTTAGGACCCTGGGAGAAATCTGTAAAACATCAAGGCATTCGGTTGTAATATTTCTATTTCTATTTAAGATAATACATTTGAATACCTCTTTCTCTAGATTAATTATATTTTAAGTTCATTATAATAGTAAATTAGAGAGGACATGCTCCTACCTTGAAATCGAAACGTCTGATGTAGCCCTTTGTTTCATCGCTCCAAAGTAGTTCTCCAATGAGTAGAACCTGCAATCAAAGAGAAGACAAATAATCAAAGCATCTGCAATATTTAATAATAAAAAAGTAATAATCGAACTTAGTTATCAAGGAGTCTAAGCATTGACATTATTCCCATAAATATAGAAACAAAACAATGAGAAAAATAGATCCATATGTATTATCTTAAATAGAAAGAGCAATGTTACAACTGGATGCCTTGATGTTGTACAAATTTCTCCCGAGGTCCTAAGAAATCGTTCTCCTTCAGTTTGCTAAGCCTTCCTCTCCAGAATAACTAGCATGAAGTCATGGAAACAAAGGTGTGATCTTCAGTATGTCAACAATAACTCACTAGTGTAGAAAGTATGCACTCTATGAACTCTCTTCAGCTTAGAAACTATATATATTAGTCTCTAATCACATTGGTATCTCTAAGTATATACCCTTCAACATTAAACTTGAGCTCAATTTATAGGGAAATGGAGGCATTTTTAGTTCCATGAAGAGGGGGATGGATTCCTCTCATGAAGGAATTTGATTTCCTTGATCCAAGGGATAAGCTACATGAGTAGAGGGATAAATCTCAAACTGACGTGACTCTAGAGGCCTTCAGGTGGGAGAATATTCAAACAATTAGGCTTCTAGAAGTTACTTTTTCCTTTTACTTGCTTTTCACAAGGGTGCACAAGTTTTAGTGGAAAAAAGTGTGATAGTTTCCACAGCTAATGGAAGGAACATCATTGCATGTGGAAGGAAAGGCTAGGAAAACCATGCAAGTAGACTTTTAAGGGTTTTACAGAGATTTTCTCCAATTTTCAAGACTTGATTCAGGAACATAAGTATTTTTGACCTCTAAGGGAACATGATATGTATGATCATAGACCCATATGAATAGTCAAATGTCATGGTGAAAAAATGACGTGTAACAAATTGCCCCCTAAAGTGCGAACTCTAAGAGTTTTTCTAATGATTTAAGTGCTTTATCATTCCGAGGATTGGATTGGAGATGCCGGTCAGAAACCTGTAAAAACATTCAACGCAAATATATATCATCGCTGAGGTAGGCATTCCCATACTCAAATAAAAACTAGAAAAATGTTCTGGTACAGATATGGTTTCAATAGTACAACAAAAGTAGACACAGTATGGACACAATCATCTGTCATAAGTAGTCTACTGTATCATGAATAATAAAACTCCTCACAACCTCAATGGTGGAAACTAGATCCAGAGTCTTGATTTATGCTTCTCGAACTAGTACGAATCTATCCATACAATTGATTGTGTCGAAGTTGAACATGGTAGAAACCACTTGATTACCAGTAGATGATGAGAACCGTTAACAAGTGTGAGAGAAACCACCAATAATGACAATGGATCTCAAAGTACTTCAATACAATCTATGAAGTGTGAATGAAATATTTGCTGTCAAACACTCATAAAATAATTCGATCGAAGGTCAATGATGAACACTATCATTGAAGGCGAGAAACCTGCCATTAGAGCATGCAAATCCCAAGGTACTCATAAGATTCTAGATCAAATTTCTAGATAATGAGTTGATGTCAATATAAAGTGACCCATCATAGGAAAGCCTATGACACGAAACCATTAGATCAAGTTTTTAAGAAATATTTTGCAAGGAATGACTCAGGGATGGTCAATGTGAATGGAGACAAATGTTTACAATGAATGGTTTATTGAACTTTCGCTTGAACACATAATTAAATTGTAGATGGCTTGGTAGAATTTTACCTAAAGCTAATACCTAGAAACCAGCTGAATACTTTCATTGTGGTTTGATTAATTGTTAGATAAAGGATTTCCCATGTTAGTATGAATCCTTTGTCGAAGTGTGCGAAAAAAGACCACTTTAGCTACGCATAAATAATATCCCTAACATCAAAAGTGGCTGCCAATATCTTCAGATCTGCAGTTAGTTGATCAAGACAAGAGCTGCGAAAACTAGATCTATGCATAGAAAGACATTAAGCAGTAAAAAGAAGGGTTTGCTCCATATATCCAATAGACAAGACAAGAACAATTTTTGAATGAATTTTTTGTATTAAGGGCACCTGGGAGGAAAACAAGAAGATGTTTCCAATTCTCCTCAATGGGATGGGTTCTTGGAAGTCCTCATCACTTCAGATCTAGAATCTCTCTCTCTTGTTGGTGTAGAAAACCTAGACAAAGATAGAACTCAAAGGGAGCTCACACAACAAAATAATGTAGAAAAATGTGACCAAGTGTATAGATCCAGAGTGATCTAATAGGCAACAAAAGGTGAAGAATGGTAGGAAAAACCCTCCTATTTATAACAAAATATTGGGTCATTCTAGATCTTGGTGCATGATTAAAATAATGTTAACCAAATCTAGATCCACCTCTTATGGATTATTTTATTATATTTGTTGGAGGGAGAAAGTATTTGACTTGGGTCAAATCCCTTTATTTGTCAATAATAAATAAATAAATGATTTATTTATCTTTTTAAGGAAGTGGTTGAAGGATAATCAAATAAATAATGATTTATTTAATTATTTGTGGGTGATTTGGTCATATTTAACAAGGAATACTATCTAAATAAGATTTAAATAATTATTCCTAGAAAATAATAAGATAAATAAAGGTTTATCTAATTAATTTCTTTGTTTTTGGGTTAAACATGACTAGAAATAATAATTAAATTATGGTTTAATTAATTATTCCATGAGGAAAATTAAACAAAATAGGTTTGTTTAATATTTCCTTTTGGGGTTTCCTGTTTAGACCATAAACAACCTAATAAAAGTGGTTTATTAAGTTATTTTACATAGTGAAAGCAATTTTACTTAGGGTAAAATTGGTCTTACATGGTGTACTTGGGTCCATCTAATGATAAGAGGTTAGATGACCAAAAAATGGTGTAACAGATTGCCCCCCAGCGTGCGAGTGTTAGGAGCAAATCGTATGACCGAAGTACGTTGTAAGAACTCAATCACCAGACAACAAAAGGGAAGTCAGAGAGAGAAATGTGAGGTAGACTAAGGTGCTAAAGAACTAGACCCTGAGGAGACGAGACTTACAGGTGCAACAAGTCTCTTTTTATGAGAGGGTACCTGTGCAAAAGGCGGCGGGGGAGGCATACCTATGCCCGCCGAGACAAAGTACAAAAGAATAGTGTGTCCAGTAAACAAGGGACCGAACCATAAAGTACAGCCGGCATAAACATGAGCCAGATAAAAATACAATGAGGGATCCCACATACATGCTGTGCCTGGGATAACAGCCAGGACTAATACAATAATATCTAAGTACATGAGATAAAAATACAACCCAAATGCCCCCTATAAGCGGGGAAGGGCTCACAAAGTCTGACTGATACATGCAAATCAAAGAGGCGCTGCAAGCGGCTAAGGCCGACATCATCAAATATATGGAGTTGCATCGAGGGCTGCAATGAAGAGTTCATCCGGGCATGTGGGGGGCTACTTGCAAGTCCACCCCCTCATGAGGGCTAAGACATCTCACACACACCCGGGAATCACCAAGAGCTGCTGCTGCATCGCTGAACCATCAAGTATACGGATCTCGATCATGCTGAAAGGAGCTGGAGTGGAGAAGAAAGGAGAGATCCCTTTGCCTGATTCGAGGCACCAAACAAGAGTGGAAGCTAGAACCAAGGTACACCGCCCTCTAGACCTGTCCTCTGGAATGAAGGAGCTGATGTCGACAGAAGGAGGTCCGCCATAGGTGAGGCAATGAGAGATCCTCAACTAAGGCGCGAGAGAAAATAGTAGAGCGATTGACAGACTAATACCAATGATGATGATGGAATGGAGGGGACTGAGTAGCGAATGTACGACTTCCCTTGCTAGAGAATAAAGGGCATGAATGACATGGCAACGACTGACACAGTATCATAAGGGATAGGGGACAGTGGGACTGAAGGCCATAATGTGCGACACAAGAGAGAGACCAAGCAATGAAGGAGGGAGGACTATAGCAGGGTATAAAGGGACTCGGGATAGACTCCATGAATGCGATGATGAATCAACTTGGATGTTCTAAACAAGGGTGAATTGATGGTGCTGCCACACAGTAAAGGTCCAATGGGGGACCATGAAAACATGAGTACAAGAGGGTAACTCACGACGAACATCAACATGAGCATGGATAAGTATGGAGGCCAAATGGTGCCCCTAGTATGAGTGTTGCAAGTGAAGAAATCCGATTTTGAGGAGGGTTATGGTTGAGGGGCATAGGTGCCCCCAAGCATGGTGTGGTCATGCCAAAATGTATTTAGAAAAGGGGGAATCTAAACACATTTTAATGATGTGGTGTGCCATTTGTGTTCATTATGGTTATGCAGTTTGAGAAAGGAAATGGAGAATTTACCAATCTCTTTTGGTACTACATATATGAAGAAAATGGACTTTAAGTTTTTGGGTTGGCATACCTGGTGTCACTATCCCAAAGAGAGGATTTGGAGATAATGAACTGATGCTCTCCTAGAAAACCCATAGGTTGGTCAACAACAATGTCTAAGAGATTGGGTTGCTGATGGAAGATGAGGGAACGATAAGGGGTATCATCCCTAGAGTGATCTGAAGTGAGATGGGACTCTAGAGTTTCTTCTAAATGTGGAAGAATAATAGTAATAAATTCAACACGACCAGATACACTAGGAGATTTGTGGAGAATTTCTTCTCTTGGTCTCTCAAATGTGGGTGCCCCCTTACCCAAACATTGGGTTTCAATGTAATGGCCACAAGGTGTATGTGGTGTGAACGCATGGGTTCGATGTAAGGGGGAATAGATAAAGTCAGGGGTGGGGATTTTTTCCATAATGTCGTCATCGTGATAGCAGATGGGGTGACTGGTGGAAGAAAGACCACCTGACGTGGCGAAGCTACCTGAATCACCATCATGAGAAGAGAGGTTCACATGTGCATCGTCACAAGGGGTGATAGAAGAGTAAGTAGATAAAGGATCTACTGATGTTGAGCCCAAGGTGATCGCTGAAGGAAGGTCAAGCAAAACAACAGGGGAGGATTCAGATGGAATGTGCCCCGGGGGTCCCATGTATGATGATAGATATAAAATTCTAGAAGAAGGCTCCGTCATCTCGACATCAGGAGGGGGAATGTCAATGGGAGCATTCATGTCTGGTAGTTCTTCCAATGTAAAATGCGCAAATAGGGGAGAGGTGGACTCATTGCGCTTGGCCTCGAATTGGCAAACCACGGCTAGAGAGGTGCGCAAGTCCTCAAGGCATGGACAAAGGTGGGTGTAATGGCCATGGAGATCACACAAAGCACAGGGGTGGTTGGTGTGAATAGTCTGGGGGTTCGTGGCCGCGGTCGCGAAAGGAACAGAGGCTTCCGGGACCGGGGACTCAGGGAACGTGACATTAACCATGGGCTTGAGATGAAGCAATTCAGGATAGGTATGGGTGGCATGACCAACAATATCACAGAAAGCACACTGGATGGTATGCTTTGGAGGCCGAGGAGGGGTAGGGTTTGTTGGGGCAGCCTTGTCCTTTGATGCCCCCTTGCGAGCTTTGCCCTTCTTACCCGAAGCGGTCGCAACAGGAGGTGGTTCCCTGGGCTGAGGTGATCGAGGCACTGCGGCGGGAGAAGTCTCCAATGCTGAACTGGCCAAAGCAAGATAAGGTTTGGGTTGAACAGGCAAGGTTGGGACTGGAGGATCAAGGTACCAGACAGGAATCCCAAGGGTCAGGTTAGGAAGAGAGAGGGTGGCCATAACCGGTACTGTGGACACTCCTGGTGGGGGAGCTAGGAACGATATCTAACCAGAGGGGTAATGGCCAGGTGGGATGGCTCCTAAATGGAGAAGGCTTGGAGGAACCATTCGAGGAGGGTAAAGAGGCTCATGAATACCAGCTACAGGTGAAGGGCTAGGAGCAGGTTGCGGAGAGTGCGGTTGCTGACTAGCCGAAGCAGGTTGCTTGAGAGCAGCCCAAGAGGATTGCATCATGCAACACTCGATGAGCTGGGGTCGGAGATAGGAGGAGGAGGAAGACCAGGGAAGGTGCCAAGCAGAGAGGAGTCTTTGTAGACGCTGGGAGAGACACTGGGCAAGGAATCGACTGTTTGCTTATTGGCTACAGGAGAGATGGTCATCTCAGAGGAGGTCTGAGATTCTGGCTCATGATATGTCAACTGGTCAATGGTGACTATCTTTTCATTATGAGGGAAAGACATCTTGCGGAAAACCACAGATGGGACAGCAGACATGGCATAGGTGTAGCTCTGCCCTAAGATAATTTTGTAATCTAGAGGGGCGTCGATGACTTCAACGTCAACGCAGACAGTCTTGCCCGTAAGAGTGATAGGAAAATTACGGAATAGGCCAATGGGCTGGGAGGCGTGGCCATCCCACGCTCAAAGGGTGATCGTGGAAGGGGCCAACTTAGGAGAACCGAGTTGTTTCCAAACCGAAGCAGACATCACACAGGTGGATGCCCCCTCATCAATGATACACTGAGAGACGTTAGCGTTCCAGATTTTGACTGGGATTTGGAAAGTGACGGAAGCAGGAAGAGGAGGATGTTCTGATTGATGGGCGTCGAAAACAATCAATTGGTCAGCAGCAGGATCTACAGTGCCTAGGGCAGATAGTAGAGCCTTCTTTTGAGAAGGGCACAACTGGAGGAGTTCCAATGTAGAAATGGCAGTAGGAGACTGTGCCAAATCATCTACTATGCTATACGACTGAGCAGCTCGACCAGAAGCAGCATTTCGGCGTAATGGTCCTTTAGGAATCTTGGTATGAACCTCAACGTTGGGTTGAGGGATAGGAAAGGGACCATTGCATGTTGAAAGAGGCTCTGTAGAACCTGAAGAAGGTGACTCGGAGACTGACGGAGCGGGAGGCTTGGGGTACTGAGGGGCCCGAGTTTGAAGGTTAAGGTCGACAGTTGGAGGTGGAGCAGAGTTCATCATGAGGATCTGGTAATTGGAGGAACCAGAAAGGGAAGGTTGAGGGGCCACCTGTCCGTTAGGTGGTTGGGTAGCCACGAATCCCTGCTGTGCATCCACCTGCGCTTGAGGGGGCAGTGATTGCTGTTGCAAGGGTTCAGAAGGCAAGGGAGGCGGAGGTGCTGATGCTGGAGGAGCTGGAGCACCAAACTGCGGATACGAATAATAAGGGGGTTGGGTAACAGTGTGGTGAGAAGGAGGTTGGGCCAAAAGAGGAGGTATGTTGTATCCTGGATACGTGCTACTAGGAGGGGGACAAGTGCGGGAGGTGCTGCCCCCTCCCCCAGGAATACCATAACCCATGGGAGGTTGGGCATATGGATGAGAGAAAGCTCCAACGATACTGTCGGCGGCATGGGGTGCCCCCTGTGCATTGACACCACTGGGTCTGGGGAGATCAGGTAGAACGGTATAAACATAACCTGTATGAGCGTAGATCAAGTCATATTTTAATTCCAGTTGAAGGGCGGCTTCTTCGGTTTGGGGAAAATTCGATGCGACATCTTTCCCGATAGGAGGCAAGAGAGATCTAAGGAACCAGTCCATGTAGACACGGTCTTCGAAAGTAGGGGATTGACATAGGCTATTTCTTCTCTGCCATTCCTGGACATGATCAGATAGGCAGGTCACAGATGATTGACAGAAAGAAGTCAAAAGTTCGATACCAGTGTCATAACGAAGGGGAAGCTGGAAGTAAGATAAAAAATCCCGGGCAAGAGTCGCAAAGGTGGTATGAGAGGAAGTGGGCTGATCAACATACCACTTAGAAGCCGCGCCTGTAAGCGTTCGTTGGAACAACCGAAGACGGACAGAGTCATCGGTAGTGGAGGTAGATGAACACCACATGTGGAAAGATCGAACATGATTTGAAGGATCTTCTCCAGCAAGGCCTTCAAACTTTGGGATGTCAGAAGGGAGCTTTGTCGGCATAGCGGGCCAACTAGCGTCATGGTGTATAGGGTCATTTGTCAACCGGTCCAAATCAGGAAGGCTGAGGCCTACCATGAAGGGGAGCAAGGGCGCAGCCGAGGTAGTTCCTATGGCGGTTCCGCTAGTAGCAGTCCCGACATTAGGGCTGGGATTACCGCTAGCATTAGGCCCTAGACCAGACATAGTGAAGGTGACAGGGGGAGAACCGGAAGTGAAAGGAGAACCCAATGAATCAGAAGAGGAGTCGGAGTGCAGATTCGGAGGAGGACTAACTCGACGACGGCGGGAAGGAGTAGGTCGACCGATCAGAAACTGAGGGTGAAGGCTAAGAAGTCTCTGAGATGTGCGCTTTGGGGGCGCAATGATGAAAACACAAACACGACACAAGGGGAAGAAGAACGACCAACAAGGGCAGGGAGGTGCAGAATCAAGAGATTACAATGTCGAAACAAGGGCAGATAGGTGCAGTGTCAATTGATTTTAAATTCTTTGCCTGGCGGTGTTAACCAGGCTCTTCTTCGCTTAGGGTGAGTGTGTGGCGTGCGTTAATTTTAATTTTTAAACCCTTTCGTTTTGAGAGAAAAAGAAAAAGTGTGCTGCGTAACTGAAAATAATGCTGCATAAAACAGTAAATAATGCTGAAATAACAGAAAATTAACAGCTACTAATGCATCGATCTAACCCAAGAAGGGGGGTCTCTCAAAACTAATCTAAAAGAGGGAAAAATATAGTCAAAACACACTAAAAAGAGGCAAATAGATCTAAGGTCGGGAGGGACAGGGATCTAAAGGGGAAAACTGCTAAAAAGAGGTGCAGAACACAGCCAAGAGGCAGAGGCAAGGTGGCTGTAAAAAAGGAGGAAATTAGCAAAAAGCGGAAAGGACAGGGAAGAGGTCCTAAAGGGAGGTCCAAACAAAACTACAAGAGGTGATTTGAAAGGAAGAAGAGCTGATTAAAAGAAGTCTGAAAAGGAGGTATCAGATCTGGAAAAAAGGGGGGCTGAAACTCTGAAAAAATAGACCTAAAACAGATAAAAACTCTTCCACAAAAAGTGGAGGGTACGTTCCCACTTAGATGAGAAAAAATAGATCAGAACCAGGTTGAAACGGGCTGAGACAGAGGCTGGAAAACCCTGACAGAAGCTTCAGAAAAATCGAGAAAAATTGCAGAAAAACAGCTGAAAAACTGGTAGGTCGCAGGTTCTGACCTGTTTTCAGTGCAGGTCGCAGAAAATGGGCTGAAAAGTGCGACCTGGGGGTCCAGGTCATAGTTTATGGGCTGAAAAGTGAGACCTGAAGCTCCGGGTGTCTCGGCGGCAGATTTTCAGAAAATTTGCCGTCTCAGTTGCGGCTGATGTCAGTCACCTGCGCAATAGGGCCAGAAACACGCGGAAGTTAGAAATTTTAATGTTTTAGGGTTTTATGTGAGAAAAAAAACATAAAAATAGGAAAAACAAAAAATGGAAAAGAAACCCTAGGGTCTGAAGTAGCTGGATATGTAGGAATATGAAAATCGACAGTGGTCGTAATTTAAAACCCGTGTGGAGTCGCCATTTGTTAGTATGAATCCTTTGTCGAAGTGTACGAAAAAAGACCACTTTAGCTACGCATAACTAATAGCCCTAACATCAAAAGTGGCTGCCAATATCTTCAGATCTGCAGTTAGTTGATCAAGACAAGAGCTGCGAAAACCAAATCTATGCATTGAAAGAAATTAAGCAGTAAAAAGAAGGGTTTGCTCCATATATCCAATAGACAAGACAAGAACAATTTTTGAAAGAATTTTTTGTATTAAGGGCACCTGGGAGGAAAACAAGAAGATGTTTCCAATTCTCCTCAATGGGATGGGTTCTTGGAAGTCCTCAGCACTTCAGATCTAGAATCTCTCTCTCTTGTTGGTGTAGAAAACCCGGACAAAGATAGAACTCAAAGGGAGCTCACACAACAAATAATGTAGAAAAATGTGACCAAGTGTATAGATCCAGAGTGATCTAATAGGCAACAAAAGGTGAAGAATGGTAGGAAAAACCCTCCTATTTATAACAAAATATTGGGTCATTCTAGATCTTGGTGCATAATTAAAATAATGTTAACCAAATCTAGATCCACCTTTTATGGAATATTTTATTATATTTGTTGGAGGGAAAAAGTATTTGACTTGGGTCAAATCCCTTTATTTGTCAATAATAAATAAATAAATGATTTATTTATATTTTTAAGGAAGTGGTTGAAGGATAATCAAATAAATAAGGATTTATTTAATTATTTGTGGGTGATTTGGTCATATTTAACAAGGAATATTATCTAAATAAGATTTAAATATTTATTCCTAGAAAATAATAAGATAAATAAAGGTTTATCTAATTAATTTCTTTGTTTTGGGTTAAACATGACTAGGAATAATAATTAAATTATGGTTTAATTAATTATTCCATGAGGAAAATCAAACAAAATAGGTTTTTTTAATATTTCCTTTTTGGGTTTCATGTTTAGACCATAAACAACCTAATAAATGTGGTTTATTAAGTTATTTTACATAGTGAAAGCAATTTTACTTAGGGTAAAATTGGTCTTACATGATGTACTTGGGTCCATCTAATGATAAGAGGTTAGATGAACAAAAAAATGGTGTAACATCCCAACCCAGTTACAAGTGTGAAAAAGTGTCATGTTCAAGAGCGACATGCTTCTTTCTAAAATAATGAAGACAACTCGATTCTTTTTCTCTCTCTTTCCCCCACCATTACTGGCAAGTACCTCTTTATTTTTGTCAAGCTTGAGGAGGATAAAATTTTCTTGTTTGTGTAAGCTCATCCTTCATATGAATCCATATTAGTATTAAAATCGAACCCTAAGAAGGAGTGGTTCGGTCCTGTTGTGATCGACGGGTCCTGGACTGTTAAATTTTAATGAGTCCAATATAGGAAAAACTCAATGTTTTTCAATTTTAATGAGTTAAAAGAAAAACATAAGTAAACTCCATGGTTATTATTTTTTGTAATTATATTCTCTCAAGCCCGAAAAAAGGATAAAACAATGCAGGAGAGAACTCTATTGACCATAATTAGTCAACATATACCTTTTTCATAAATAGTCTAGTTTAGTCCAGAAAAGGGTAAACTTATACTGAATGGACGATTGTTCATTTACTTTAACGAGTTCAAATAGTCAAGTACTTGGCGATATTTTCATGTTTCAAGAGTCTAAAAAGGGATTAAAAGAGGACTCCATGGTTTCACTTATTTTATATTTTTACAGAGCCCAAAAAAGTGATAAAAGTGTACTCGATGTCAAAATAATTCTTTTCACCAAAATCCTGTATCCTGCACAAAAAACAAATGGTTACAAATATCTTCTTTCAAAAAGTATAAATATTTATATTTAACCTTTGAAAAGTAAAAAATTAATAAAATAATAATATTTTATTCATTAAAAACTATAAAAAGGAGTTAAAATAAGTCATTTCCATCTTTTGTTTTTCATAACATTGCATAGAGAGCATTTGACCAAAAACTTCTAGAGCTTATATCAGAAGAATCGACTATTAATTTTGCAAACCATCAGAACCAGGTAATCCATATCATCCTTGTCTATTTTTTCATCCATTTAATTTCTTATTTTAAGCTTTCATGTAATTTTTTAGGAGAAAATTATGTTTCAAAATCCTCCCTCAAGGGTGCACGATTTCTCCCTGTGAAAATCATGCACCCTGACAATTTTTTAAAAGAAAAATTGTTAGGCTGCTAGGAGTTCTGTGTGGAGCGTCTGCAGAAAAATGTACTATTTTCACATAGAACCTGTGTGGGTGCCATGAGCTTTTGAAAAACTTATATTTCTTCATAAAAAATGGTTCAAGTTTCCTCCAACTTATTTTAATTGTTTAATTTGTTGATTTTTAGGCCTTTTAATCATGTTGGAATGGTGTGAATGAGAACATGAACTCGTGGATAATGAAGCGATGGATTATCCAACAACCATGCAGGGTTGTACAAGTTTTGGTCAATTCAGGGCATGAAGGAACAAGCTGAGCTGATGACTTGGCTTATGAATGCATGGGACGTGCAAGATAAATGTTTCATAATTGGTGACCACCGTCTTGAGATTGAGCTGAAAGAAATATACTTCCTTACCAGATTACCTCAGAGAGGGAGAAACATTTCCTTATTTTGGACTAGAAAAGGAGGTCTTCCCACTGCTATCTACAAGGTTCAATATTGTAGAAATAATTCAGATTTAAAGGACAGTCGCATAGACATCAAAACCATCTTGCGACTGAACATAAAATCGTAGCATTCACAACGACTAGGTTATGCGGGAGTGCAGCTCCTCATGTGGCTACCAAAGAACAAATGCAAACTATAGTTGACTATTTTGGAGTGAAAATATTCAACTGGAGTGAAGGAGTATTGGCCAATATGAAGGGCCAACTGACTCGAGAAAAAAATGGGAAGTTGAAAAACTTCGGATACGGTGCCATTCTTATCTCATTTGGTCTAGAGCGGATCCCACTCCTTTCTCAACTGATTCTAGTGGATCCTGGAAGTCCTCAGGAACCTCATATGGTGTGATGGGTAGCAATTATGACTCACCATGGTGGCGAGGGTGGTTCAGTGGTTCGGTTCACTCCGACTTATTTCATGTGGCTCAGGAACCAGATCTTCACTATTGAATATTTTCCTTATGTGGGAATGGACTATAGAGGTGATCCTGAAACATCCTTTCCACCAGGGCCATAGTGGAATGGTACAGGTTATTGAATCAATTTGATGCTTTTAATCTTATTTTTATTTTATTTTATTTCATCCAATACTGATAAAATATTTTAAATGTAGATGTCGATCCGACATGACCAGCAGTGTTTCTCCACTTTGACAGGTGAGAGGCACAACCCATAGCACCCCCACAGGATGATGTAGAAGAGATCATGTAAAATATAGAGGACAAACTTGGGAGGTTTACCACTGATATTCCTAAGATAGGAACTGATGATATCCCTCTCAATCTCGAGAGACACGTGACTGGTGTTCCAGGTCCACTCAGGATATTTCTGTGTAAGGTGGCATGTGTTATAGTTTGTTATCATGACCATCATCATGGAGAGATGATGGTCAAAGTAAATCAACATTTTTTTTTTTTTTTATATCAGTATCTTTTAAATCATAAGGTGTTTGAACCTATGATCACAGACGATGTAATATTTTTGGACACAAACTTATCTATCCTAATCATATTACTACTTTCATTCTCTGAGTATCTTGTTCAACATGGATTGAATGTTGTTTTGATTTACTTTATTAATGTTACAAATGTCTATTTAAAACTAGATTATCTAATGCATCAACAAATGTGTTTAAATTTCTTAAAATATGTTGATATTCGATATAATCAAATTGTCATTCTGAGAGACGAACCTTCAAAAATAATCTTAAAAATACTGGATTTCTAATAGCATAGAATATGTTTAAATGTAATAGAATGAGTTGTGAATCTAACCTAATGATCAAACGTAAAATACCAAATGTAATGGCATCAGATAATAACTCAATGAATGCATTACATTCTGCGATATTGTTCATTGTTTGACCAAGGCATATCCCATGACTAAAAACTAACTCATTGGTGGGTGAATAGATAACCCAAGCCGTGGAAGAGATGTTTCGTGTACTACGACAGATGCCACAAGAAAAACCAATGTAAGTTTGAAGGGATTTTGACATCTGCAATATCAAGAGTAATCAAGATAAGCAGTCATAGTAGTAACAACAAAAAATAATCTAGGCATACTTTTCTAATCTAAGGCACACTATTCTAAAATGTAACGATTGTACAAGTGAGATTTTCACACGAAAATTCATGCATAATATCTCTTAAGATAAAGAACATTTCTAGGTTTATATAAAGAGACCTTGTCATAATCAATTAATTCATAGGCTCCTTTTGCAAGCACACGCTTGACAATATGACCATGCCACATCGGTTTGAATTTACCAGTGCCTAGCTTATCGCTAGCTTGATCATATACTAAAACTAGGTCAACTTCTGAATGAATGTTAAAGTTAACACTTTTATCATAATGATATTTCACACATTTCTTCTGAGCTTCAGCACCCAATGAAGCGGTGCACTGAGTGTAATCTAATTGTGCTAGGTATAGAAAGCATTTCTCCTATTCAAAGGTAGCTGGTCACAATTCAATGGCTAATTTGAGTGATGGTATTTTACATTCAATGGGTAACACAAATTATAAACCATAGACAAGTTGAAAAGGAGTGAACGCTGTAGCAGTTTTTGCAAAGGTACCGTATGTCAATAATGCGGAAAAACGCACAGTATGCCAATTATATTTATGAGTCCTGACAATCCATTTAATCATGGTTGTTAAAACCTTGTTGACAACCTTTACTTGACCAATAGCCTGTGGGTGATATGGTGTATAATTATCATGGCATAGGCCAAGTTGATCAGAAATTTCAGTCATAATAATATTTTGAAAATGGTTCCATGGTCCATAATAATAGCTTGAGGGACACTGAACTGAGTAATCACATGATTGAATGAAATTAGCTGCATTTTTCCATCATCCGTGAATGTAGGCATCGCCTCAGCCTATTTCGTAAAGTAATATATGAAGAGAATAATATGCCCATGCCCCCCTTCTGAGTGAGGGTTACAAGTAATGAAATCGATGCCCCATTTCACAAAAGGACCAACAACAATGATTGGGTGTAGAGGAGCTGGAGTTGCAGACATTTTTCGATCAAAAATTTTCCAGTTGTGGCATTTTTGAACTACGATGATACAATCTTTGAATAAAGACGACCAAAAATAGCTACTGCACAATATCTTTTGGGCTATGGAAGACCCAGACATATGACCACCACACATTCCACAGTGGAAATCATTCAAAACCCTTTCAACCTCTTCGTGAGTTATGTAACGTCGAAAAATAGAATCCGCATCGCGATGATAAAGAATGTCCCCAACAATATTGTATTGCTAGGATTGGTATCAGATTCTCTGTTGATCTTATCATGAAAGCTCTAGGTGAAAGGTTTGGGTCTAAATATACATAATTATATCTCCATACCAGGGATATAAGGTATTTATTAGAAACATAGATTCATCTACAATAGGATTCCCTACCACCGTTTCAGACTCGGTATTGGGAAAGTCACACATAAGTTCAGGAAACACTAGTGATTTCTTTGACTTGGACTTCTATAACTCCAAATAAAACTATTGTAGGATAACAATCCATTTGGATTATTTTCCCCCGAGAAATTATTTTTCAATATGTACATCATTCGGCTGCAATTAGATATCACTATGATTTTGTGTAACAATATGTTATGATAGAATCGTTGGACAACTTGAACTGCCGCGAAGGCCAATGTCTCTGTTAGCCCCCTATGAATTTTTTGACAAGCAAACAGAGGGCTAAAATGTTTTTGAGCCTTCAAGGAATGCATTCCCTCTAAAAACACATCATCTTGGAAGCCTCCTTGTGCCTTTTTCCTTTGATAAATCCTCACCACTGTTTCCAGTTAAAAAAAAACCCTCTGCTTCTATGAATAAAATTCCCAAGAGGCCTCCATTTCCCCCTATTTTATTCCCACTAAACCTATGTTTTCCTCACCTTTTTCTTCTCCCTTAATTCCTCATTAACCCTTTAAATCACCCTAACTCCCCTTTTAAACCTCACAAATATCCTTTTTCCGGCTTAAAAAACCCCTTTTTCCCCTTACCGAATGCCTCCTTTTGGCCTTAAAAAGCATTAAAATTAGGCCAAAAACACTTGTTGTGCATATGAGTCTTAAGCCCCTTTCATCCATCCCTCTTAACCACTTCGCCTCCATAAACCCAAGTGCTAATACCAAGCACTAAGGCATAAGGCGCTCATCGCATCAGAAGGTCGGAGCGGAGCACATTTCCTTTGTAAAGTTAAAAATCTTCGATGCGATGGTGTTTGTTCTATCAACGTTTGGTGCATTATTAGCCATCGATCTATACAGATCCGATGGTCTGCGCTTATCTCACAATGCTCCTGCCTCACCCCTTTGTTTCCCCTCCGATTGCATGCCGACAGTTGATCTACCACCCTGATCCGACGGCTATCGCGCAATCAGAGCACCGCCAATTGTACCAATCCCGCGCTATCGATCCCTCCTGATTGGCGAGCCCCGATTGAATCTCCGCTATTCAATCTCTTAGATCCAACGGCCTAGATTTCTTCTTTCTCCCCCCGCTTCCCCGATTGGTCACCCTTCGATCCAATCGCGACCATTTTTCTGCCGCCGATCTAACGGTCCAGAGCCAATCCCTTCATGAGCCCATCAGAGAGTTGGCCCATGCCTCCTCCGCTTTCGATTAGATCCTGACCGTCCATCCTATTTGATCTGAAGGCTCATATCACTCCTACAAACTAACCATATCCTTCGCCTTCGCTCTCTCTCTCCAGATCTCAACCGTTCATTCATATATTGGACGGACCATATTGAAATCGCCCTCGATCGGCCCCCACCTTAACCATCCGCGCATGTTCCCATATCGTGCCTCATCCATCACCGTTGGATCTCAGGATCCCAGATCCAATGGCCTACATCAATATTGCACAGGTTTTGTGTTCGAGCTTTAACATTTAGAAGTTACGTGATATAGGAAGTTTTTAAACACCACGTGTCAACCGAAGACCTATACCGCATTCTAAAAGTGAAAACAACCTTCCTCCCTTTTTACCGCATGAAACGAGCTGTTTTCTATGTTAAAACTGCCTTCCCCCATTTGTTCCCACTCCTCCATAATCCAGGGATATAATTCAGTGCATAAGGCCAAGGAGATAAATAAGTACATAACTCCATAAAACCACTTAGCTAACGAATCAAGAAAAGTCGTTAGAAAGAAGAAGACTTCATTACATAAGGCGTTGCAAGGCCCTTTCGCATAGTGAACCTGAAGAGCTATGTTCACTCAGAACCAGTGAGTGAGCACACCCAACGTTTTTTATGGCTACTCAATAATAAGGTCAGCCTAAGTGAACAGGCAGGCGTCTAATCTACCAAATTGTTACCTTCGTATAGCTCGGGTAAGGTAATCCCCTCGTCGGTTCTACAACTTGGTCAAAATGGGGTTCTACCG
This sequence comes from Pinus albicaulis, assembly GCA_034641835.2. Classification (NCBI taxonomy): domain Eukaryota; kingdom Viridiplantae; phylum Streptophyta; class Pinopsida; order Pinales; family Pinaceae; genus Pinus; species Pinus albicaulis. The sequence goes on along the minus strand of CM076583.1, from coordinate 134,896,143 downwards.
GGAAACCATCGATTTTTGAGTTTTCTCCATTGGTTACTGGTCGAGCCACTGGAATGGAATGAGATAAGAATATCTGGAGATCTCTTCTCGCCAAAAGAGAGTTGCTCCACGACCTCCTCAGTCGAGTCCCTCTATTTGAAGAAAATAGAGACAGAAATCCATCGACCTCCAAACTATAACTAAGAACTAAATATAACTAATAAAGGTAATGCCTTCTTCGTGAGGTCAAACAGAGAAACTTAGTCAACCCAAACAAGCCCGACTTAATTCAGGCTGGCATTTGGGGATTGGACGAAATGCCCCGGAATCATCATGGTCAGGATTTCTGAAGCATGCATCCTTTCAATATTTTATGGCAGGTCACAACTTATTGGTACCCGATGCTCGTATCTAATGGTCAAGGCAGAATTGAAAGTCTAGACCGTCCATTGATTCCCTATCTACGGTCCATATTGCATCGCATCTCCGCCATATTTTTTCATCGAATTTCCCTATTAACCTCATCGTATGATCCCCACCGTTGATCGCCTTCTGCGATCCAATAGTTCATATCTAATCGCCCTCCACCTTAGTCGGGTCCCACATTATAGGCTCCACCTTCATTCATTTTCATGAATTTTCTGTGTATTCACCCGAAACCTTAGACTTTAGTGTTTTACACTAAAATCTATTTTCCTCTATTCAACTCTTTCGACCCTCTTCCATGGAAAGTCTCAACCGTCGATCACCATCTTCGCACTTTATCGGACGGTTCACGACTCCTTCTGCACCAAATATTCATCAGTTCACTGCATCCACCATTTTCGCCACTGATTCCACAGTCCTCCACAACAATTCTTCCGCCACTCCCTAGATTTTTTAATTGGTTTATTTTATTGTGTAGGGTTTCACAAGAGTGATGAATTCACTCTGTTTTCCATAATCATAGCCATGGTGATTCAAAATATAGAGAGGCCATTACAGCAGTGGCTAGTATATCAATAGTAGGGATTGAGGGTGTTAAAGCCCGTAATTGAATATTTGATGTTTTAACCCTTATTCAAAGGAAGAAGACGCACGTTGAAGACTAATGCACATGAAACAAGCCATATCTGTGTATGTGTCAGTAGAACGTATTTTCTCAAAAAGTACACCTTCCTATAGAAAGTCTCCATGCCTCCTCGAGTTTCTAAAAGCCATTTCACTGACAAAAAGCTTCCAAATACTGTTAGTACCGCAATAATGGAATCATGGAAACCCAGAAGACCTTCAGTCACCTTACTTACTTTAGAAGACAGAACAGAGTGCCTTACAGCTAGTAATACTTTAAAGAACACATCCGATGGTCAATATCGACCTGACAGGGACTCCGAACCAGACTACAGAGTACAGCACAGACCTATTAAGTAGAGTGGGCGTGGAAAATTCCTCCACTCTATCTTAATGAATCCATTTAATTTATATCTACTTCCACGGTTACTCATTCTCCTATAAGAACCCCTAAAGAACATAATGTAAAGGTTGTTGTTGTTTTAGTTGCTATTAGAGGGATTCGTTTGACTGTTAGAATAGTTTTTGGGAGAGTAGCTAAGTAGTTTGTAATGTAGTAGGCTGGGAGGAGAAATTTTGGACTGTAATCAACCATTGAGCTCAATGTATTTGACTGGTTTTGCACATAAATTAATCAAGAAAATTTCATAGGATCCTAGTCTATATTACAGGTGATGTTTCTCTTATTGCATTGTTTATTTACATTATTCATGTTGTCCATTTAATCTCCGATAAGAATCAATAAATCAGGCTTAAGATATACCCCTGCATGGTACCTTAATGCTCACTTCTCTTCTTATCCTTGATGTTTTTTAGCTGATAGTGAATCTAAGAGAAAATTCATGTAATTTAACTAGTTTAGTAGTTGTTATTCACTGCTAGCTGATGTGTGAATTCTAGTTTGCTGCTTATGATCTTCTTGTTGGGTTTAAGCTGGAAGAATTGGGATACCGGGGATACTGGGGATTTAGTGTAAGCCCTGTCCACTGGGGTCCTTTTCAAATAGATTGGCCTTTTAAAGATCTCTTGAACTAGTGTCAAAGCATTGAAGGTTAAAAGTCCTTCTCTGACCTTAGGCCTAGTTCTGTGTTTAAATCTTAAATGTTTTCCCTTTAAGAGTATGCTGAAGTAGATCTGGAGTTAGATGAGCTCTGGTTTGATCTTAAGCTGCCCTTTGTGCCTCTCCATTCACTCTTCATTGTCCCATTCCACCATCTATCTAGAAGATCCTTTAGTATAGATGTCTTGCCCTATGAAAGCCTTGGCTAGTTGTTTTGCAAGTAATCTCCTTTCATGACTCCATAGCCCAATGGATGGCACATTCCTAACCTATCCTCTTTTTCCAAAACATCCTGCTACTTTGCTCCTTTCATTCCATAACCTTCTCGGTTAATGGTCTCTGTCTGAACCCAAAAACCAACCAAATCATTTAAAACCCCCTTGTGCTTCATAACTAACCTAATACCTTCAAATCAAGCTTCAAAGATACATCATTCTTTTCTTTATTGGAGAGATCCCTCTCCGAGTCCAGGAGGCCTAGATCCTAGGGACCCAAAGTGGTTCTGATGTTGTCCGGTATTTTGGTCTTGCCAATCTGGCCAAAACACTGGAACTCCAACAGTCTCCACATGTGAAAACTTGATTTCCATCAGGTTGAGATTCCAACTTAGGTAATAGATCACATGTTCATTGCGAGATTCATCCTCCTGAACCAAAACCATTCCAATCGTGGAATCATAGGTAGCTAAGTATAAAAAGTAATCCTAGTGGTAATTGGGCGGAGGCAATAATGGTGCATGGGTAAACACATTTTTAAGTGCATCAAAATATTTATCGGCAATCTCATCCCAAATAAATGGAACATTTTGTTTCAACATCTGAGTAAAACCTTTTGTTAACTCAACATAGTTTGGGATAAATCTACATAAAAAAATTTCTTTCCCCTACAACCTCTGGAGTTGGTGAAGAGTGGGAGGAGGAGGTAAGTTGATGATAGCCTCAACCTTTGATGGATTGACATGAATGCCATCTTTCAAAACGATGAACCCAAGTAATCATCTTGATTGTACACAAAAAATACATTTGTGTGGATTCAAACGAATTTTGTAATTCCTACATCTCATGAAGATAGCTCGTAAGTGTATAGGATGATCTTCTCTGCGTAAAGAATGAGTGGGTAAGTCATCTATATAAGGTTGTACAATATGTTTGATATCATGAAACGCATAAGGCATAGCTCTTTGAAAAGTTGCACCAACATTTTTTTAGTCCAAAAGGTAGCTTGCAATATGCAAATGTGTCCCAAGGACATATAAACGTATTTTTTAGGTTGATCAAAAGGGAGTATGTTGATTTTATTGTAGCCCGAAAAACCATCCATAAATGAGAATAATTCATTTCTGGCACAATCATCAACAATTTCATCGATATAGGGCATAATATAGTTTTATTTTTAACATGCCTTGTTAATGTCCTGATAATTGACACATACTATGATAGTCCCTTGTTTATTCGTAACAAGAACTATGTTAGATACCCAATTCATCAAAGGAATATGATAAATAAATCCTGCTTATAATAGATTCTCAGTTTCAGCTTTTATTGTTTCAGATTTCCGCAGATGTATTGGATGTAATGTATGTCTAATAGGCTTAGCATCTGGGTATGTCTTAATTTCATGAATTACAATATTAGGATCGATACTTGACATCTATTCGTAAGACCAGGAAAAAAATGTCTCGAAATTCTTGAAATAGGGCTTTGTAAGTGTTAATTTCTTCCATCGAACAAGAAGCACCTATATGAATGTTTTCAATAATTTCTGGTTTAATTGATATGTCAATAGGAACTGTTGTAGAAATATTTCCCAGATTTGTCTCAAAATTCGAATGTGTAATCGACGTGGGATTTTGTGGTTCTTTGACATAATAAATTGTAAAAATAGACGAAAAATGATTTTCAAGCTAATCAAGATTAGGAAAAAAACAAGATCGATGATGTAGATCATCCCATGGTAATTCATCCAATGAAAAAAATTCCCGAATACTTTTATTAGTTACAAATACATGTTGAAAGGGATCTAAAAATGATGTCAAGGTTGAACTCGATAGAGAAGAAGATTTTTCATTGATCACATTCATTTGATCAGGAAAATTTGATGGGGTGTCGGAATATGATTGTAATACTACATATGTCGATTAAAAACAACTTAAAGGCATCTTGCCATTGTAAGGGTCCAATTCTGATTCTGAAGGCACAGTCTATGTGTCATCAATTGGTATTTTTCTTGATGAGATCATATTGATATTGGAATTTTTTCGCGCTACATTGGGTGGCAGTATAGAGAAATTTCTCATGAGAGAAGAATCCTTCATTAATCCTACACCAACATCTTTGTATGGGATAACCAATTTTCTGACATGTTGAATGCTATCTATAGAAGTAGCGTCTGAAGAGAAGTATGAAAACTGATCGATTTAGCAATATTTCCTTTGTGAGGAAACATTATTACCCAAAAGACTGATGAAACAACAAAAATCATTGCATAAGACCAACTATGACCCTCAATAAGGTTGTAATCAAGAGGAGCATCAACAACTTCCACCTCTAGGTTAACATTTATTCCTTCTACTTCTATAGGCAGATCCTGGAGTATTCCATATGGATGAAAACCTCTTCTACCAAAGGCTTTAAGGATAGTTGGTGATTGGTTAATTGATATAGAACCAAGGGTTTTCCAACAATTTAATGACATTATACAAGTAGATGCCCCCTCATCAATTATAGTACGAAAAAATCATCTTGATTTTACTAATACAGGAATATGAAAAGCCATGTGATGACGAAGTCTAGGTACAAAGTTTTTGAGACAAAATACCATTAGGTTCGAGCCCTGAGGATAAATTGCTCCGATAGCTGATAATAGTAATTTCATGTGCTGGGAATTATTGTAGCACTACTAAGGCTGACATTGTTGAAGGGGATATCAACAAATCTTCAACAATGTTGTAACTCTGAGTAGCTCTTGCATGTGGATTGAAAGCCGATTTTCGCAGTACACCTTTAGCAGAAATTTTAATCCCTAAATTAGGGTTAGGTTTCTCAATTTGAAGTGGTTCGAAAACTAAATGAAGTATGATTGATGTTTGACTAGAAGTTTCAGTCTCTTTACCAGTTACAAGACTCTTAGATCTATAGTCTTGAGATTGTGTCGCAACCATTACCTGATACATAATTAAAATATATGCCGATGAATTGGAAGAATATCCAATCATTTTAATATCTTGAGAGGGAAAATGATTCTTCAAAATAATAGGTGTGGGTGAACCTTTGACAAATTTGGATACCTCGGACAGATGGGGACACTCTTTGGTATAGTGATCCTTGTCAGAGATAAGACAAGGATAATGAGGTTTTCGCTTTTCATCAGCTAGTTCAGTTTTTTCTTTTTCTCTTTAGGAGATGTATTTTGTTTATTTTTATTATTTTCTTTCTTCTTATTTCTGGTTTTAGCTTTAGTTGTGGATGAATCTACAACTTCAATGTCGGCAGAAGTTTCAAGGTTAGAATCTCATTTAGGTGAATCTGGTAAATTTATTATGGGAGAAGTAGGTTTAGATTACTTCTAATAACTCTTTCTAGCACTAACCATACCAATTACACCATCTGCAGAATGAGAACCAAAAGGAGTTGCAGTAATTTGACTTGGGCATGGCAAGTCAAGAATTTTTTCATGTAGAGTACTAGACTATGTGTATACAAGGTCTAAGTATTATGCTTGAGCTATGAACTGTTCTTCAGTAAAAAAAACTCCCTTGGCTACGTCTTCAGTGATCTTTGGAACTAATTATTTAATAAACCATTCTGCCAAAATTGGATCTAGAATGAAAACCTTCACTAAAAATCGTCTACGTCTCCATTCATGTATGTGATTTGAAATGTATGAAGATGCACTTAGTTTTAATGAAGTTAAGAGTTCCATGCCATTGTCATAACGGATTGGAAACTAAAAGTGAGATAGGAAATCTATTGCTAATGCGTTGAAATTATTGAAAGAGCCACGTGGTAATTCAATATACCACTTTGCAGCAAAGCCTATCAATGTTCTTTGAAAAAGTCTCAACCGAAAGGAATCATCGATTAAGGAGTTGGATGCACACCAAAGATGATAAGTCATCACATGATTTGAGGGGTATTCTCCTGATTTTCCTTCAAACTTAGGTATATCACTGGGAAACTTAGTTGGCATTTCCAACCAAAATGGAATATAATAAATCGGATCATTCGTAAGGCACGACAAATCTGGCAAGTCTAAAGTTGCAATAAATGGTAACCGACAGTTAGGGTCTTGTTGAGAAAATTGATAACATGGAGGAACAATACCAGTACCCAGAGGGGGATATCAAGGATAACCTTGAATAGCCTATGCAGATGGGATTGGAATACCTTCGGCGTATCTATGGTTAGCTATACCAAACTGAAGTTGAGATGGTAATTGATATGTATAACCAGTGTATGGTTGACCTTGGTATACTGAATTTTTTCCTATTGGTCCATATTGAAACTACCCTTGAAAAGGTTGATTCACAAACTAACCTATAAAATTTTAGCTTGTTGATCCAGATTTTATGCAAGAACGCAACAAAATACACATATAACCATAGATACAGAGATGCAGCGGAAATATTGCTTCATTTTATTAATAAAAGAAATGCCTGAAATAAATAGCTAGGGCACTGGTAGGCGTATCTCTGAGAAGAGATGTGGTGGTTACAGGCCTTTTAACTGTGTTAAAATGATACATAATGGAAATGAGTGAGTGAGGGAACTAGTAGTGTATCTCTGAAAAGAGATGTGACAGCTACAAGCCTCCCCACTATGTTACAGAACTGAAATGATGGGAACAAGTGAGCTAGGGCACTAGTAGTGCTTATCTATGAGAAGAGATGTGTCGGCTCCCAGCCCCCTGAACTCTGTTACAAAACAACTGACTGAAACATGCTTATAGAAATAATGGAAATGGATGAGCTAGGGCACTGGTAGCGTATCCCTGAGAAGAGATGTGATGGCTACCAACCCCTGAACTGTGTTGCAATGAGGCTCGAAGGCCTATTTATTATTGAGAAATAATGTAAAACCCGAAACATCCAAAAACCTAACCCTAGGAGATGAAGCGCCAAAAAAATGGGCCCCATTTGGGTAAATTGGTGTTTCAACTTCCCGAGGATGTAACTTTGGCATCCGATATCCATTTGATGCACTAAATAGCTCGTTAGAAATATCTATTCGAGGAATACAACTTTTGAGTGAGAAACATCGGTCAATGACCCATGTTGCTCCCCATTTTCCCAAAAAGCGTCATTTAGGGCCGCAATATGGCTCTGGAAATTCAAGACCCGAAAAACTGCTATAAATAATAAGTTGTGCGGAAACTTACAAACTAAAATAACTGATGGCAGAGGTTCAAATGGACTCAATGGGTGGCTTCCAATATCCACCTGGATCATTAAGTCCCAAAAATGGCTCTGGGAGTGCATGACCCAAAAAACTGCTAAAAATAGTAAGTTGTGCTAAAGCTGAAAAACTAAAAGAATTGATGTTGCAGGTCCAAATGGAATAGGTGGGAGGCCATTGATATCCACCTCGATCATTCCTCCCTCCTTAGGAAGCAGTGGTCTCTATTGTGTTAAGTTCCTCCATGACGGGAAAATTCTGCTGAACTTTGTATTAGATTTGTCTAGGATGTCGGAGACCTATTGGTGGACATGCTGGATGTAGATGTGCTGTTGGTGGGAAGTCTTTGAAGGATCTGGGAAAGGTTATCCATCATCGTGTTCCTCTGTTTCTCAAGGGCCTCCTTGAGCAATATTTTGATAAGATCTCCTGCTCCCTCATCTTTCTTTCCTTTCGCCATGGGGGATCCTCGAGGTTTGCGATGTTGAACTCCTTATACCCTGGCCACGTTTGGGAAATGCAAAGAAAAATAGATAAAGAGAAGACCGTTGTGATACCATTGATCTGGCTTTTACGCAGGAACAAATAGAATACACATATAGCCATAAACACAGAGATGCAGCAGAAATAATGCTTCATTTTATAAATAAAACAAATGACTGAAATAAACAGCTAGGGTGTTGGTAGGAGTATCCTTGAGAAGAGATGTGGTAGCTATAGGCCTCTGAATTGTGTTACAATGATACATAATGGAAATGAGCGAGTGAGGGAACTGGTAGCGTATCTTTGAAAAGAGATATGACAGCTACAGGGCTCCCCACTATGTTACAGAACTGAAATGATGGGAACAAGTGAGCTAGGGCACCGATAGCGCTTATCTCTAAGAAGAGATGTGTCGGATCCCAACCCCTTGAACTTTGTTACAAACAAATGACTGAAACATGCTTATAGAAATAATGGAAATGGATGAGCTAGGGAACTGGTAGCGTATCCCTGAGAAGAGATGTGATGGCTACCAGCCCCTAAACTATGCTACAATGAGGCTTTAAGGCCTAATTATTGTTGAGAAACAACGTAAAACCTGAAACATCAAAAAACCTAACCCTAGGAGATGAAGCGCCAAAACTGTGGGCCCTGTTTGTGTAAGTTGGTGTTTCGACTTCCCTGGGACGTAGCTTTGGCATCTGATATTTGTTTGATGTGCTCAATAGCTTTTTAGAAAGATATATCCAAGGAATAAAACTTTTTAGTGAGAAACATCAATCTATGACCAATGTTTCTCCCTGTTTCCTAAAAAAGCGTCGTTTAGGGTATCGAAATGGCATTGGAAGTTCAGGACCCGAAAAACTGCTATAAATAGTAAGTTTTGCTAAAACTTAAAAACTGAAATAAATGATGGTGGGGTTCAAATGGACTCGGTGGGTGGCCACCATTATCCACCTAGATCATTAAGTCCCCAAAATGTCTCTAGGAGTGCAAGACCCAAAACCTCCTAAAAAGAGTAAGTTGTGCGGAAGTTGAAAAAATGAAAGAATTGATGCTACGGGTCCAAATGGAATAGGTGGGAGGCCACCGATATCCACCTCGATCATTCCTCCCTCCTTAGGAAGCAATGGTCTCCATTGCGTTAATTTCCTCCATGAGGGGCAAATTTTGTTGAACTTGGTATTAGATTTGTCTAGGATGTCGCAGACCTATTCGTGGACGTGATGGATGTAGATGTGCCGCTGGTGGGAAGTTGTTGAAGGATCTGGGAAAAGTTATCCATCATCGCGTTCCTCTGTTTCTCGAGGGCCTCCTCGAGCAATATTTTGATAGGATCTCCTGCTCCCTCATCTTTCTTCCCTTCCGCCATGGACGATCGTTGGAGCTTACGAGGTTGAACTCCCTATACCCTTGCCACGTTGGGGACATGCAAAGAAAAACAGATAAAGAGTAGACCACTTTGATGCCGCTGATCTGGATTTTATGCAGGAACGCAATAGAATACACATATAGCCATAGATACAAAGATGCAGCAGAAATAATGATTCATTTTATTAATAAACCAAATGACTGAAAAAAGGAGCTAGATCATTGGTAGGCGTATCTCTGAGAAGAGATGTGGTTGCTACAGGACTCTGAACTGTGGTACAATGATACATAATGGAAATGAGTGAGTGAGGGAACTGGTAGCATATCTCTGAAAAGAGATGTGATGGCTACAGGCCTCCCCACTGTATTACAGAACCGAAATGATGGGAACAAGGGAGCTAGGGCACTAGTAGTTCTTATCTCTAAGAAGAGATGTGTCAGCTCCCATCCCCCTGAACTGTGTTACAAAACAACTAACTGAAACATGCTTATATAAATAATGGAAATGGACGGGCTAAGGCACTGGTAGCATATACCTGAGAAGAGATGTGATGGCTACCAGACCCTGAACTGTATTACAATGAGGCTCAAAGGCCTATCTATTGTTGAGAAACAATGTAAAACCTGAAATGTCCAAAAACCTAATCCTAGGAGATGAAGCGCCAAAACTGTGGGCCTTGTTTGGGCAAGTTGGTGTTTCAACTTCCCAAGGACGTAAATTTGGCATCCTATCTCCATTTTAGGTGCTCAATATCTATTTAGAAAGATCTATCCGAGGAATATAACTTTTGACTGAGAAACATCAATCTATGACCCATGTTTCTCCCCGTTTTCCCAAAAATCGTCATTTAGGGCCTCAAAACAGCTCTAGAAGTTCAGGACCCAAAAAATTTCTATAAATAGTAAGTTGTGTTTAAACTTACAAACTGAAATATTGATGGTGGGGGTTCAAATGGACTCGGTGGGTGGCCACCAATATCCAACTGGATCATTAAGTCCCCAAAATGGCTCCCAGAGTGCAGGACCCGAAAACCTGCTAAAAATAGTAAGTTGTGCTCAAGCTGAAAAACTAAAAGAAGTGATGTTGCAGGTCCAAATGGAATAGGTGGGAGGCCACCGATATCCACCTCAATCATTCCTCCCTCCTTAGGAAGCAATGGTCTCCATTGCATTAACTTTCTCCATGAGGGGCAAATTCTGCTGAACTTGGTATTGGATTTGTCCAGGATGTCGCAGACCTGTTGCCGGACGTGCTAGATGTATATGTGCCACTGGTGCAAAGCCGTTGAAGGATTTGGGAAAATTTATCCATCATTGCGTTCCTTTGTTTCTCAAGGGCTTCCTTGAGCAAGATTTTGATAGGATCTCTTGCTCCCTCATCTTTCTTTCCTTCTGCCATGGGGGATCGTCAGGGTTTTCGAGGTTGAACTCCTTATACCCTGGCTGTGTTGGGGACATGCAAAGAAAAATAGATAAAGAGTAGACTCCACTGATACCACTGATCTGGATTTTATACAAGAACGAAACAGAATACACATATAGCCATAGATACAGAGATGTAGTGGAAATAATGCTTCATTTTATAAATAAACCAAATGACTGAAATAAACAACTAGGGCCCTGGTAGGTGTATCTCTGGGAAGAGATGTGGTGGCTATAGGCCTCTGAACTGTGTTACAATGATACATAATGGAAATGACCAAGTGAGGGAACTGGTAGCGTATCTCCGAAAAGAGATGTGACAACTATAGGACTCCCCACTGTGTTACAGAACTGAAATGATGGGAACAAGTGAGCTAGGGCACTAGTAGCGCTTATCTGTAAGAAGAGATGTGTCAACTCCCAGCCCCCCTGAACTGTGTTATAGAACAACTGACTGAAAGATGCTTATGGAAATAATGGAAATGGATGAGCTAGGGCACTAGTAGCGTATCCCTGAGAAGCGATGTGATGGCTAATAGCCCCTGAACTATCCACCTTGATAATTCCTCCCTCCTTAGGAAGAAATGGTCTCCATTGCGTTAAGTTCCTCCACGAGGGGAAAATTCTTTTGAACTTAATATTGGATTTGTCCCGGATGTCGGAGAGCTGTTGGCAGATTTGCTGGATGTAGATGTGCCACTAGTGGGAAGTCGTTAAGGGATCTTGGAAAAGTTATCCATCATCGCATTCCTCTATTTCTCAAGGGCCTCCTCGAGCAATATTTAGATAGGATATCTTGCTCCCTTGTCTTTCTTTCCTTCCGCTATGGGTGATCGTCGGGGTTTGCGAGGTTCAACTCTTTATACCCTGGCCATGTTGGGGACATGAAAATAAAAACAGATAAATATCAAACCGCTCTAATAGCACTGATCTGGATTTTATGCAGGAATGCAATAGAATACACATATAGCCATAGATACAGAGATACAGCAGAAATAATGCTTCATTTTATGAATAAAACAAATGACTGAAATAAATAGTTAGGGCATTGGTAGGCATATCTCTGAGAATAGATGTGGCAGCTACATGCCTCTAAAATGTGTTACAATGATACATAATGGAAAAAGCGAGTGAGGGAACTGGTAGTGTATCTCTGAAAAGAGATGTGACAGCTACATGCCTCCCCACTGTGTTACAGAACTGAAATGACGGGAACAAGCGAGCTAGGGCACTGGTAGCACTTATCTTTGGGAAGAGATATGTCAGCTCCCAACCCCCTGAACTGTGTTACAAAACAACTGATTGAAACATGCTTATAGAAATAATGGAAATGGACAAGCTAGGGCACTAGTAGTGTATCTCTAAGAAGAGATGTGATGGTTACCAGCACATTAATTTTGTTACAATGAGGCTCCAAGGCCTATTTATTTTTTAGAAACAATGTAAAACCTGAAACGTCCAAAAACCTAACCCTAGGAGATGAAGCGCCAAAACTGTGGGCCCCGTTTGGGTAAGTTGATGTTTCAACTTCCTGGGGAAGTAACTTTGGCATCCGATCTCTGTTTGATGCACTCAATATCTTGTTAGAAAGATATATTCGATGAATACAACTTTTGAGTGAGAAACATCAGTCTATGACACATATTTCTCCCTATTTTCCCAAAAATCATTGTTTAGGGCCTCAAAATGGCTCTAGAAGTTCAGGACCCAAAAAACTGCTATATATAGTAAGTTGTGCTGAAACTTACAAAGTGAAATAACTAATGGTGTGGGTTCAAATGGACTCGGTGGATGGCCACCAATATCCACCTAGATCATTAAGTCCCTGTTGAGGCCTCATAAATCTGTGGCAACAACAAAGGGGGATAACCACCCTTTCCGACCCTTAAGATAGTTCCTTTTCCAATTGGGATAGTGGCTCCGCCTGGCTATAATGGGACTAGTTTCCTAGAGTTGGGTTTTTGTTTGATTGTTGGATTCTCTCGAGCGATTAACATGAAGAATTTCTAAAAACTAAAAAAAAATTATTCTAACATGCAAAAACCTGAAATTAAAACTAATTTAATCTAACCCAGGATAATACTATTTCGATGTGATCTAAAATGATATCTATTCAATCTATGATAATTAAGATCATCACAGATTTAATAGAATTATTACCTTGTAAAATAATTCTCTCAAAGAATAATTTAATCAAAAGAAAGTGAAAAACATATCACATATATTTGATGATCATATACAAAAACAAATCAATTCCTATCTTTATATCGTACAGTAGTGCAACTGATATTTCAGACAAAAACAATTGATTTCATATATCATTCATGAAAGATGGATTCATCATTAGTAATCAAAATAAAACTAACATACATGATAATAGTACTAGATGTGTATCGTCCTATTCATTTGGTCAATGATAGTAGGCCACATTCAACTCATATATCAGTAAGTCTTTCAAAGAATACAAAAGTGCATCAAAAATTATCAACAAAATGATATGTAGCTGAAATAGTCGTGTTCCATTATTTCATCAAGGCATCCACGAACTTACTTACAATTAAGAATTCTTTGCGAATGCTATCAATAAAATTCTTGACCATTCTCTAAATGCATGAGAAGGGTTTAAATACTATGCTAATTACATACAAAAATATTATACAAAGATATCTTATGAGGTGGTTTCAAACAACCTTCCTCATCTTTAGTATCTTTTTTCTAAAAATTGAAAAACAAACAAACTAATAATCATGCTGGATGATAAGTCACTGCCAATTGTGATTTTTTGCTCAGAAATGTCGGACATCAGTTGTGTTGGGGTTCCCATTTTTTGGCCATATTGGCAAGACCAAAAGATGAGACAACATCAGAACCACTTTCAGACCTTAGGATCTAGCCCTCTTGGGTCCAGAGAGGGATCTCTCTAATAAAATAAATAATGATATATCTTTGAAGGCTCAAATGAGATGTTAAGCTAGGTATGAAGCACAAAGGGGAGTTTAAAATGATTTGGTTGGCTGGTTGTTGGGTTGGTCATAAGATCATAGACTGAGAAAGTAATAGAAGGAAGGAGCAAAGCAACCAGATGTTTCAGCAAGGAGGATAGGCCAAGAAAGTGCCATCCATTGGGCTATCGAGTCATGAAAGGGAATTACTTGCAACAAATAGCCAAGGCTTCCAAAGGGAAAGTCATATAATACTAATGTATCTTTTAGATTAGATGGTGGGATGGAACATTAAGGATTGAAAGTGAAAGAAAGAGAAAAACCCAATTTTCTGTCTATAGATCAGGTCAGAGGTCATTTAACTCTAGGCCTGCTTGGACATACTCATAGGGAACTCTCAAAGGAGGGATGAAGGGGCAGCTTATAGATTAGACCAGAGGTCATTTAACTCCAGGTCAGCTTTAGCATGCTCCAAAGGAAAACAGGGATAAGTTTAACAAAGGGATCTTAGAAAGGCCAGCTGGTCGCACAAGGATCCTAGTGGACAGGGCTAACTCTAATCCCCAGTGTTCCCAAATCTTCCAGCTTAAACCCAACAAGACCGACTAACAGTAGAAAACATTAAAGGAAAGGAGAGCAGAAACATAGGGTACCTAACAAGGGTAAATCCTATGCCAATTGTTGGGAAAAATACTGAGAGGGGGGGGGGGGGTGAATCAGTATTTACTGCATATTCAAAAATTTTTACTTTTTCATTCCTTAAAACCCATACGCTACTTTCCTTTATTAAACCCGCGTATATACGCTGATATCCTTCATGAAACTTGCGTATATTAAAGGTGAGATCTAAATATGCGTATATTTATTAACTTAGTTCTTTGCAATATTCATTCATCCGATGTTAAGTTATCAAGAAAATGTGCAAGAATAAATAATAAACCATCACACAAAGCATCACACATGAACACCAGGATTTTTAGGTGGAAACCCAAGTCTAGAGGAGAAAACCACCGCCGTAGTTGCTCAGCCTTCATATTTTATTATAGAGAAACATCTTACAACATATGTGCCGGTGCGTACTCCTACCTGCGATGTTGTGCACCCACCAAGTTTCGTTTACTCACCTCTCCTAGAAGGGAGCTCCAATCCCCCCGACTCGGCCACTCACCTCTCCTCCCCGAGAAGCTGGGCAGAGCCACGACCGCTTCTGCTATCAAATTTTTCACTCCGGAAGGGGTTACACCCCCGATCACAGGCTACAACCCTCAGCACCAATATGGACCACGTTTCATCAATTTTCACACTGGATCCAACAACTTCAAAAGAGCACAACTTGTAGGCCTCGTTTCATCATATTTTCAGACTGGACCCACTCCATACTTTTAAGCACAGTCAACCATGAAACAGATACATATAACTCACTGACAGATATCAGTAAACTAGCAGAAAAGATCAGACATTTCTTACCACAGACTTCAGCAAACCCTAGTTTTCATACGCGCTTTCCTTTCTCTGATGTCGCGTATACACGTGATTTCGTTTACATAAACCTGCGTATACATCTGCACATAAACTTCACTGCGCATACGCGCTTTTTCTTCAACGAAGCCGCGTATATACGCGCTTCCTCTGCGGCGAACTAGCGTATGGATCTTCAACCATTACAGAGCTGCATACTTCTTTAGATATTCAGTTCAGATTTACCCTTTTACTTCAGACAGATGTTCTCCTCATCTCAGATCTAAGCCTTCCATAAACAGATCTAGCAGATACAAATACATTCCAGAACTAGATATTCCGCTTCATCATTTCTTCATAGATGTATCATAGATTCAGATCTATTATCAAACCTTTACCCTTTCCATACAGATATACTTCACAGAGAAGTATTCATTCAAGCTCAGACATCTTTCTCCCACACTCATGATTTTCACAATGAATTTCTTCTCTTTATATAGGTTTACCCTTTTTCAATACCATGAGCCCCTTTTTCAATACCATGAGCCAAAACAATACCATGAGCCCAAAACTACATTACTTCCGATGGTATTCCTGGACGGGGTCATTTAGACGAATCATTACCCAATATAATGGGTCAATACCATGGTGGTTACCCCTGGTTTTGCACTTTATGAGCGCTTTTGCCCATACGCGACTTGGCACGTACTTTACCGCGTGCATACGCGACTTCTCCTAGACATATCCGCGTATGCCTTGAGACATACTCTTTTCACCATAGATTTAGCACATGCTGAAATCCTTTCTTCATTACCTTCCGTACTCTCTGTAGATACATCAGATTTACTTCATCAAGAACATATTCTATCAAGCACAACTTCATCAAGTTTCCATCTTCTTCATCAAGTGGGTTGCCATTCAATGACAACACTCAGCATCATATTGCTAACTAACATCATTTCACATCAGATTTACATCATTTACCAAGTCCATGAGGTCAAGAATAACTTCATCAGGTGGATTGCCATCAAGGACAACACATGCCAACACTCTCATGTCTTCATCTTTATTCAGTGGGTTGCCATCAAGGACAACACTCTGCATCATATTGCCAACAATCTCCCCCTTTGGACTTGATGGCAACCACGATGGTGTTTGGTTACCACAACAGATAGGTACATTAAGAATACAATGACACCATGTCACTCTCCCATTCTTTGACACCATTCTTTCTCTTCATTCAAACACCATGTCACTCTCCCCCTTTGACATCAAGGGCAAAGGGTGGATCAAAACCAACATACTCTTCCCCTTTTCTCCTCATGTGGAAGAAGCGTTCTGCAGATCTGATATATACTGAAGTGACCAAGCTCCCCCTGAGTTCATGCTGAATCTTCAAACATATTTTCTAATGGAGTACATGACTCTATGAATTTCCTATCACCAATGACTCATACTTACATCAAAGATCCATCCAAGTGGATTTACATATGAGACTCAACTACCCAACCAAGTGGGTTTACAAATTTGACTCAGCTACCCAACCAAGTGGGTTTACAAATTTGTCAAGTCCTTACATGACTGAATATTACAATTTTCATCATGGGTCTCAACAAGACCTTTTCATCAAATTACACATATGACCATTTATGACCAATACCAGAAAGACTTCAAAGAACATATTTCAGAATCATCATAATGCCAACAATGCATTATACTTAGCAAAGCTAATGCTCCCCCTAAAACTGTGCATCCAAGCATCCTTTCCATATGACTAAGGCTCCCCCTTAGTTTGTGCATCCTGAACACTTTCACCAACAAATCATCAAGGCATCTTTATCAAAACATTAGAAATAGAGTTATTAGAACTGGAACACCACCAGAGGTACCAAATAGTATCAGAGATACCAAACAGCATTGCAGCTGTGCTGAAGAAAGCTGACCCCAAACAAAAATGTCAGCAACCATACATACGCGGTTTTATGTGCATGAACTCGCGTATATACGCGACTGTGTTTCAGGAAACCCGCGTATCCAATACCATCTTCTATATTTTAACCAGATCTGATCCTCTTGTGAGAAAAAGACAGTGTTCAGCTTCTTTCTGAGATATTTGAATGCTTCCCTGGACTACAGATAGATAGAACAGTGTAGTTGTGTCTTTAAGCGTCATCCAACGGTTGTAGCATAAGCACATTAGGAACCAAGCCTTCAGATTCTTTGCAGCATCAATACAATATTTCCAAGAGAGATTATCATACCAGAACAACATCTTCAAATATGAGTCAAACAATCATCCATGTGGTCCAATATCATCAAGATCTTCAAGATTTAACATGAAGTAACATATGTAGGCAAAAGATCTCAACCATAGTAACAAACTCTGCATGATTTATTTCTGAATCAAACGACTTCCAACTCATCCATGTGTGAGCACAAAAGATACTTTTCAGTAAACAGGGATCAAAATCTCATCATAATAAACCATATACCAAGTCATCATCATTCGAGCATGAGTATCACAATAGACGTAGTGCCAACAATGCAATCATTAGTCTTCAACCTGCTGCTCCCCCTGAACCAGTGCTCTTTCTTAACTTGTGCAACCTGAATACGTTCATCAGCAAGTCATCAGCAACAATCTCTGCATGAACTGCCCTTATCTCCGAATTATAAGACTTTCATCTCAACAATGAATACTCTTCATCAAAAAGCAAACAGGACTCATCCACAATCTTCAACATAAGAAACTATGTATCATATCATCATTATTTAGAACTGAGAAACTAAGCTGATATTGAGTCAATAATACAGTTATTAACAGTCAGACTGATGCTCCCCCTGAACCTCTGCTCCAGATCTTCAGCTATCATATAAATTCTCTTATCATCAATGCATACGCGACTGTGTCTGATGAAACTCGCGTGTATACACGACTTTTGTTTAACGAACCCGCGTATGGAAAGTGAAGCATAGAAAATTTTCACATTCCTTCATCTCCCCCTGAACTTGTACTTCCTGTACCTGTCTTCTTCATATCAGGTGCTCTGTCAGAAATACATATAACCAGAATAATCAAATCAATCATGAGAGACATCATACATTGCTCCCCCTGTGACGATACATTACTAAATCTCATAATGTATCCCACATCATTCCTACAGTCAATCAGAGAAGTAAGCTTCAGAAGCGGATGACTGCAGTAGGGTCAAAATTCCCTACGTTTCTGATCAGTCCTCCATCTTTTTCAGATTTGTTTGAACTTTCTATTTGTGTGCCGGAAGTTATCCAATTTCTCATATCTGTTCAACCTGCATTCTTTTTCTACATGTCCATACTTGTTACAAGAATAACATCTCATGTGTCCAGAGAAATAAGCATAAGAATCATAATGAGTATTTCTAATCTTCCTCCTTTTACAATCAGCTACTTTATGTCCATACTTGTTACATGAAAAACAATATCCCTTGAAGAAACCAGAGTGCCTTTCTATATAGGAACTGTTTGTTTGAGGCTGAAATGATCTGCTCCTGCAATTTGCTGCAACATGCCCATAATTATGACATTTAAAGCATTCAACATTATTGACTGATTTCTTTTGAGATTTCATCATTGTTGGTTGACCTTTTGTCTCTTTCAATACTTCAGGTTTTGCATTGACATCCTCTGAATTTTTAGCACTTCCTTGTGAGCTAGATTCTCCTTTAACAGTTTCATGGAAACCAAGACCAAGTTTGATAGCAAGAGACCTTTGATTACTCAGAATATTGTCCAAAATATTAGTACTATCTTGAAACCTCAAAAGTTTAACCTTTTCTTCTAATTTACCTTTGAGAATGTTTACCTCAACCTCCAAGGCTTGACATTGCTTCGTCAAGCTTTCTTCTTTCCTTCTTCCATCTTCTACTTGATCCTTCAGATTTAGAATCTCTTCTTTGAACCAATTTTCGTTTTCTTCACATGTTTGTTGCAGCTCTTCATTCTTCTTATTTGATTTTTCCAGATCTTCTTTGAGAGAGATGATTTCTGCTTCAAGACCTTCTTTTTCAAATGGTTGTAGAGGTTCCTCATTCTTCTTACTTGATGCTTCAAGATCTGCTTGCAGAGAGATGATTGCAGCTTCAAGTCCTTCATTCTTCTTGCTTGATTTTTCGAGATCTACATTTAGATCGTTGATTTCTGCTTCTAGTTCTTTAATTCGATTGGATGCATAAGTATGAAACCTTTGATACTTGTCCACCTGCCCATTCATCATTTCTATTTGTTCTTTCATTTGAGAGATCATCTCTTTGTAGATAGAATCTTTCTTATCAATTTCCTTTTGTTGTTCTTCAACTTTGATCTTGATAGCTTCTTCTAGATCCACAACTTTACTTTCACTATCTTCACTATTGTTTGCACAAAGAAGAGTATTACAAGGACCCCAATCACTATCTGATTCATCTTCTTCAATTTCTGCTATACAAGTTTTCTGAGATATCTTCTTCCTTCGAGTAGCCTTCTTCTTTTGCTTCTTTGCCATGAGCACTTTCAGATCATGGTTAGAATCTTCTTCGTCTTCACTAGACACTTCATCATCATCTTCATTTGCATAATAACTCTTCCTCTTTTCAAATTGTTTCCCTTTACCATGTTTTTCTCTATAAGGACATTTAGCAGCATAGTGACCAACTTTTCCATAATCAAAAAATTTGAAGGGAAGCTTACCTTTGAATCTTCCAGTACCTAGTTGGAGTTTTCTCACGAAATTCGCTTCTTCTTCTTCGGATATATAGCTGGATTCTTTGACAACTTCCTTTTCTTTTCCTTTTGCAGATACCTTAAAAGCAGCTTCTTGGATTTGAGAAGGACCTCCTTGTCTCATTTCAAAAGCAGTCAGAATACCATGTAATTGAACAATAATAAGGGTTTACAGATCTTGCCTTTCTTCAATAGCTAAAACTTTAAAATCAAATTTTGAAGTCAAAGATCTTAAGACTTTTTCCACCAGAGTAGTATCAGTTATGGTTTGACCCAAATTTCTCATTCGATTTACAATATCATCTAGACGAAGAAAGAAACTGGCAATACTTTCATCACTATGCATCCTTAAATTTTCATATTCAATTCTGAGAGTTTGGAGTTTTGCACTTTTTACCTTTGTATCTCCTTCATAGCTCAGAATGATTTTGTCCCATATTTCTTTTGCTGAATTTAGCTGCATCACTTTAGCAAATTCTGGTTCAGACATGCTTCCTAATAATACATTCACTGCTTTGGCATTGATTTCATACTTCTTTCTTTCAGCTGCATCAGTAGGAATACTTGTCGGATATTGATAGCCTTCTTCCACGATTGCCCATACATCTGCACCAAGACTTTGCAGATATGCTTTTGTTCGTACCTTCCAAAATATTAGATTGCTTCCATTGAATAGAGGTGGCTTTATAGACATTACTCCTTCTTGACTTCCCATTGCGACGGATCTCCTTCAAGCGATCAAGCTTCTGCAGAAGGACCTGCTCTGATACCAATTGTTGGGAAAAATACTGAGAGGGGGGGGTGAATCAGTATTTACTGCATATTCAAAAAAATTTACTTTTTCACTCTCTAAAACCCATACGCTACTTTCCTTTAGTAAACTCGCGTATACACGCGGATATCCTTCATACAACTCGCGTATTAGCAGAGATCTAAATATGCAGATATTTATTAGCTTAGTTCTTTGCAATATTCATTCATCTGATGTTAAGTTAACAGTAAACATGTGTAGTAACAACAGAATAAACCATCACACAAAGCATCACACATGAACACCAGGATTTTTAGGTGGAAACCCAAGTCGGGAGAAAACCACCGCTGCAGTTGCTCAGCCTTCAATATTTTATTATAGAGAAAAGATCTTACAACATATGTGCTGGTGCAGACTCCTACCAGCACGCAAGCACCCACCTGCGCTCGTTTACCAGCCTCTCCTAGAAGGGAGCTCCAACCCCCTGACTCGTTTACCAGCCTCTCCTGGAAGGGAGCTACGAACCCCTGCTCTCGTTTACCAGCCTCACCTGGAAGGGAGCTACAACCCCCTGACTGAAGGCTACAACCCTCAGCACCAATATGGACCACGTTTCATCAATTTTCACACTAGATCCAAAGCATCCTTTAGGATACCACTTGTAGGCCACGTTTCATCATATTTTCAGACTGGACCCACTCCATACTTTTAAGCACAGTCAACCATGAAACAGATACATATAACTCACTGACAGATATCAGTAAACCAGCAGAACAGATCATACATTTCTTACCACAAACTTCAGCAAACCCTAGTTTGCATACGCGCTTTCCTTTCTCTGATGTCGCGTATACACGCGCTTCCATTTACATAAACCTGCGTATACATCTGCACATAAACTTCACTGCGCATACGCGCTTTTTCTTCAGCGAAGTCGCGTATATACGCGCTTCCTCTGCGGCGAACTAGCGTATGGATCTTCAACCATTACAGAGCTGCATACTTCTTTAGATATTCAGTTCAGATTTACCCTTTTACTTCAGACAGATGTTCGCCTCATCTCAGATCTAAGCCTTCCATAAACAGATCTAGCAGATACAAATACATTCCGTAACTTGATATTCCGTCTTTCATTTCTTCTGCGATGCATCATGATTCGCATCTATTATCAAACCTTTACCCTTTCCATACGTATATACTTCGACAGAAGTATCTATCTGCTTCCGATCTGCTCCCACACTCATGATTTGCACAATGAATTTCTTCTCTTTATATAGGTTTACCCTTTTTCAATACCATGAGCCAAAGCAATACCATGAGCCCAAAACTACATTACTTCCGATGGTATTCCTGGATGGGGTAATTAAGACGAATCATTACCCAATACAATGGGTCAATTCCATGGTGGTTACCCCTGGTTTTACACTTTATGAGCGTTTTGCCCATACGCGACTTGGCACGTACTTTACCGCGTGCATGGGAGCTCACAGTCGAGCTTGACCTCTGATGTTCTGTGAAGTACCTCTGGCTGTCTGGCACTCTGCGCTGCCTTCTGGAATTAGTGACTTGGATTGAAGGATCTACCGACCTCTCCATACCTCCATAACTGTTGTCTGACAATCTTAAAGAAGCTTATGTCTGTAAAATATATTTAAGGGCTCGAGGAGGCATGGAGACTTTTGTAGGAGGTGTCCTTTTGGAGAAACGGTGCTCTGCATGACATTAAACACAGATACAACTCTGTTTCATGCACTCTAGTCTTCTACTACGTCATTTCCTTTTAATGCGGGGTTAAACATTAATTACATCAATAATAGGTATTAACCCCCTTTGAATCTCTTCCACTGGTTCACTGGAAAATGCTGAAGTGGCCATCTCTGTGCTATCTGCATAATAAAATAAACCTGTTACAAACCCGAGTAGTGGTGGTGGAGGAATGCTCCGGAGGCTCGGAGGGACGGTGGCGCAACAAAATTTTGTGATTGCGATTGGGAGGAAAAACCTTTGTAATAGTAAAACGAATGAATTTTAAAATTTACAAAGGAAAAAGGGGTTTTTGTTATGAATGGCGGAGGACTTTAGTGGTGGGACCGAGGGTTACAATCGCAATCAGAAATCGGATTCAGGAGTAGGGCAGAGTGGTAAACACAAAACATCCGATGCGAATGGGGAAAACCCTTTGTAAGAATGAAAACAATACGAATTCCCAATTTACAAAGGAAAAGGCCTTATATTATATGAATTGGCGGAAGTATGGTATGGTGGGCCCAGCAGGTCAATCGAAATCGGAGATCGGGAGTGGGAATAATTGCAATCGCAATCAGGAGAACATAGTTGCGATGTGATCAATCGGAGGAGAGAAGCGATCAGACGATAGGAGCAGGACTTGCGATCAATGGATCGGGGGATGGCGCGATCGGGAAATTGGAAGATGGCACTCGATCGAGGGAAGACTTGCGATGCGATCAATCGCATCGCAAATATTTGCGATGAGCCAATCGAAGGACTTCAAACAAACATTGCGATTGGAAGAGTTGTGATTGCGGCGGAGGTATATATCGTATGAAACTTTATAATAAAGTTTTACGGGTTATGGAAAGGGGAAGTGGTTAAGGGGCAGGGACTTTATTATAAACTTTGATATTTGTTTATAATAAAGTTCTAAGGGGTATGGTCGGGGAAGTGGTTAACATATAAATCGCGTTTGTATATAAAGCGATTTATAATGATAATTTATAATCGGAAAGGGGGAAAAGGGGTATTTTTCCTAACAAAGGGTAAGGGTAGAATTTAAAGGGGATTTTGGGAAGATTTAGGAGGACTTGAAAGGTAAGTGGGGAATTTAGAAGGGGAAAGAAAGAAGATGAAAACAAAGGCTTAGAGGGAGTGAAATAAGAGGGAAAGGAGGCCTTTGGGCATTTCTTTACAAACAGAGAGGCTTTATAATGGGAACCAACAGAGGGGATTTTATAAAAGGACCAAAGGCACACGTATCAAGGATGATGTGTTTTCAGGGGAAATGCATTCCTTGAAGGCTCAAAAACATTTTATCCCCTTGCTTGCTTGTCAAAAATTTATGGGGGGTTAACAAGTTGCACTTATGGAGGTTTGTCAGATTCTATCTTCATTTGTGCAGCAAATATAACATCTAATAAGAGCAGTTTGTATTCTCTGCATAGTGTTCAGAAATCAGTTCAGTGTCATGATCTGACTGTATGGTTTGACCAGTAGTTTCTAGTATGCTTCCCAATGAGTGTTTTTTAGCTGTAAAAGTTTTTCTTCCTTGATTTGACCAACTTCTTTCCAACTTTGTTCTAAATATTTGATATCAGGAAGAGATTTGAGATTTCCTTCTCTAATTTTTACACAACACTTTGTCACTGTCCCTGTAATCCCCAACTTGCACATTGGAGGGTCATTTCTGTGACCAATACGCAGTGTCATGCTTTGAAAATACCATCCTTGCATCCCTTTTTATGAAAGAAACATTCTTCTTGTTGATATTTCCCTAGGCATAGCAGTAAAAATCCCTTTTTTTTCCTTGGCGTGAGTAGGCCGTTTGATCTGAAATGTGAGAAATTCTTATTTCTAATACAGAGATTGACTGTAGGGGCATTTATTGGATATGTCACCTTTAAAGAAAGGATGAGATCTAGAAGATACCTGGCCCTTTACAAACTCTATCTAAATAAATAATAGAAGAAATCACTAATGATATGGAAATGAAACTACTTGTTTGTTGTTCAAGGTATTCATTATCCATAAACTTATGTGTGCAAACTGTTTTATATGTTTTGCAATTGGAACAAAATTATTTTGGTAAATTTCTAAGTCTTTTTGTGTGTAGGAGGCTTATTTCTTTTTACTGTTTAACATATTTAACTCTGGAAAAACATAGTAATATAAATCACCTATATAACACAACATATGATAAGGTAGTTCACCCCTCCTGGGCTACATTTTCCGGGTCCTTGGCCCCCAAATGGGCATGTCCTTGGTTTTATTATGCTTAAAATTGGTTATACAGTGTGAAGAAAACCCAAA
This sequence comes from Pinus albicaulis, assembly GCA_034641835.2. Taxonomy (NCBI): domain Eukaryota; kingdom Viridiplantae; phylum Streptophyta; class Pinopsida; order Pinales; family Pinaceae; genus Pinus; species Pinus albicaulis. Next base: position 134,871,450 of record CM076583.1, on the reverse strand, counting down.
CAGGCAAAAATAACTGTAGAAATAAGTTTATAACATAGAAAAAATTAAATATAGGCTTTTGTTTCACCTCCAAAGGTTAACCATAGCCCAATATAGCTCCAACACTCCCTAGGCCCTGATGGCTCTCCAAGCTTCTCTGCTTAAAAATTACCTGAAGATGAGTTATTTTTCCTCTTAAACCTGCACCATTAGCTCTGGAATGCTCAAAATACCCAAAATCAAAAAACAAATCGTGCAAAAAGGTTCTCTCATGCAAAAGTTATGGCCAAATCCATTTTTTCCCAATTTGGCCTAAAATACCTCCACTAATTGTGGAGAACTAGATTTAAGGTCGATAAATTTGGCAAACTGACCGAATTAGGTGAAATCGAACCAATTTTGGTGGGGACCATTAGTGGTTAACATTTATGGTTAGCTTGCGGGGTCACATGGTTCTCCCTCTAACTTGCCTCCGAAACCGTGGAGAGACCGTTGCGTTAACCGTTAACGTGGCAGTAACCGTTTAAAGTGGTGCTGTCACATGAGTTTTTGGCGGGTGGTTAAAGTTTGTGTAAATTTGTGACCTTGGTCCAAAAAGCACAGTCACATTGAATGGGGGCTAGCCACTTTAAACCTCCACCCATAACAATTTTACACCATAAATATAAATGCCGCCCACCATATGTTAAGACTCATATGCGTGGTCCAATGGTAAGTTGTGGCACTTGCAATGGTGAGGTCTTGGGTTCAAACCCGTGGATTCACAAAAAACATTTTGAATGCCAAAATTCTGCCATGGCCTGGGGCCGCGTGGTGGCCTCCGAGCTTGCCACATGGCACCCTTTAATTGGCCGAAATTTCAAAAGTCAACAAACTGACGATTCTTGTGCTGCCATTTGTCGAAATTTTATTGGCCCAGGTGGAATATTTCGTGGAATATTCTAGGGAATATTTTAAGGAATATTCTAGGAATATTCCTTAGAATATTCATTTTTTAATTTTTAAAATTTGGAAGTCAAACCTTGTCAAATTGGTCCTTTTGCAGTTTACTGAAAACTTCAAAGCTGCATAACTTTCACATACAATGTCGGATTTGAGTGCTGCTCATGGTGTTAGGATCATATTGTCGAGGCTTATCTGTTCATTCAGGTTCCAACCAATTTTGAGCAATTCCGATCTTGAGAATTTTTAGAACTTAGAACATGATCACCTGATCACACCTCCGAAATGGGAAGCTTTTGGACCCACAAAAGCTCTCCGATTACAGAAAATGAAGATGAGGAGACTGATTCTCCACTCTTCCAACTTTGAACCACTGAAATCTTCCTGACTTCATAAAATTGAGCTTCTCAGAAAATGATAAATTGTTCCTTAAATATAATTAATGACCATTGCTAACATTGACTGAGTCATGACGCAAATTATTGAAATTTGTAGAACAACAACTATAATTTGCAGAAAGCATATTGTTTCTACAATGGTCAAACTTCAAAGAAGATTGAGAATAAGATTCACCTTGCCAACTGTTCACATGGAAAATTTTTGTTGAATGAACCCTGTACTTGTGTCGATTCCCAACCAAGTTTTCTCACCATCCCAATCTACAATTCTGAAACCAACATTGACCCATGCTGAACTGTGTGCCCTCTTTGCTTGCATGCCTTTCCTTTTCATGGACTCTTGCACTTCTTTGCACTGACAGTTCGTTCTATGCACTGATCGACACCAAAGGTACCTTGTGCAACATATTGTCATCTTCTTTCAAAGACAAACTATTATCAGACTAAAACATACCATCATTTATATCAGCAATATCATGAAAGGAAAATGTACAAAATCTTGTTGTTTAACCATTAACAAAGTCATATTTTGACTTGCATTAACTAGCCTTTTCAATTTCCCTGCATGGACTAAAGAAGATTCTAGCTTCTTCGTATGTGCCCTCACAATGTACTCTTTTCCATCCTTGAACAAGTGATACTTATACTCATGGCGATGGAAGATTGCCTTTTTGTCATATAAATATGGAATACCCAACACAACACCTGTAATGTCAAACGGTACTACATCCATTTCAACCCAATCAACATATTGAGCTGTTATGGCGAAGCACAAGATGCACTTTCTTTAGACTTGCAAGTTTTCATCCTTGCATATCCACCCAAGTGGATAAGGCTTTGGATGTGGAATTGTCTCAAGTTTTAGCTGTTTGACCAAGTCTTCTGAAATGAGATTAGCTTGAGACCCACTATCAAAAAGTGTGTATATATTTGTGTGGTTTGAGATTATCCTCACATGAAATAGCTCTATCCTCCTCTTTTCATTTTGAGTTTCTTTCTGATAGTTTAATGTGCTAGAACTAGGATTTGTTTCTTATACAACCTCTTTCCCCTTTATGTTCTTTAATACGACGGCAATACCTTTTTTCTCGTCACCTGATTCTCACCCTAAGTCCTCTTCAACAGTTGCAACAGTTTTTCCCTTTTCTTTGGTTTTGTCTTTGTTTTCATATTTCTCTGGTTTCAGCTTCGGATGAAGCTTCCAACAATGATATTCATTGTGGCTTGTTTTTTAACAGTTCTTGCAAAAGAATTTCCCTTTTTCATTTTTAGAGTTTGCAATCCTTCTTCCTTTTCTTTTAAAATCACTACCCTCATTCAGTGCATCAAAAGTGTTTTTCCCTCTAGCCTCTAAATGTGTAGCTTGTACACAAACTTCGTCTAGACTAGTAGGATTAAACATAAGGATAGTATGTATAAGGTAATTATGCAAACCACTTATATACTTCAGCAAAGTATCTTGACTTTGTAAGTATATCCCTAACAACTATGCTCTTCTCCTAAACTCTTGAGTGTAGTCTTGAACACTTTGTCCTTTAAGTTGTCTAAAGTTTTTCCAATTCATTATAGCCTTTTGTAGATGAGCAAGAGGATACAATTTCTTCTTGATTGCAGTAATAAATTTAGTCCATGATAGATTAATATTACCATATTTCTTGATTCCATCCCTGGTTTTGGCTTCCCACCAAACCAATGCTACTCCATCCATCCTTAGTGAGGCTAGTTGTATTTTGGTGTCATCATCATGCAGATTTTGAATCCTTGAATAGACTTCCAGTTGTCTGATCCAATTATCTAATTTCTCTACATTCACTTCACCGTTAAACATTGGCAATAAAAATTGGACATCAAGCTTTAGAAAAGGATTTCTACAGTTTTTTTTTTACATATGTGACTGATTTACTGAAGTCGAAGAAGATGATGTTGAGGAATAGGATGACGATGGAGTTGAAGGATCACATTTCCTCCCTTCCCTTTCCTTGACTGATCATTACCCTTCTTTCCTCCTGAGGAATCCTCTCCTTCTTTTTGGATTTTAGATCCCACTCTAGCAATCCTATCATTTCTTTCATGATAGAGGATCCTTACCATTTCAGTCAGATCCAAGAAAGCTTTCTAAAATATTATTTCTTCTTCCTTGGGATCCATTTCTTCATTAGCTTCTTCTTCTCTTGAAGACATGCTTGTAGCTGCTTCTAAGGCTATTGAGAATGAGATAGAAGGTGGAGATAATGGCACCCTGGCCCTCCTTGGTTGAGGATTATCTTGTGCTCTAACCAATTGTCCTTCCCCTCTTTTAAGTTTAAGCCTAGTAAGCATCAAACTTACAAAACAGTAAAATATTTCTTTGCACAAAATTCCAAAATTGAGCTCAACCTATGCTCTGATACCAATCTGATTTGAAATGTGAGAACTTCTTATTTCTAATACATAGATTGACTGTAGGGGCATTTACTAGATATGTCACCTTTAAAGAAAGGATGAGATCCAGAAGCTACCTGGCCCTTTACAGACTCTGTATAAAGAAATAATAGAAGAAATCACTAATGATCTGGAAATGAGACTACTTGTTTGTTGTTCAAGGTATTCATTATCCATAAGCTTATGTGCGCAAACTGTTTTATATGTTTTGCAATTGGAACAAAATTCTTTTGGTAAATTTTTGGGTTTTTTTGTGTGTAGGAGGCTTATTTCTTTTTACTTTTTAACATATTTAACTCTGTAAAAACGCAACAATACAAATCACATATATAACAAAGCATATGATAAGGCAGTTCACCTCTCCTGGGCTACATTTGCTGGGTCCAAGGCCCCTAAATGGGTATCTCCTTGCTCTTATTATGCTCAAAATTGGTTATACAGTGTGAAGAAAGCCTAGACATGCAAAAAATTCTATATAAATGAGTTCAAAACACAAAAAAAAAGTAAATATAGGCTTTTGTATCACCTCCAAAGGTTAACCATATCCCAATACAAACAATACTGAATGCTCAAAATACCCGAAATAAAAAAAAAAATCATCCAAAAAGGTTCTCCCATGAAAACGTTATGGTCAAATCCATTTTTTCCCAATCTGGCCTAAAAAACCTCCATTAATTGTGGAGAATTGGAGTTAAGGTCGATAAATTTGGAAAAATGACCGAATTAGGTGGAACCATCGCCAATTTTGGTGGGGACCATTAGTGGTTAACATTTATGTTTAGCTTGCGGGGTCACATGGTTCTCCGTCTAACCCACCTCCGAAACCGTGGAGAGACCGTTGTGTTAACCGTTAACGTGGCATTAACCATTTAAAGTGGTGTTGTCACATGAGTTTTTGGCGAGTGGTTAAAGTTTTTGTAAATCTACATTCTCAGTCCAAAAATCATGGTCACATTGAATAGGGGCTAGCCCCTTTAAACCTCTGCCCATAACAATTTCACACCATAAATATAAACGTCGCCCACCATATGTTAAGACTCATATGCGTGGCCCAGTGGTAAGTTGTGGCACTTGTAATGGTGAGGTCTAGGGTTCAAACCTGCGGACTCACAAAAAAAAAATTGAACGCCAAATTATTCCATGGCTCGGGGCCACGTGGCAGCCTCCAAGCATGCCACATGGCACCCTTTAATTGGACGAAATTTCAAAAGTCAATAAACTAATGAATCTTGTGCTTCCATTTGTCAAAATGTTATTGGCCCAGGTGGAATATTTCGAGGAATATTCCAGGGAATATTTTGAGGAATATTCCAAGAATATTCCTTGGAATATTCCTTTTTAATTTTTAAAATTTGGAAGTCAAACCTGGTCAAAATGGTCTTTTTGCAGTTTACTGAAAACTTCAAAGCTGCATAAATTTCACATACAGTGTCAGAATTGAGTGCCATTCATGGAGTTAGGATCGTATCACCGAGGCCTATCCGGTCGTTCAGGTTTCAACCAATTTTGAGAAGGAGGACTTCAGCTGTGTAATTCTCTAGATGAGCTTTGAGACATGCTTTGCCCATCTAGAGGACCCTTTAAAACAAGGAGGAAATTCATCGAGAGGTCCTTTATCCCATCTGAATTCCCTAATGAGCTTTAAGACATGCTTTGCCCAAATCCTACTGGAGGATACTGCAACATCAGAGCATGGTTGTATCTCTTATTTCTACCTAATAATATAATTGACTATTTTCTGGTTCCCATCTTGTATTTTGTCTTTATCGAATGCAATATGCCTAGTCTTCTCTAATTGACTAGTAGTTTTTGGATGAAACTAGTATGTGGTATATGGTTATCATTTTCGGATCTTTTTGAAGGTGTCCAAGCATGATAAGCGAAGGGATTGTGACTTGCCTAATCGGGAGCGAGAAGTTCTCACCACCACTACGATTGCTAACAGTAGCATTGGACCACAGGTAGGCCATCTTATTGCATCCTCTTTCATTCAAATATCTAGGAACCTACACTCTAGCATGATTCCTTGTTAATAGACCCACTCTAGGGCTAGAGGGATCATCTCTGTCCACAGAGAGGATTTACCTACATAACAAGTTGGTGACTCCACTAGGGATCAATGTGAGTTTGTCTTTGATCTTGTTGGGTGGTTTTTTGGGTTTTTTGTCTTGTTGTTTACCTTTCTGGTTGTTTAACTGTGCTTCAAACCCTTGTTGAGCCCTAAAGTGTCAAGATTGACCTCTGATCTGTAGAGTTTTTTTCCATTTTCCTTGGTTAACTAGCTTGGCGCGTTTTTTTCCTGAACAGTTGCGTCGATTGGCGCATGTTGCTTTTGTAGCACTCGCGCCATCCCCTGTTTGGCACTGAATACCGCCTCAGAATTGTGCCAACCCCTGTAGGTTTTTGGGTGTGAGATGTTTCATGAGTTTTGGTTAGTTATACTTGTTTCTAGGTTATTTTTAAGAGTAATTGAAGTGTTTTGGACTGTCTTTGATTTTTGGAGGCTTGTTTTCCTCAGTTTTTTGTCCATTTCTTATCAGTGTGACTTGAGGTCTTAGGGTTTCTGAGTGCCTTAGTGCACTGAGCCTTTTGTTTGGAGATTAATTTTCTTGATAGTTGTCGAGTTCGTTCCCTGTTTAATTGCTCTTGGTCTCTTTGATCCTGTTGAGTATGTTCATTGGTTGAATGATCATTTCCTTTCTTGTTTGATTTTTCTTGCTCTTACTCCAAGCATCGATTACATTGATTGTATGGGTCATTTTGGAGATTTCTATTTGATTTGAAAATATTGTAGCATTGGTTTGGGTATTGTTGTGTTTGTTTCATATTGTTGGAGTCCTTCTGCTTCAACTTTTACATTCACTCTCTCAAGCTATTTTTTAGTTTTGTTTTTCATGTTATTTAGTGCATTGTTTTTTCTATTACATTGAAAAACCCAATATATTGCATTCTTTTTGCTTTGAAAATGAAACGTTCTCTTGCATAACTAGCATTGTACAACATAGGAAAGAGTTTTTTTTCCATAGATTACATTAGATGCATTAGTGGATGTTTTCGCATGATTTCATTATTCACTATTGCTTGAAAGTTTCCTTTCCTTCTTGTAGATAGCTTTCATTGAAAAAAAATGGTATCCTTCTACATGTAGCTTTTCATTTAGGAAAATTCCATATCTGACATACATTAAGGCCTGGAAATTGAAACCTAATCCAAGAACAACGTTAAAATCTATTTCAATTAACCTAAGGCAACATTGAAACCTAACGAAATATTCTAGTGGTCTAAGTTAGAGACGTGCTCTGGCGTCTTAAAACCTAGTATCTGTCATTCGCCATCTTGCTCCAGACAGTGCTAGTACGGACTTGTGCTCCCTGTACCGTCAAGTATATAAAGGGATACCCTTTTAGGTTGCAATCCTTTTATCCATAGGAAACTGAGTCTGTTGCTCTGTAACCGTGATACACCGAACACAACATTCGGGGAGACTACCTACACATACGTTAATTCCTTGGTCATTTCTCTTCCATTTGATCACCAAGGTGTATATGGCAGTTCACGGAAACCTGGAATACCCTCTTGCTTAGAATACCTAAGCAATCATTTTTTATCTTTACTCACTCCTTAAATTTGAAAATAACATCAAGCACTTGTCCTTTCATGCTCCTTCAAAATTGAAAGTGACTAGAGTCATATTTTTCCTGTTTCTTGACTCTTAAAACATGAAAGAGAAAATTTTGGTTTCAGTGTCGTAAAACAAACTAGCCATGATCACACGCCCATTAAAATTTTTTAGCACTTGGCTTGTTTTTGTTTGCCTTGGTTTTTTGATTCTTTGCTCGGATCTCTTTTTTTCCTTCTTGTTGTGAAGCAGTCATAGTGGTGGAACCACCGGTTTCGTCATCCTCGCTCCCTTCTAGAGGCAGTCCTTTATCGGAAAGGTCATTTGAAACTCCTCAATCCTCTAGGTCTGCCGAGCTTCAAAAACCTATTCTCCCGTCGGTCTTACCCCTCGCTACCCGATATCCTGTTGATGAGACAATTAAGTTCAATTGGTCTCACTTGGGTGCTTGGTCTGGTTTTGGGGACGAGGAAGAATTCCCTCCTCTTACATCGGGATCACCATTTCTAGCTGTTATTATACCTCCTAGTCCCCATAGTCTTTTCAAAGATCTTATGGAGGAGTCAGACATGGAAACATTAGGTCCTATTGTTAGTGATGAAAATCCTATTTCTACTGAAGAATATCAACTTTTCCCTTAAAACACCACTCATGTGTCTGCTCAATATTCACCATTGGTGTCACTTCCAGCCCAATATAGGTCTTTGGGTCAGATTATTGCTGGTGTTGCATCCATGGTAGCATCTACTCCATCTAGGAGTCCAGTCCTTCCATCCTTAGGACTGTCACTGATGACACCTGCTTCGTCACTTTCGGTTATATCTGTCCCAGTTCAACCTACTATTTTCATGGTTGCGTCTATGCCGGTCACTCAGTCACTGGCGGCCTCGACTGAGATACTTGGTGGCCTCACTTTTTAAGAGTATCTTTTAGCTATTCATCAACATAACTCTCAGGTTTTTGAGCAACCTCATGCTCCTGTTAATCCGCCACACCATTATGACGAATATGGTAATCCTGTCTATTTTCCCTATCTTACACCTCATCACTATGATGCTATCAGTATCCCCATCTATGCATTTCTTACTCCCCATCATTATGATGAGCATGGCATTCCTGTTTATGACCCTTATGAAATCGTTCCTAAAATTGGAAGGACTTATCAGGTGCAACCCCCTGGCCCACAAGGACAACCCTTTCCGGGACAACCTTCAATTCAGTCAGGGCTTGCATTAGGTCCTCAGGGACAACCTTACGATCCACAAGGCCAACCTTTATAAGGTCAGCCTATGGTACAACAAGGACAACCCCAGGGGCCTTCCGATAAACCTTTGTATCAACCAGGACCTTCTTACAGTCCTGGGGGAAAATCTATTTGTCACAAGGACAACCTTTTGTACAACAACCGGGATCATATACTCAAACTGGTCCGAACGTTGGGCAACAAGGACAACCCTCTGGTGCTCCTTCGAGGCAACCTCGTCCATCAAAACCATCAGGCCAACCTGCTTAGCAAGGGCAACCTGGTGGCCCTCAACATCCACGGCAATCTGCTCCGCAGGGGCAACCTACTCAACCAGCCCAACAGCCGGCTCAATCTGCTCAACAAAAATTTTACTCTGCTTCATAGCAGGGTCCTACTTTTCAGTAGCCTGCTCAGTCTGCTCAGTAGCCAGTCCACCCTGTTTATTCAGCTCAACAGGGCCCCACTTATCAATAGCCAATTCAACCCCAAGGCGTTTATTATCCTCGTGGTCAATATCGACCAGTATATAGTGCCCCTCAAGGTTTTACTTATCACCCTCAATCTCAGTTGCAGTATAATCAACTGCAAGGCTATGCTTAAATTCCACCGAAAAATCCTTATGTTGCTTAGCAAGGACCTTGATGGTATACCCAGAATCAGTATCCTGGTCCTCAGTATCAACATAATTATTCGACCTATCACCCATATCATCATAATCCTTCGAGACAAACCCATGGGGGCAGAATTTTTCTCAAACAGGATGGAATGCGAATTCAGGTTCTTATCAGGGACCTTCTATGCCTTTTAACCCTCAATTACCATTTCTCGGCACATTAGAGTTACCGGATGTGTCAAAGTTAAAGAATAATCATATTCTTCATAACCCATATTGACCTCTGGTTCCGACTAAGATTCCTGGTGATTGTCCAAAATTTGAGGGCAAGTCCGGAGTGTTAGCACCCTATAATTAGCAAGATTGGAAAAAGTCCAACTGCAGGGAGAACATTATTTCAACCACTTTGGGATTCTAGGATCTAGCCCTCCTGAATCCGGAGAGGGATCTCTCCTAATAAGTGCAAAGATGGATTTGTCTTTGAAGTTTTGGGTAATGATATTAGTCTAGTTATGAAGGCCAAGGGTTTTGTTTGCTTTTGGATGGTCGAGCATGATTACTATTTGAGGTGGAAAGTTATAAGTGCAGAGAGTTTCAAAGGTGAGAAGTTGCAAGAAAATATAACAATATTTGGCCAAGAAGATAGATAATTGCAAGTTTTAGTCCATTGGGCTATGGAGTCAGAATAGGATTTAATTGAAACAGCAAGGGGCAAGAATGGTCCATGGGGCAAGTCATCTATGTCTAAGGATCTCTTTAAAGTTTGATTTATGGAATGAAATGAGACAAAAATAAGGGGAATTAAACAAATGAAGAACAAAGAGTAGCCTAAGATCTGGTAAGTATTTTTAAACTAGCCAGCTTTTGACATACACTTAAGAAAGACATGAAAGTAAACTAGGATCTGGTAAGTACTTTTAAGCTAGCCAACCTTTAATAAAATTTCAATAGAAAACATATAAAAACAGAGGGAAACACAAATGATAACAAAGGATGGTCTAAGATCTGGTAAGTACTTCTAAACTAGCCAGCTTTTAACACATTCCAAGGGAAACATTCAGACGGTCTTTGGGGATAAAACTAGGACCAGGGCACACCATATCTTCCTTAGTTCATCTCTACTTAACATGAAATTAAAGTAACCTCCAAGAACAATATTCATCTAAAACAATAAAATGAGGGAACGCCAGCATTCCTATGCTTAAACTGAATTAAATCATTCCTACACAACACAGATTGGAAGAAAACATTCAGATAAAGATTTTCAGTCAGAGAAGGGTACTGATATATAGTAGGTCCTAACTCTATGCATGTTGTTATTTATAAGAGAAGATTAAAAAAGTGAAAATAGAAACAAAATAATGAGTCACAATGAGAAAAACATCACCATCAACATAGACCAGGATCCCATAAATTAGCTTGTATTGATGCTCCAAACCAGTTACAGCTTTAAGTCCAATGCTTTAGTTTAGCAATCATCTACACATCTTAGCCTAACTTATCTATCACAAGTAGAGCTCCAAGGGCCAGTGAACACTATTTACAAGTAGAAGTCTCAAACTCAATTACATTTCAATGTTCAGTAGCCAACTCAACCAACCTCTCTCTCATCTTCTCCCGTAGTATTTATAGAAGAATGAGGAGGTGAGATCTGATAAAAGATCTCCAAAGATAATTAATACAGACTTAATGGCTTCTTGGCCTTTGGGGGGGCTCAATGAAGAAGCTTACATAGGTGTCCTCTGTATTTAATAATTTACATTAAGATTTAAGCTCGATGGGAGCTCTTTTTGACTTTTAAGGGTTTGTGTTGTGCAATAGTAACTCTGCTGATATTTTGTCATTTAAGCTCATTTGTAGATTTTACTCTCTGGATGCGCTTGAGACAAATATCTAATCCTGATCAATAACTTTGGCCTCTGATATGAATTCTTTGAGGCACAGGTGGCATTGTGGTACCTGGGAGGGATCGATTTGCCTCAGCTGTGGTGGTGGAAGCTTTCTGTCTAATGAACCTTTATGATTTTTATTTTAACTGTGTCTTAATTGGGGATTAGGCTTTTGATAAACCATATTAGATGTAATATCCATAGATCTATCTTCAATCTTCTATTCTGGTATATTTTTTACTTCAACATTGATACTCTTTGATTTGTGCCTGATTCACTGTGTTTGTTGGTGTGCAGGGCTGCGCAGGGGTGATATGGCATCAATGCCTCATGAAACACTGATGAAACCTGGAGTTTAAACCCTACGAATGATTCTCTTTGATGAATCGAAGGCAGGAGAATCGTCACCCTTAGCCTTTGAATTTTCTTTAGCATGGCGGAAAAACCATTTAAACCCTGCAAAATACAAAAAACATTATGAAAACCTGCATATATAGGTTTATTGCTTTGGAAGGACATGTGGGGAGAGCATGGCCATTGGATGGCATCATCCAATGGTCAAGATTGATCAGAAGAATTCAAAGGGAAGGCGGAAGAAGAATTTAAATCGGAGCCATTGATCGCGCAAAGATCAACGGTTGGGTGCGAAGGTGAGTAAATAATGTGAAGGAGTCACATTATTCAAAAAAGAAAAATAAAAAGTGGAGAAAAAGGTTTAAAACCTTTGTTTTGGTGAAAAATGGTTGAAAAATGAGAGGGGATCTTGGGACGAACGTGGGTCATCGTATGAGATCAGCCCACACAATCAACGGTGGAGATCGGGTACCACAAAACCTTAGAAACAAGCCCCGGACTTCAAAACCTTTAATTAAAACACACTGTATAATTATTTCGGGTCACAAAATAGGCTTGCTGGAGGTGTGAGGAAACACTGAAGACCTTCCCCCATTAGATTCTGCCGTGTGGATGTTGATGAGGCGTTGGGGACCATCGACCGCCGCTGTGGATAAGGGAACCAGGGTGATCGAGCATGGGCCGTCGATCTGCAGATCAGATCGACAGCGGAGATTCTTTCATGACTGCATCGTACCTTCTCTTATCGCATGGGCTTCTTCAGAGCGCGATCACCGTCTGATGAGCGGCCTCAGATCGGACGACGCGCATTGATATCGTGCTCACTCCACATCTGAACTTTAATGCGCGATGAAGGCGGTTTTTCAATAGTGCTCAAGGCCACGTGTCGGCCGGTGCGCTGATCGCTACCAAACGGAAAAAATCGCCTCCCTCTCAAAAGGTTTATGTCGAGAGGGTTTTATATTTGTGACTTGGCTTGGCGCCAGTCTGCGGGGCCACAGATGTATGGAAGATAATCTGACCGGGGGTTTGTGCACAGGGCTAATTGGCATCGGATATTTTAATAAAGGGGGAAGACTTGTACACTGTGTTACCTCCAATGCAATAAGCACCCAAAATAGCTCAGCGCCTAGTTCCAGTGCCAGGGCATATGGAGTGGAAATCGCTAAGGGCTCAGCCCAAGGGGGCTTAAACCTTAACAGAAAAATACGCATTTTTATGAATTTTTTGATGCTTTTCAAGGGTTTTTGTGGGTCTGGATAAGGTAATAAAAGAGTTTTTAAACCTTATCAAAGGGGGTTTCGATGAGGAGAAAAGGGAAAATATGAAAATGAAAGATTTCATGGGGAAAAGAGGAGAGAAAATGAGGTTATTTTTGGAAGTGGAAGGAATGGGAAAATGGTGTTTGCAACAGTATTCTCTCTTGGGAGTCAGCAGGATTTCTGAATGTAAAATTGGCACAGTAGTGAAGATTTGGACAGGGGCAGGAGGCCTTCAAGAGTCTTCAAGAGCCAACAATTTTTTCAATAAAATTTGTTCCTTGAAGGCTCCAAAAATGATTTATCCACCTTTTGTTATAAAATTTTTTATAAGTGGCTAACAGTGGCTCCACTTGGGGATGGTGCCTTCCTAAAGGCATCAAGAACTTTCAGACTTGGATTCTTTGGGAGGCTGATCAGTTGCCTCATCCATTGGGCTGCCTTTCTTTCCTTGTATAATATTCTTTTTCTCTGAAAACATATTAGTAGCCATAAAAACAATGGATCTTTCATCAACAAGCTGTCTACCTACCCAATCCTACAGATCTAAAATTTTTTCTTCTTTAGAGTGCACTTGGATTGGCAAACTCTTATACAACATTTTATTCTTTTGAAAGCAAGAAATCTAATATATTTCTAATCCTTATTTCTCCATGGAATCAGATTGAACAGTTAAGCTGATATGATTCTCTACATAATCTACCATCTGTTGGGATTAAACTATCCAACAGAATTTTATTCTCTAAATTCTACAACAGAAATTTAAAAAGCATACAAATCAGGATTGAACAATCTAACTTGATGCTGGTCTATGGCATAAAAACAAGCTACACATAGACATTATTCTGCAAAAAGTTTAAAACAAAATGGAAGGCTTGAGATCTGAAAATTCAAAGCATTTCCTTCACCCTTTTTACAGCTCTGTTTTGACTCTTGCTTTGAGCTATCTTTCCTTTGTCAAATGGTTCAAATTTTGAGCTAATTGGAACTAGATTTACATTTTTCTTGACTTAGAATTTGAAACAGATTTGAGTCACTCTCTTTGGAAACTTAGGTTCAGATTTTGAGCATGTTTGAACCTTTCATTTCTACCCTAGACTATCTACTGATAAGCCAAGATTAAACAGTTTGGAAAATCGAATTCACTATCCTATCAACAGAAAATTTAAAGCTAATTAGTCAAGATTAAGCTATTTGAATAACTAGAAGTGTGTTCTCCAGGAGTGGCATTTGAGCTTGCACACTTTCATATTTGTTTCTCTTTTTGGTATCGGGCTATAACTTTCTTGTTTTCACAATCTGCCCTCTTTTCTTTGTTTTTGTATTTTGATTTTTTTTAACTTTGAATGCAATGATGGGTGAAGTATTTAAAATGAGAAAAAGATAAAAGGGCTTTCAGAACATAGCATGGATAAAGAGAAGTAATGCTTAAGCATCCTACCATTGACAGGACCCCCAAACAATTCTACTCCATTCAACTCTTGCAAGAAAAATGCATTATTACCAACAGCTGAATGTATAGAGTAAGGGCCAAGCCATAAGTTGTCAAATTTTCCATGCTTTCCCTTGTCTTTCCTCCTTGAGTCCCGTTTTAAAACTTTTTCCCCAATTTTTAGGGATCTGTAATTTTAGCAGACTGGTAAGACTAAAACTGCAGAAACAACATCATTTCAACCAACTTTGCGATTCTAGGATCTAGCCCTCCTGAATCCGGAGAGGGATCTCTCCAATAAGTGCAAATATGGATTTGTCTTTGAAGTTTGGGGTAATTATATTAGGCTAGTTATGAAGGCCAAGGGTTTTGTTTGTTTTTGTATGGTTGAGCATGAATATTGTTTTGAGGGGAAAGTTCTAAGTGCAAAGAGATTTCAAAGGTGAGAAGTTGCAAGTAGATAGAACAGCTAGGGTAAGAGATAGATATAACGTTGGTTTTCAGTCCATTTGGCTATGGAGTCATAACAGGGCTTTTGATTGAACAACAACATCAAGGGCGATCCAAGGAGCAAGTCATCTATATCACAAGATTATTGAGATTCAAATGATGTAATGGAAAAAATAAAGTGTTGGAGGGGTGGAAACTGATAATAATTTCACAAGGGATTTATAGTCAGTCTGAAGAAGAAAAAGCCTCTTAAGTGACTGTTTAAAACCAACCAAGTGCAGGGCCAACCATTGACTTCTTAGGCAATTTTGTATTGAAGCAGCTTAATTGACAAACAATCCAGTAATCCACATAATTACCTTCAGAAAGTATGAAAACACATAAGAGAAAACAAAGTGCAACTTAAGATCAGATAAAGTAATTTTAAACCTAGTCTGCTTTCAGCCAACACCAAGGGAAATTTTCAGAATCAGCCTTTGGAGAATGGAAGCTAGAAACAGGGCAAACCATCACTTTATAGTCTAATCTTTAATAAGAAAATAAGGAAAATAACTTTCTAGAACAATGTTTAAAGCAAACAGTAGTGTGAGGGAACTCCAGCATTCCTAACTGCTTGAATTGTACTAAATCATTCTTGAATAAAAAAATAACAGGAAAACATTTAGATAAAGATTTTCAGTTAGAGAAGGGAACTAATAAACAATAAATCCTAACGCTGTGAATTTTGTTCTTTATCAGAGAATAGTGAACAATATGGCATACATAGAAGGAAAAACAAATAACAAAGAAAGGGCACTTCACCAGTAATATAGACTAGGATCCCAAGAAACAACTTGTTATTTATGTCAAACCAGTTACAGTCTTCAAGTCCAGTGTTTCAGTTCAGCAATCATCTTCACTACTCAACCTAACTTATCTATTACAAACAAAGCTTCAAGGGCCAATGAATAATATTTACAATCAAAAGTTTCAAGCTCAATTACATAACAATGCTCAGTAACGTAGTCAACCAACAATTTCTCATCTTCTACTGCAATATTTATAGAAGAATGAGGAGGTGAAACCTAACAAAAGATCTTCAAGGATAATTAATAAAAAGTTATGACTTCTCGGCCTTTGAAGGGCTCGATGAAGAAATTTACAGGTGGACCGCTGTATTAATGTTTCACAATTAATATCAAAGCTCGGTGGGAGATTTGCTGACTTTAAGGCTCTGCGTAATATGGGAGTAACTCTGCAGATATTTGTGGCATTTAAGTTCCTTGCAGCAGTAATTCCCTGGCTGTGCTGGAGGTAGATTATCAAATTTGGGACAATAACTTCGGCCTCTGTTTTGAAAGGTTTGAGGAAACAGGTGGCTCTTGTACTAGCTGAGGAATCAATTCGCCTCAAATACATTGGTAGAGGTCTCTTCTGTCAGTTAAAACACTTATGATTTCTTTTGACTGTGCTTGAATCCAGGAAATTAAGCTTTAATAATTATCTTTAGCCATATTTTTCCAGATCTGTCTTCAATATTCATCCCGCTGTGCTCTATCTTTAGAAAACTAATACTCTTTTAAATGTGTTTAAAACACAATGTCTTGTCGATGTGTAGGACGTGTTGGGCTTTTAGAGGCATCAATGCCCATGAAACATTGATAAAACATTAAATCCAACCCTGTGAATGGTTCTCCTTTAAGGACTAAAGGCACGGGAATCGCCATTCCCGGCCCCTGGCCTTTCTTCAATATAACAACGAAAACCATTTAAAACCTGCATAAAACATAAAACAATTAAGAAATCCTGCTTTTTTGGGTTAAACTGCTTCAGAAGGCGGGAGAGGAGCGTAGCCGTTGGATCTAAACACATGGATGGTCCAGATCTAATTGGGGAATCGCAATCGGCGGGAGGAGGAAAAGGGTGTGATGAAAAAAATCCGATGAGATTGCGCGATCAGGAAGGCAGAAGCAATTAGGCGATGGCCATTGGATCTGAGGATCAGATCAACGGTGGGGAGTGAATCGGAGGAAAAAGCGGTCGGGGGAATAAACAAATGCATGTGATTAAACATTGTGATGCGACGAAGCACAGGCCGTCGATATAAAGGTTAGATAAATGGTTGATAATGAATTAGGGGAATTTCAATCGGAGGTTGGGAATGAGGCGATGCGATTGCGCGATCGGAGAACACGCCAATGCGATTGCAATGATCGGAGAGAGGGCCGATGCGATTGCGCGATCGGCCAATCGCAAGTGACGGTTATGAAAATTTGAAACCGCACCAAAGAAAATCTCCAATGGGATTAGGCGCCTGGTTATGGGGCTTGCTTTTAAAAATACTTCCGATAGGCCTGGGCCTATATATATAGGGGCTAATCGGGGTCGGGCCTTCGGGCCGAGGCTTTTCAATCAACCCATTAACATTTTTCCGATGCGATAAGAGACTCGGCCTCTGTGCTTGGTTTTACAAAGAAAATAAAAGACTCGGGGCTATGGAAATAAGACCCAATCGCATCGAACCTTTTGATGCGGGTCTTCTCGATCAAACCATTTGATTTCTCCAATTGCGATTGCGCGATCGGTTTTTAAATCAACCCATTTTAAATATTCAACATGTGACTTTGGTTTTTTAGACCAAACTTTAGAAAAGTGGGTTTTTGGTTTTTTATAAAGGGAAAATAGGTCGGGAATGAAATATTTACAAGTTTTTTAAGCGTCAAGTCGGGCCCACTTTTAATAAAAAATGAAAGTGCGATCGAGGATTTTTTCAATATAAAGGTTGATCGTATCGGAACTGTTTTAATACAAGCTAATCGCATTAGAACTTTGGATGATGGCAAAAGACTTGCGCACTTTGAGTTTGTGCGATGCGATAAGCGCCGGGGGGGCTTAGCACCTGGTTTTCGGGTAAGGGGAATGTGGGGGGAAGTGGTTAGGACTTAGCCCAACAGGCTTAAGTCCATAGGTAATAAAACTTTGTTTTTTTTATGAAAATTTCATAGTTTTTCAATGGAAATGGGGGTTTCGAAATAGTTAAAAAGTGATTTTTTAACTATGGAAAGGGGGTTTTTATGAAGGGGAGAAGAGGAATCATGAAAAAAAATGGGTTTTTATGGAGAAAAAGGGGAGAAAATGAAGGTAATTTTGGAAGAGGGGGAGGGAAAAAATGATGGTTTTACAGTAGTTTCTTCTCATGAAATTAGTAGAAATTCTGAGTATAAAAATGGGAACAGCAAATGAAGATTTTGTACAAAGGCATGAGGCCTTCAAGGAGTCTTCAAGAGTCAACAATTTTTAGTGGTAAAATTTGTTCCTTAGAGGCTCAAAAAGTCTTAGCCACCTTTTGGTATAACAAATATTATAGGTGGCTAACAGTGGCTCCACTTGGGGATGGTGCCTTCTTGAAGGCATCAAGAACTTCAGACTTACATTCTCTGGGAGGCTGACCTAAGCCTGATCCATTATGCTTCTCTTCCTTTGCTAGGATGATCTTTCTTTGAAAACATATTAGCAGCTATGAAAACAATGGATCTTAATCTACAAGCTCTCTACCTACCCAATCCTACTGATCTAACATTTTTTCTTCATTTAGAGTGCACTTGGATTGGAAAACTCTATTTACAACATTTTATTCTTTTGAAAGCATGAAATATAATCTATTTCTACTCCTTATTTCTCCCTGAACTGAGATTAAACAGTTGAGTTCAGATGCTTCTCTACCTATTCTACTATCTGTTGGGACTAAAATGTCCAACAAATTTTATTCTCTAACTTCTACAATAGAAATTTAAAAGCATTTAAGTCAGGTTTAAACAGTCTAACTTGATGCTGATCTATGGCATGAAACAAGCTGCACATAGACATTTATTTTTGCAGAAAAATTAAATCAAAATGGAAGGCTTAAGATCTGAAAATTCAAGCACTTCCTTCACTCTTTTATAGCTCTATTTTGAATCTTACTTGAGTCGTTTTTTCTTGTTTTCTGGTTCAGAATTTGAGCTAATTAGAACCAAATTTACAAATTTTGACTCAGAAAATAAAACAGTTTTGAGTCATCTCTTTCTTGGAAACTTAGGTTCAGGTTTTGAACATGTTTGAACCTTTTATTTCTATCCTAATATACCTACTGATAAACCAAGATTAAACAGTTTGGAAAATCAATTTCACTATCCTATCAGCAGTAAATTCAAAAGCTAATTAGTCAAGATTAGGCTATTTGACTAACTAGAAGTGTGCTTTTTAGGAGTGGCATTCAAGCTTGCACACTTTTAGATTTGTTTCTCTTTTTGGTATGGGGTTGTACCTTTATTGTTTTATCACTCTGCCCTCTTTTATCTTTTCTATTGTTTTTTCATTTTTAATTTTTCTAACTTTGAATGCAATGGTGGATGAGATATTTATAATGAAAAAGATAAAAAAAGGCTTCAAAACATGTCAAGGATCAAGGGAAGTAATGTTTAAGCATCATGCCATTGACAGGACCTCCAAAAAATTCTACTCCATTCAACTCTTGCAAGAAAAATGCATTGTTACCAGCAGCTGAATGAATAGAGTAAGGGCCAAGCCATAAGTTGTCAAAATTCCAATGCTTGCCCTTGTCTTCCCTCCTTGAGTCCCACTTTAAAACTTTGTCTCCAATCTTGAAATTGATGGCCTTTGTTCTCTTGTCAAAAATATTTTTAATGCTCTCCTATTTTTGCAACGCTTTGCTATAAACTTCCTCTCTGGTTTGCTGAAGATGAATGGTCTGATTTATTCTTATGATCATGTCATTATCTTCAGTTTTCAACTCTTAAATCAACTTCATTACTGGTAAACCAAGACTGTTTGGAAAAATTGCATCAGTACCATACATAAGCTGAAAAGGTGACATGTCGATAGATTTCTTCAAAGTCAATCTGTCAGCCCAAAGTGCATGAACAAGCTTTGTGTGCCAAGAATTTTTTTTATCCTCCAACAGTTTCTTGATTATGTTCACTAGACTTTTGTTTGAGGATTCTGCTATTCCATTACCTTAAGGGTAATAGGCCGTAGAATGCCCCAAATTTATCTGATATCTGTGACAGAACTCAACCATGTTCTTTGATCCAAATGCTGCTGCATTATGAGTGATGATCTTGATAGGACAACCAAATCTGGAGAGAATGTTAGTCTCCATAAATTTTATAATAACTGAGTCATTGGCCTGTCTACAAGGTATGGCTTCTATCCACTTAGTGAAATAGTCTGTGGCAGTGAGAATCCATCTATGCTGGGCAGAAGATGAGGGATGGATTTCTCCTATGAAGTCAAGTCCCCACTATTGAAATGGGGCTTCAACAGTGATTGGATGCAGAGGCAGGGGCAGGAGTTTTCTTTTGCCTTCAAAAATTTGACATTTATTACAGGCAATGATCATCTTGTGGATATCATGAAAAAGAGTAGGCCAATAGAAACCAGCCCTCAAAATTTTGTTGGCTGTTGTCTTCCAATACAAATGACCTCCACACTCTCCTTCATGGAACTTGTGCTTAACCTTCTCTGCATCAAACTCAGGCAAACACTTAAGCAATAGACCACTTGCATTTTTCCAATAAAGACATCTATCTATAATGCAATAGTTTACAACTTTCAATTTAAGGAATCTTGCCTTTGCTTTTGTCAAACCAGGAGGTGTATTCAATTTAAGCAAAACATAAATAATATCAGCATACCAAGGAGAATTCATAAAATGATCTTCAACTATAGGAGTTGAGAATTATTCTTGGTCATCCAAAGCGTTAATCATATTAATATCACGAACTTCAAAGTTGGATTCAGCCATTAATCTAGCTAGACCTTGGCCTTTGATGAGTTTAGTGGGTTTTATCTCTAATCATACTCAAGAATAACAACAATCCACTTACCTCTCTTACCATCTGGGTCCTGTGTTAGAATTTCTTTAACAACTGATTTTGGGACAAAGTAAATGATGTGTGAGTGAAGGATGTATACTCTGAAGTCTTTCAAAGCTTTAGCCAAAGCAAAAGATTGCTTCTCCATAATGTTATACTTTAAAGGGGAATCCCTCAATGCCTTGCTAAAAAATGCAATAGGCTGCTCTTGTCCTCGTGGATTTTTCTGTAAAAGGACAACAGCTATGGTATGCTCCGATGCCAATGAAAAGATATAAAAATATTTTGAAAAATCAGGACTTATTAGAACCAGTGTTTTGGTTAATGCTTGTTTCACCAGCTCAAAGGACTTCCTTGCTTCCAAGGTCCATTTTACCGCTTGCTCCTTCTTCAACATGTTTGTGATATTCCTAAGGAGCTCTGCCAAGTTGGGGATAAACTTTCTTAAAAAGTTAATCTTTCCAATTAAAGATTGCAACTCTTAATGTTTCGAGGATGAGAGATTTGCGATATGGCCTCAATCCTCTTTGGATCTATCTTTATACCCTCTTCAGAAATAATGTGCCCAAGAATTTTACCTTCTTGGAGACCAAATAATGTCTTCTTAGGGTTTAAAGATATCCCAAACTTTCTGCATTTCTTGAAAACTTTTCTTAAATGTTCTAAATTCTCTTCATTTGTTTTTGAAAACACATTAACATCATCAAGATAGATAATGATGAAAAAGCCCAGCTCTTCCGAGAAAGCTATGTCCATGGCTCTTTGAAAATTTTCTCCAGCATTCATTAGATCAAAAGGCATTTTCACATACATGAAAGTGCCCCATGGTGTTGTAAAGGCTGTTTTTAATTGATCAGCAGGGTGAACTAAGATCTGATTGTACCTTGAATAGCCATCCAGCAAAGAAATTATCTTAGAACCTACCACCCTTTGCAAAATATGATCCATCTTGGGCAAAGGGTAGTTGTCTTTTAATGAAGCTTTGTTTAAGTCTCTAAAGTCTATACAAAGCCAGATTTCTCCAGTTTTCTTCCTAACAGACACCAGATTAGATACCCATTCAGAATATCTAATAGGGACAATAATACCAGCATCATTCATTTTCATGATCTCCTTCTAAACCAGTGGTAACTGAAGAGGGTTTATTCTGCGCAGCTTTTGTTTGAATGGTTTTTTATTCTCCTTGAGGGGAATTTTGTGTTGTATTATTTCAATGTCATAGGATTTAAGATCTTTGTAACTCCAGGAAAAAACATCAGAAAACTCTTTAAACAGCTCAATATATTTAAATTTAATGTGAGTTGGTAAATTTTTAGACAGTTTAATCATCATAGGTTTGAGTTCACTACCTATATTGCACTCTTCTACCTCAATCTCTACAGGTTCCAGTTTTGGTTTATTTGCCACATCATTAAAATCGAACAACTCTTCTAAAGGAGTCAGACCTTTAGGCAAACTTTCATCTTTAGAATGCAGAGTTTCTAACTCCTTTGTTCCAGATTCTGCATTCATTTTTGTTTCTCTTTTAAGTTTCCTTGACAATGGATTTATATTAGCAAGTTGAGGAGACGATTCTTCTTCATCAAGAAAATTTTCTTCCTTGCAGTCTGTTTCATAGTCTGAGTCTGAAATGTTTAGTTCGAATTCATTTTTGAATTGCAGGAATTCTTCTATTTGTTTGTCATTTTCAAACACCTGCCAATATTTCTCATTATCAGGCACAACTGGTTTGAATTTTATTTGAGTTGTGTAGTCTTTGGTGTTATGTGGCATCAAGCATGTTATAGCTGCGTAGGTTAAGCTGTGGGCTGCAATGTTTTTCTTTCTTGGGACAAAAATCAATTGGGACTCTTCAAAAGTTTCCAAAAGGTCCACGACATCATTTCAGTAGGCCCAAAGTCTGGGATGATGAGCCTTATACTCCCCATTGACTTGCCTAATGATTAACTCTGAATCCCCGTGAACTTTAATTCTTTTGGCTCCTATCTTTTTTAACAAACGTAAGCCTAAAAGCAGGGAATCATATTCCGCTATGTTATTGGAACACGGAAAGTTTAGTTTACAGGAAATGTTTTCTATGTGATTGTTTTCAGTATTAGTAATCCAAACACCTACACCTGCGTTAGTTTTAGTGCAGGATCCATAAAAAAACATACTCCATAAAGGACTGTTTTTGGTTTCGACTGTTTGGTTACCGTCCTCTTCAGTTAACGTGTTCAACAGTTGTGGAATGTCAGCACTTAGTCGTATTTGTTTTGATTCACCAGAATTTGCATTCATTTGAGGGTTGTTTTCTTTAGTGTCCAGGTTCAAAAGCGAAGGATGTATGACTTGTAATTCAAGACTCTTGTTTAGCTTGCTAACGTCTTCCAACACAGCAAAATGTTTTGTCAGTTTTGTGGTATCTACCTCCTCCTCTCTATCGGCCTTTAACTCTGTCAAAGTTATTTGTTCATCTAATGTTTCTTCGTTAAAAAGGATAAATGAATCAAGGCCGGTATCTACAGAGTATAAAGGGGATTTCTGCGGTTTGTCTTGACTCGTGAGCATGTATTGCATATGAGAATCTCTGTAAAGTCTTCTATTCTGATTGAAAATAGGGATAGTCGCATAGGTCATGTCCATTTGCATAGTCCCTTGTAACTTAGCCCCCCAAGACCTTGATAGTAACATTCCATACTTGGGGGGGACATCAGCCACAACAATATCCATAGCAAGGCATTTGGATGGAATCTGGGCTAAGTTAACACAGAGGTCTTTGATTAATCCTAAACACCTTACTCTGCTAGAATCAAAGGAGTATAGGTCTTTATATGGTCTGGTAATTTCTAAACCAAGGCTCTCCATCACAGCTTTAGGCATTAAATTATGAGAAGCCCTAGAATCATGCATGGCGTTGTGTAAAATTTTGTCATGAACGTTTAAACCTACATAAAAGGGAGGAACAGGTCCTTCTTGATATTTACCTTAAATCTCTGGACCAAAAATAAGCTCTGGCTGGTCATCATTAAGATTGACTGTATCCCCATTTTCCTCTATATTTAAAGCCTTCAGAATTTGGGTTCTATATACATGTTGGGCAGCTAACTCAGTCAAGGGAACAGAGATTTTGATTTTGCAAATTTCCTACTCTAGGCTGAAAGGAATTTGGCTTTTGAAAATGCTAGTTTTAGCCTTATTAACTGTCGCTCTATCAGCACTATCATTTTGTTGATTTGTTTTATTTACACTTGACATAGTTGTTTTCACAGGGGTACTAGCTGAAGTGTTAGTACTACTAGTGTCTGCACCCTGTTTTTCATTGTTTTGAGTGCTTTTCCCTTTACCTTTATCATAATTTACAGCTACTTTTTTGTCCTTCTGTTTGAAAACTTTAGGCTTGGTTATAGTGTTGTTCTGTGAAGATTGGTCAGAGGTTTTGATGTTGGGAGTTTGTTGACTAGTTTTGCTTCTAAGGTCATATTCTCTGTGAGACTCAATGATGACATTTTCCATGTCTTGATAATCATTTCCATCATTATCTCTTTTGTCATCATAAGGTGTATATAGACCTTGTTTTTTATCATAATGAATCTCAAAATCATCATCCTCTACCCCGAACATGTTGATATTGTCTCCCTCTTTTATCTCATCCGTTTCCTCAACCTCACTTACATAGTTTTGATGAAAGGGAGGACAGATCTGTTGATCATCTTCTCTAGGTCTGTTCGGAGGTTGGTTCCTTCTAACATTCTGATTTTGGTTCTGATTTCTGTTTTGAGGAGCAGTTTGGTTTTGATTTTCTTGTGCTTTCTTAACTATGCTCATCTCTTTCATCATTTCTTCCATCATTCTCTCCATCTTTGAGTTGGAAGTAGAAGGTGTGTTCTCCTCTGTAAAAGACATTCTCTTTTAATTTTTCATTATTTCTCTTTTCTCCATTAAGTTGGCTTCCACAGAAAGAGCACCTCTTTGCATGTCTTCAAGAGTTGCAAAATCTCTTTCTCTCAACTGATAGGTCATGTCAGAGTCAAACCCTTCGGGAAACTTGTTTAAAGCTGAGCCTTGTGGAGGTTTTAGTTCTGGGGAGAGTGAATTTTATACACTATTGAATCTAGTGTAGTAAGCTTGCACACTTTCCCCAGTGTTTCTATGGAGGTTCTTGTAATCAGAAAGGACTTGGAGAGGATTCTTTTTTACTTCCCATTTGTTTAAGAACGTGTTAGCCACCTATAAATATTTGTTATACCAAAAGGTGGCTAAGACTGTTTGAGCCTTCAAGGAACAAATTTCATTACTAAAATTTGTTGGCTCTTGAAGACCCTTGAAGGCCTCCTACCTTTTCTCTGTCCAAAACTTCACTAATATTCCCATCTTACACTCAGAAATCCTGCTTATTTCCAAGCCAGAATGCTGCTCCAAAGTCATCATTTTCCCCTTCTCCCAATCAAAACTAACCCACTTTTGCCCCTCCTCTTTCTACATAAAACTCCTCGATTCTCATGATCCTTTTTCTCCCTTTCATGAAAATCCCCTTTCCATAGTTTAAAAAACATTTTAAACTATATCGGAACCCTCATTTCCTTTGAAAAATGTTGAAAAATCATAAAAAATACATTGTTTAGTCTTAAGCCCCCTCGGGCTAAGTCTTAAATCCCTTTACCCATTAACCCTCGGGCACATCACTTTCCATGCGCCCGCGGCCCCGCAGTCGGGTGCCAGACCTTTTTTATTATATATTTTTCACCCCGCCCCTCTCAAAACCTTTGTTTAAATTTAAACCTTGGGTTTTAATTTATTTTAAATTTGTTCCGTTGATATCATTTTTAAACCGTTCCACACTGTCAATCTGATCTACAGATCGGATGGTGCGGAGTGCGTCTTTCCGTGGTCCCCACCACCCGAAAGCCAGTTTCCCAAAACCGGCGGTATCCATCGCATCGCCTTTGGGCAAAAGGTTGTTTTCCCCCGATGGCCAGCGATTCCATACAACAGTTGACACGCGTACCCTGTACCTTTTTCAAAACCGTCATCCATCGCGCATAACCGTAGTCCATCGCGCATTATTTTTCGGACATGGATGCCCAGCGATATTGCTGTGGACCGTCTGATCTGGGGCGGGCCATCCAACGGCTATCGCTCGCCGAAGATGCACGATAGTTAACTATGATGCACACATGATAACTCACGCTATGGCGTGCCATCCACTAATCTCTGTTGTCAATCTGATCTGCAGATCGACGGTCCACATTCCATCGCCCTGTTTCATCCATTTGACTTTCAACCTCCGTTCCCGAACGTCG
Source organism: Pinus albicaulis (assembly GCA_034641835.2). NCBI lineage: Eukaryota > Viridiplantae > Streptophyta > Pinopsida > Pinales > Pinaceae > Pinus > Pinus albicaulis. Next base: position 134,845,711 of record CM076583.1, on the reverse strand, counting down.
ATCTCTGCGCGATCGACGACTCAGATTTAATCTTCTTTCGCCCAGTCCACGATCTCTCCCGATCAATCCCGACCGTTGGATGAAGCCATCCAACAGCCACGCTTCCTCCACTCGTCCTTTGAAGCAGTCAACCTATTTACGCAGGATTTCATAACATTTTTTGTATTTTGCAGGGTTTTAAGTGTTTTTCCGCTATAAATTGAAGAAATTCTAAATTAGAGGGTGACGACCCTCCCGCTTTTGATTCACCGAGGGAAAATCATTCATAGGTGGCTAATTTCATGTTTTCATCGATGTTTATCCAAGCACTGATGCTAAATGACCCTGCGCGACCCTGCACATCAGCAAAAACCATGGATTTGGCATAGGCAAAGAGTATCAGAGACAAAGACCATAATTAACCAGAACAGAGGATTAAAGGACAGATTTGTGGGGATTATGTCTAATATGCTTATCAAAAGCATAGTCCCCAAATAAAACACAGTTTACAGAAAACCCAAAGTGTTTTATCAAGCAGGAATGCTTCCACCGCCACAATCTGAGGCAAATCGATTCCTCTCAGCTGCCACAAAGCCACCTGTGCCACAAAAGTACTCAATCAAAGGCCAAATTTATTGGTCTGGATCAAATATTTTTCCTCAACACAGCCAAATAGGAAACCTTGCCAAGGAAATTAATGCAAAGAACATCTGCAGAGTTACTTCAATGCCACACAGAGCCTCAGAGGTCAACAAAAGCTCCCACCGAGCTTAATCTTTATGTAAAAACATTTAATACAGAGGATACATATGAAATATTCTTCATTGAACCCCTCAAAGCCCAAGAAATCATTAAGACTATATTAATTGTAATTTAGATCTTTTATCAGATCTTACCTCCTCATTCTTCGATATATACTTCTGCAGAAGATGAGAGAGGGGTTGGTTGTAGAGCTTTGAAATATATTTGAGCTTGAAATTCTGATTGTAAATAGTATTCACTGGCCCTTGGAGCTCTGTTTGTGATAGATTAGATAGGCTGAATAGTGAAGATGATTCCTAAACTGAAACATTGGACTTGAAGACTGTAACTGGTTTGACATCAATAAACAAGCTGTTTCTTGGGATCCTCGTCTATATCACTGGTGAAGTGCTTCTTTCTTTGTTATTGTTTTCCTTCTATGTATGTCATATTGTTTCACTATTCTCTGATAAACGACAACATTTATAGAGTTAGGACCTACTGTATATCAGTAACCTTCTCTAACTGAAAGCTTTATCTCAATGTTTTCCTCTAACTTGTTCATTTAAGAATGATTTAATACAGTGTAAGTAGTTAGGAATGCTAGAGTTCCCTCGTCCTACTGTTTGCTTTAAACCTTGTTCTTGAAATTTATTTTCCTTATTAGCTTATTAAAGATGACTATAGAAGATATGGTGTGCCCTGGTCCTAGTTTTTCTCCAAAAAGAAGATTCTGAAAGTTTCCCGTGGTGTTGAATGAAAGCAGTATAGGTTTAAAAGTACTTTATCTGATCTTAGGTTACATTTTGTTTCTCTTATATGTTTTCATACTTTCTGAAGGTAATTATGTGGATTACTAGATTTTTTGTCAATTAAGCTGCTTTAATACAAACTTGCCCAAGAGGTCAATGGTTAGCCCTGCACTTGGTTGGTTTTAAACAGTTACTTAAGAGGCTTTTCTTGTTTGGACTGACTATAAATACTTTGTGAAATTATTATCAGTTTCCACCCCCTCCAACACTTTATTATTTCCATTCCATCACTCTAATCTCAATAATCTTGTGGTATAGATGACTTGCCCCTTGGATCACTCTTGACGTTGTTGCTCAATTAAAGCCTAGATATGACTCCATAGCCAAATGGACTAAAAACCAGCGTTATATCTATCTTTTTAGCCTAAGCTGTTCTATTCACTTGCAACTTCTCACTTTTGAAACTGTTTTTCATTTAGAACTTTCCCCTCAAGTAATTTTCATGCTCAACCATCCAAAAAACAAAAAAACCCTTGGCCTTCATAACTAGCCTAATATCATAACCCCAAACTTCAAAGACAAATCCATCTTTGCACTTATTGGAGAGATCCCTCTCCGGATTCAGGAGGGATAGATCCTAGAATCCCAAAGTTGGTTGAAACGATGTTGCTTTTGCAGTTTTAGTCTTACCAATCTGCTAAAATTACAGATTCCTAACAGAACATTTGATGGAGGCCTTGGAGATCATTAATACTATGGGGGCTAAACCTTTAAACCATTTTCTTACTTCTCCCCCTAAGATCTAAGAAAATAACCTAAGCTTGACAGAATCATCATCAATTTAATTTCTATCAAAGTAGTCATTCATTTTATCTACATGTTGTGATGCAGTTGTAGCATTGCTAGCATCATATAATGGAATTTTGGACGGATAGTCCTGTGGAAGATTTACTAGTGGTACAGGGAGGACTAGGGGAGCATACCATGCAGCCATGACAGGAGGTGGAGGTGGATTTACAAGAGGGACAGTGGGCTAAAGTGGAGTGGTTTGGGCAGTGGATGTAGGGTGAGTAGAAGTGGATGGACCAGGAAAAAACTGCTGAGCTGATCTTGGATGAGATACACCTAAATTGTGAAGGAAATGCAAATCAGGGGGTGTTGTTTCTCTATTACCAGGATGTTCACTTGCGTCATGGGATAAAAGTGAAAATTCAGAGTCTAGCTGAGTTATATCATCAAATGACCTAGTTCTAAATGGATTTACTAAGTCAGGTTGTGATTATTGTAGAGCTGTAAGATTTTCGGGAACTGAATTAGCTCTCAAGGGTGATATGAAAACAGTTGATAATTTAATCCTAGGAGACTTCCAAAGGATGATTTCTGGGTGATCAACTATCTCAGGTGGATCCAGGTCAGGATGGGCTCTAGTGTGAATCTTTCTAGAAGCCACTATGCTATGTATCCTATACCCAAATAAACAAGAAAAGTTCAACCAGATATGACAATCTTTAAGAGGTTAACTAGTCTATTTGAAACTCAATCCTACAGTCCTCTAACTAAGTTTGAAAGATGTTATAATGATAAGGATTATTCCCAGTGGAGTCTTAAGGCCTGTTTAAGGATTGTGGAGTCGCCAAGTGGAAGTTTTTAGCTCCTAAGGAGGTAAAAGGTTTTATGGTCCACCACCATTTTTATTGAATACCAATTAGAAATATTTTTAGGTTTTTCTAAGTTATTTTTTAGTTGTATGGTTTTTAAGAATATCCTAACTTTGCTTTAAAACTTAGCTATGGTTATGAGACAAAAAGAGTTTACTCTTATGGCTAAGCTAGCTAATCTTTCAAGGTTAGATAAAGTCTTAAGAGAATCCTAGGTCTTGCCTAGTTTGTCACTGATTCAAACAAGTTTTACCATGATTACCATGACTTGGTAGTTCTTGAAAAGGCTGCTTTTTACTCTCAAGGTTTTATGGAGTGTTTAAGGGAAATGCGTTCCCCAGCGGAGTCTCCAGAAATGTTAGGGATCTGTAATTTTAGCAGACTGGTAAGACTAAAACTGCAGAAATAACATCGTTTCAACCAACTTTGGGATTATAGGATCTAGCCCTCCTGAATCCGGAGAGGGATCTCTCCAATAAGTGCAAAGATGGATTTGTCTTTGAAGTTTGGGGTAATGATATTAGGCTAGTTATAAAGGCCAAGGGTTTTGTTTGTTTTTGGATGGTTGGGCATGAATACTATTTTGAGGGGAAAGTTCTAAGTGCAAAGAGATTTCAAAGGTGAGAAGTTGCAAGTAGATAGAACAGCTAGGTTAAGAGATAGATATAACGTTGGATTTTAGTCCATTGGGCTATGGAGTCATAACAGGGATTTTAATTGAACAACAACATCAAGGGTGATCCAAGGGGCAAGTCATCTATATCACAAGATTATTGAGATTCAAATGATGGAATGGAAACAATAAAGTGTTGGAGGGGTGGAAACTGATAATAATTTCACAAGGGATTTATAGTCAGTCCGAACAAGAAAAAGCCTCTTAAGTGACTGTTTAAAACCAACCAAGTGCAGGGCCAACCATTGAATTCTTAGGCAAGTTTGTATTGAAGCAGCTTAATTTACAAACAATCCAGTAATCCACATAATTACCTTCAGAAAGTATGAAAACACATAAGAGAAAACAAAGTGCAACTTAAGATCAGATAAAGTAATTTTAAACCTAGTCTACTTTCAGCCAACACCAAGGGAAACTTTCAGAATTAGCCTTTGGAGAATGGAAGCTAGAAACATGGAAAACCATCACTTTCTAGTCTAATCTTTAACAAGCAAATAAGGAAAATAACTTTCTAGAACAATGTTTAAAGCAAACAGTAGGGTGAGGGAACTCCAGCATTCCTAACTGCCTGATTTGTACTAAATCATTCTTGAATAAACAAATAAGAGGAAAACATTGAGATAAAGATTTTCAGTTAGAGAAGGGAACTAATAAACAGTAAATCCTAACTGTGTGAATGTTGTTCTTTATCAGAGAATAGTGAAAAATATGGCATACATAGAAGGAAAAACAAATAACAAAGAAAGGGCACTTCGCCAGTAATATGGACCAGGATCCCAAGAAATAGCTTGTTATTGATGTAAAAGCAGTTACAGTCTTCAAGTCCAGTGTTCCAGTTCAGCAATGATCTTCACTATTCAGCCTAACTTATCTATTACAAACAGAGCTTCAAGGGCTAGTGAATAATATTTACAATCAGAAGTTTCAAGCTCAATTACATAACAATGCTCAGTAACATATTCAACCAACAATTTCTCATCTTATACTGCAATATTTATAGAAGAATGAGGAGGTGAAACCTAACAAAATATCTTCAAGGATAATTAATACAAAGTTATGAATTATCAGCCTGTGAAGGGCTCGATGAAGAAATTTACAGGTGGACCATTGTATTAATGTTTCACAATTAATATCAAAGCTCGGTGGGAGCTTTGTTGACTTTAAGGCTCTGCGTAATATGGGAGTAATTCTGCAGATATTTGTGGCATTTAAGTTCCTTGTAGCAGTAATTCCCTGGCTGCGCTGGAGGTGGATTATCAGATTTGGGACAATAACTTCGACCTCTGTTTTGAAAGGTTTGAGGCAACAGGTGGCTCTTGTAGTAGCCGAGGAATCAATTCTCCTCAAATACAACAGTAGAGGTCTCTTCTGTCAGTTAAAACACTTACGATTTCTTTTGACTGTGTTTGAATCGAGGAAATTAAGCTTTTAATAATTATCTTTAGCTGTATTTTTCCAGATCTGTCTTCAATCTTCATCCTGCTGTGCTCTGTCTTCGAAAACTAATAATCCTTTAAATGTGTTTTAAACACAGTGTCTTGTCGATGTGCAGGCCGTGCTGGGCTTTTAGAGGCATCAATTCCCATGAAACATTGATAAAACATTAAATCCAACCCTGTGAATGGTTCTCCTTTAAGGACTAAAGGCACAGGAATCGTCATTCTTGGCCCTTTGCCTTTCTTCAATATAACAACGGAAACCATTTAAAATCTGCATAAAACATAAAACAATTAAGAAATCCCATGTTTTTGGGTTTTACTGCTTCAGAAGGTGGGAGAGGAGCATAGCCATTAGATCTGGACACGTGGACGGTCTAGATCTAATCGGGGAATCGCAATCGGCGGGAGGAGGAAAAGGGTGCGATGAAAAAACTCTGATGCGATTGCGCGATCGGGAAGGCAGAAGCGATTAGGCGATCGTCATTGGATCTGAGGATCAGATCAACGGCAGAGAGCGAATCGGAGGAAAAAGCGGTCGAGGGAAGAAACAAATGCATGCGATTATACATTGCGATGCGATGAAGCGCAGGTCGTCGATCTAAAGGTTAGATCAACGGTTGATAATGAATAGGGGGAATCGCAATCGAAGGTCGGGAATGAGGCGATGCGATTGCACTATCGGAGAACAGGCCGATGCGATTGCGATGATCATAGAGAGGGCCGATGCGATTGCATGATTGGCCAATCGAAATTGGCGGTTATGAAAATTTGAAACCGCACCAAAGAAAATCTCCGATGTGATTAGGTGCCCAATTATGGGGCTTCTTTTTAAAAATACTTCTGATAGGCCCGGGCCTATGTATATAGGGGCTAATCGGGGTCGGGCCTTCAAGCCGAGGCTTTTCAATCAACCCATTAAACTTTTTCCAATGCGATAAGAGACTCGCCTCTGTGCTTGGTTTTACAAAGAAAATAAAAGACCGGGGGCTATGGAAATAAGACCAAATCGCATCGGAAATTTTGATGCGGGTCTTCTCGATCAACCCATTTGATTTCTCCGATTATAATTGCGTGATCAGTCTTTCAATCAACCCATTTTAAATATTCAACACATGACTTTGGGTTTTTAGACCAAACTTTAGAAAAGTGGGTTTTTGGTTTTTCATAAAGGGAAAATAGGTCGGGAATGAAATATTTACAAGTTTTTTAAGCGTCAGGTCGGGCCCAAGTTTTAATAAAAAATGATAGTGCGATAGAGGATTTTTTCAATATAAAGGCTGATCGTATCAGAACTGTTTTAATACAAGCTAATCGCATCGGAACTTTGGATGATGGCAAAAGACTTGCGCACTTTGAATTTGTGCGATGCGATAAGCGCCGGGGGGGATTAGCACTTGGTTTTCAGGTAAGGGGCATGTGGGGGGAAGTGGTTAGGACTTAGCCCAAGGGGCTTAAGTCCATAGGTAATAAAACTTTGTTTTTTTTATGAAAATTTCATAGTTTTTCAATGGAAATGGTGGTTTCAAAATAGTTAAAAAGTGAGTTTTTAACTATGGAAAGGGGGTTTTATGAAGGGGAGAAGAGGAATCATGAAAAAAAATGGGTTGTTATGGAGAAAAAGGGGAGAAAATGAAGGTAATTTTGGAAGAGGGGGAGGGAAAAAATGATGGTTTTACAGCAGTTTCTTCTCATGAAATCAGCAGAAATTCTGAGTATAAAAATGGGAACAGCAAATGAAGATTTTGGACAGAGGCATGAGGCCTTCAAGGAGTCTTCAAGAGTCAACAATTTTTAGTGGTAAAATTTGTTCCTTGGAGGCTCAAAAAGTCTTAGCCACCTTCTAGTATAACAAATATTATAGGTGGCTAACATCAATATTGAAATTGCTGGCCTTTTTTATTTTGTCAAAAAGCTTTTTAATGATGTCTTGCTTTTGAAATGCTTTGTTATAAACCTCCTCTCTAGTTTGCTGAAGATGAATGGTCCGATTTATTATTCTGATCATGTCATTATCTTCAGTTTGCAACTCTTGAATCAACTTCATCACTGGTACACCAAGGCTGTTTGGAAAAATTGCATCAGTACCATACATAAGCTGGAAAGGTGACATGCCAATAGATTTCTTCAAAGTCAATCTATCAGCCTAAAGTGCATGCACTAGCTTTGTGTGCCAAGCCTTTTTTTTGTCCTCCAATAGTTGCTTGATTATGTTCACTAAACTCTTGTTTGAGGATTCTACAAGTCCATTACCTTGGGGGTAATAGGCTGTGGAATGCCCCAATGTTATCTGATATATGTGACAGAATTCAACCATATTCTTTGATCCAAATGTTGTTGCATTATCAGTGACGATCTTGGTAGGACAACCAAATCTAGAGAGAATATTATTCTCTATGAATTTCACAATAATAGAATCATTCGCCTGCCTACAAGGTATGTCTTCTATCCACTTAGTGAAATAGTATGTGGCAGTGAGAATCCATCTATGTTGGGCAAAAGATGGTGGATGGATTTCTCCTATGAAGTCAAGTCCCCACTGTTGAAAAGGGGCATCAACAGTGATTGGATGTAGAGGAAGGGGTAGCAGTTTTATTTTTCCTTCAAAAAATTGACATTTATGATAGGCTATGATCATCTTGTGCACATCATGAAAAAGAGTAGGCCAATAGAAACTAGCCTTCAAAATTTTGTTGCCTGTTGTCTTCCAGTACAAATGACCTCCACACTCTCCTTCATGGAACTTATGCTTAACCTTCTCTGCATCAAACTCAGGAAAACATTTAAGCAATACACTACTTGCATTTTTCCAATAAAGACATTTATCTATAATGCAATATTTTACAGCTTTTAACTTTAGGAACCTTGCCTTTGTTTTTGTCAAACCAGGAGGTGTATTTAAATTAAGCAAAACATAAATAATATCAGCATACCAAGAGGAATTCATGAAATAGTCTTCAACAATAGGAGTTGAGAATTCCTCTCGATCATAAAAAACATTAATCATATTTATATCCAGAACTTTAAAATTTGATTCAATCATCAATCTAGCTAGACCTTGGCCTTTGATCATCTTAGTGGGTTTTATCTCTAAATCATATTCAAGAATGACAACAATTCACTTACCTCTCTTACCATCTGGGTCCTGTGTTAGAATGTCTTTAACAACTAAGTTTGGGACAAAGGAAATGATGTGTGAGTGAAGGATGTACACTCTGAAGTCTTTCAAAGCTTTAACCAAAGAAAAAGCTTGCTTCTCCATAATGTTATACTTCAGAGGGGCATCCCTTAATGCCTTGCTAAAGAATGCAATAGGGTGCTCTTGTCCTTGCGGATTTTTTTGTAAAAGGATGGCAGCTATGGTATGTTCTGATGCAAATGAAAAGATATAAAAATATTTTGAAAAATCAGGACTTATTAGAACTGGTGTTTTGGCTAACACTTGTTTCACCAGCTCAAAGGATTTCTTTGCTTCCAAGGTCCATTTTAACCCTTGTTCCTTCTTCAAAATGTTTTTGATATTTCTAAGGAGCTCAACCAAGTTGGGGATGAACCTTCTCAAAAAGTTAATCTTTCCAATGAAAGATTGCAACTCCTTGATGTTTTGAGGATGAGAAATTTTCAATATGGCCTCAATCCTCTTTGGATCTATCTTAATACCCTCTTCTGAAATAATTTTCCCAAGAAGTTTACCTTCTTGGAGCCCAAACAGTGTCTTCTTAGGGTTTAAAGATATCCCAAACTTTCTGCATTTCTCGAAAATTTTTCTTAAATGTGCTAAGTGCTCTTCATCTGTTTTTGAAAACACAGTAACATCATCAAGGTATATAATGATGAAGAAGCCCGGTTCTTCTGAGAATGCTATGTCCATGGCTCTCTGAAAAGTTGCTCCCACATTCATTATACCAAAAGGCATTTTCACATACATGAAAGTGCCCGATGGTGTAGTAAAGGTTGTATTTAACTAATCAGCAGGGTGAACTAAGATCTGATTGTACACTGAGTAGCCATCAAGCAAAGAAATTCTTCTAGACCCTACCACCCTTTGTAAAATATGATCCATATTAGGTAAAGGGTAGTTGTCTTTCAATGAAGCTTTGTTTAAGTCTCTAAAGTCTATACAAAGCCTGATTTCTCTAGTTTTCTTCCTAACTAACACCAGCTTAGACACGCACTCAGAATATCTAATAGGGACAATAATACCAGCATCGTACATTTTTATGATCTCCTTATGAACCAAGGGCAAATGGATAGGGTTTATTCTGCGCAGTTTCTGTTTGAATGGTTTTTGGTTTTTTTTAAGGGGAATTTTGTACTGTATTATTTCAGTGTCATAGGATTTAAGATCTTTGTAACTCCATGCAAAAACATCAGAAAATTATTTAAACAGCTCTATGTATTTGAGTTTAATGTGAGCTGGCAAAGTTTTAGACAATTTAATCATCATAGGTTTAAGTTCGCTGCCTATATTGCACTCTTCCACTTCAGTCTCTACAGGTTCTAGTTTTTTATTCTTGGCCACATCGTTAAAATTAAACAACTCTTCTAAAGGTGCCAGACCGCTTGGAAAACTTTCATCTTTGGACTGCAGGGTTTCTAACTCTTATGTTTCTAATTCTGCAGTTAATTCTGTTTTGGTTTCAAGTTTTCTAGTCAGAATATTAATATTGGCAAGTTCAAGAGATGGCTCTTCTTCACCAAGAAAATTTTCTTCACTACAGTCTGTTTCATAATCTGAGTCTGAACTGTGTAGTTCGAATTCATTTCTGAATTGCATGAAGTCTTCTATTTGTTTGTCTCTGTCAAACACTTGCCAATACTTTTCATTATTAGGCATGGCTGGTCTAAATTTTATCTGAGTTGTGTAGTCTTTGGTTTCATATGGCATTAAGCATGTTCTAGCTGCAAAGGCTAAATTATGGGAGGCAATATTTCTTTTTCTTGGGACAAAAATCAGTTTGGACTCCTCGAATGTTTTTAAAAGGTCCATAACATTGTTTCAGTAGGCCCTAAGTCTAGGATGATTTGCGTTATACTCCCCAATGACTTGCCTAATGAATAACTATGAATCCCAATATACATTGATTATTTTGGCTCCGAACTTTTTCAACAAACAAAAACCTAGAAGTAAGGATTCATATTCTGCTATTTTATTGGAACACTGGAAGTTTAATCTGCAGGAAATGCTTTCTGTGTGGTTGTTTTCAGTGTTGCAAATCCAGACACCTGCACCAGCGTTGTTCTTAGTGCAGGATCAGTCAAAACACATACTCCACAGAGGACTATTTTTGGTTTCTATTTGGTGATCGTCCTCTTCAATAAGCATGCTATCGAATTGTTCTTGGAGGTTAGCACAATGTTGAACTTGTTTTAACTTCTAAGATTTTTTATTGGGTTGAGGACTGCTTTCTTGACTCTCAATGTTTAAAAGAAAATGACACATGATTTGTAGCTCAAGACCTGTGTTTTGTTTGCTAGAGTTTACAGGTTCAGCCAAATTTTCTGATACTCCTACGTTATCTTCTTCCTCCTCTCTACTTATCATTAAATCAGACAAGTTCATTGGTTCACTGAAAGTTTCATCATTGAAAAGAATAAATGAATCGAGGCCTGTGTTTACAGAATAAGGAGGAGAGTTATGTGTTCTTTCTTGAATTGTAACTGTGTATTGCATATGAGACTCCCTGTAAAGTCTTCTTGTCTGATTGAAAATAGGGATAGTCGCATAGGTCATGTCCATTTGCATAGTCCCTTGTAACTTAGCCCCCCAATAACTTGATAATAACATTCCATACTTTGGGGGCACATCAGCCACAACAATATCCATTACTAAGCATTTGGTTGGAATCTGGCCTAAGTTAACGCAGAGGTCTTTGATTAATCCTAAACATTTTACTCTGCTTAAGTCAAAGGAGTAAAGGTCTTTGTAAGGTCTGGTGATTTCAAGGCCTAGGCTCTTCATTACAGCTTTAGGCATTAAATTATGAGAAGCCCCGGAATCATGCATAGCGTTGTGCAAAATTTTTTCATGAATATTTAAACTTGTATAAAAGGGAGGAACAGGTCCCTCTTAATATCTACCTTCAATATTAGGACCAAAAATGAGCTTTGGCTGGTCATCATTAAGATTGAGTGTGTCATTATTATCCTCAATACTTAAAGCCTTCAAAATTTGGGTCCTATATATATTCTGGGAAGCTAACTCACTCAGGGGAACAGATATTTTGATCTTTGAAATCTCCTGCTCTAGGCTGAAAGGAATTTGACTCTTTGAATAACTTGTCTCAGCCTTATTAGTTGCTAGTCTATCAGCAACATCAGCTTGCTTATTTGTTCTATTTACATTTGAAAAAATGGTTTTAACAAGAGTACTAGCTGAAGTGTTAGTACTACTAAGGTCTGCACTCTATTTTTAATTGTTTTGAGTGCCTTTCTCTTTACCTTTATCAGAATTAATGGCCACTGTTTTGTCCTTTTGTTTGACAAATTTAGGCTTGGTTGTAGTGCTGTTTTGTGAATATTTGTCAGAGGTTTTGGTGTTGGGGGTTTGTTGACCGATTTTTCTTCTAAGGTCATATTCTTTTTGAGACTCTATGATGACATTTTCCATGTCTTGATAATAACTTTCATCATAATCTCTTTTTTCATAATAAGGTGTATAAAGACCTTTTTTTCTTTCATAATGAATCTCAAAGTCATCATCATCTACCCCCAGCATGTTGATATCATCTTCCTCTGTTATATGATCTGTTTCCTCAACCTCACTTACATAGTTTTGATGAAAGGGAGGAGTGATCTGTTGATCATCTTCCCTAGGTATGTTTGGAGGCTGATTCCTTCTAAAATTCTGATTTTGGTTCGGGTTTCTGTTTTGAGGAGCAGTTTGGTTTTCGTTGGCTTGTGCTCTCTTAAGGATGCTCATTTTATTTCTCATCTCTTCCATCATTTTCTCCATCTTTGAATTCAAAGTATAAGGTGTAGATTCCTCTCTAAAGGACACTCTCTTTTCATTTTTCATTCTTGCTCTCTTCTCCATCAAGTTGACTTCCACAGAAAGAGCACCTTTTTGCATCTCTTCAAGAGTTGCAGGATCTCTCTCTCTCAGTTGATAGGCCATCTCAGGGTCAAACCTTTCAATAAAATTATTTAAATCTGAGCCTTGTGGAGGTTTTATATCTGGGGAAAGTGATTATATAAACTGTTAAATCTGGTACAGTAAGCTTGTACACTTTCCCCGATGTTTCTATGGAGGTTCTTGTAATCAGAAAGGACTTGGAGAGGATTCTTCTTTACTTCCCATTTTTTTAATAATGTCTGATGGAAAGCTTGGAGATCATTGATAATATGGGGGTTTAAGCCTTTAAACCATTTTCTTACTTCTCCCCCCAGACTTTGAGAAAATAACCTAAGCTTGACAGAATCATCATCAATTTCATTTCTGTCGAAGTAGTCATTCATCTTATCCATATGTTGTGATGCAGTTGTAGCATTGCTAGCATCATATAATGGAATTTTGGACTGATAGTCCTGTGGAAGATTGACTAATGGTACAGGAAGGACTAAGGGAGCATACCATGTAGCCATGGGAGGAGGTGGATTTACAAGAGGGGGATTAACAAGAGGGAAAGTGGGCTGGTATGGAGTGGTTTGAACAGTGGATGTAGGCTGAGCAGAAGTGGATGGACCAGGAGTAGATTGCTGAGCTAATCTTGGATGAGAGACACCTAAGTTGTGAAGGAAATGTAAATCAGGAGGTGTTGTTTCTCTACTACCAGGATGGTCACTTGTTTTAGGAGATGAAAGTGAAGACTCAGAATCTAGCTGATCTAAATCATCAAGAGACCTAGTTCTAAAGGGATTTACTAAGTCGACTTGTGATTGTTGTAGAGCTGAAAGATTTTCAGGAACTAAATTAGCTCTCAAGGGTGATCTAAGAACATTTGATAATTTAATCCTAGGAGACTTCCTAAGGATACTTTTTGGATTATCAACTATCTCAGGTGGATCGGGGTTAGAATAGGCTCTAGTGTGAATCTTTCTAGGAGCCACTATACTGTGTTTTTCAGACCCAAATAAATAAGAAAAGTTCAACCAGGTATGACAGTCTTTAAGAGGTTAACTAATATGTTTACACAAATTTAAATCCTGTAGTCCTCTAACTGAGTTTGAATGATATTAAAATGATAAGGGTTCTTCCCAGTGGAGTCTTAAGGTCTGTTCAGGATTGTGGAGTCGCCAAGTGGAAGTTTTTAGCTTGTGAGGAGGTAAAAGGTTTTATGGTCCACCACCATGTTTATTGGATACCAATCTGAAATATTTTTGGTTTTTCTGAGTTATTTTTCAGTTGTGTGGTTTCTAAGAATGTCCTAACTCTATTTCAAAACTTAGCTATGGTTATGAGACAAAGACACTTTACTCTTATGGCTAAGCCAACTGATTTTTCAAGGTTAGACAAAATCTTATGAGAATCCTAGGATTTACCTAGTTTGTCACTGATTCGAACAAGTTTCATCATGATTACCACTTCTTGGTAGTTCTTGAAAAGGCTAATTTTTACTCACAAGGTTTTATGAAGTGTTTAAGGGAACCTAACCAGAGATTTTGGGTTCGATCCCCAGCGGAATCGCCAGAGATGTTAGCACCCTGTAATTAGCAATATTGGCGAAATTCCAACTGCAGGGAGAACATTATTTCAACCACTTTGGGATTCTAGGATCTAGCCCTCCTGAATCCGGAGAGGGATCTCTCCTAATAAGTGCAAAGATGGATTTGTCTTTGAAGTTTTGGATAATGATATTAGGCTAGTTATGAAGGCCAAGGGTTTTGTTTGTTTTTGGATGGTCGAGCATGATTACTGTTTGAGGTGGAAATTTATAAGCGCAGAGAGTTTCAAAGGTGAGAAGTTGCAAGAGAATAGAACAAGCTTTGGCCAGGAAGATAGATAATTGCAGGTTTTAGTCCATTGGGCTATGGAGTCATAATAGGATTTAATTGAAACAGCAAAGGGAAAGAATGGTCCATGGGGCAAGTCCTCTATGTCTAAGGATCTCTTTAAAGTTTGATTTATGGAATGAAATAAGACAAAAATAAGGGGAATTAAAAAAATGAAGAACAAAGAGCAGCCTAAGATTTGGTAAGTACTTTTAAACTAGCCAGCTTTTGACATACACTTAAGAAAGACATGAAAGTAAACTAGGATCTGGTAAGTACTTTTAAACTAGCCAGCCTTTGATACACTCTCAATAGAAAACATATAAAAATAGAGGGAAACACAAATGATAACAAAGGATGGTCTAAGATCAGGTAAGTACTTCTAAACTAGCCAGCTTTTAACACATTCCAAGGGAAACATTCAGACAGTCTTTGGGGATAAAACTAGGACCAGGGAAAACCATATCTTCCTTAGTTCATCTCTACTTAACATGAAATGAAAGTAACATCCAAGAACAATATTCAGCTAAAAAAAATAAGACAAGGGAACACTAGCATTCCTATGCTTAAACTGAACTAAATCATTCCTACATAACACAGATTGGAAGAAAACATTCAGATAAAGATTTTCAGTCAGAGAAAGGTACTGATATACAGTAGGTCCTAACTCTATTCATGTTGTTCTTTATAAGAGAAGATGAACACAGTGAAAACAAAAAAAAAAAAAATGAGTCACAATGAGAAAAACATCACCGTCAACATAGACCAGGATCCCATAAATCAGCTTGTATTGATGCTCCAAACCAGTTACAGCTTTAAGTCCAATTCTTTAGTTTAGAAATCATCTACACATCTCAGCCTAACTTATCTATCACAAGCAGCGTTCCAAGGGCTAGTGAACACTATTTACAAGTAGAAGTCTCAAACTCAATTACATTTCAATGTTTAGTAGCTAATTCAACCAACCCCTCTGTCATCTTCTCCAGTAGTATTTATAGAAGAATGAGGAGGTGATATCTGACAAAAGATATCCAAAGATAATTAATGCAGACTTAATGGCTTCTTGGCCTTTGGGGGGGCTCGAACAAGAAGGTTACATAGGTGTCCTCTTTATTAAATAATTTACATTAAGATTTAAGCTCGGTGGGAGCTCTTTTGGACTTTTGAGGGTCTGTGTTGTGAAATAGTAACTTTGCTGATATTTTGTCATTTAAGCTCGTTTGTATATTTTACTCTCTGGTTGTGCTTGAGACAAATATCTGATCTTGATCAGTAACTTCGGCCTCTGATATGAATGCTTTGAGGCACAGGTGGCACTGTGGTAGCTGGGAGGGATCGATTTTCCTCAGCTGTGGCGGTGGAAGCTTTCTATCTAATGAACCTTTCTGATTTTTCTTTTAACTGTGTCTTAATTGGGGATTAGGATTTTGATAAACCATCTTAGATTTAATCCCCATATATTTGTATTCAATCTTCTTTTCTGGTATATTTTTGACTTCAACACTGATACTCTTTGATTTGTGCCTAATTCACTGTGTTGGTTGGTGTGCAGGGCTGCGCAGGGGTGATATGGCATCAATTCCTCATGAAACACCGATGAAACGTGGAGTTTAAACCCTATGAATGATTCTCTTTGATGAATCAAAGGCAGGAGAATCGTCACCCTCAGCCTTTGAATTTTCTTTAGCACGGCGGAAAACCCATTTAAACCCTGCAAAATACAAAAAACATTATGAAATCCTACATATATAGGTTTACTGCTTTGGAAGGACATGTGGGGAGAGCGTGGCCGTTGGATGGCATCATCCAATGTTCAAGATTGATCAGAAAAGGTCAAAGGGAAGGCAGAAGAAGAATTTAAATCGGAGCCGTTGATCGTGAAAAGATCGACGGTCGGGAGTGGAGGTGAATAAATAACGTGAAGGGGTCACATTGTTCGAAAAAGAAAAATAAAAAGTGGAGACAAAGGCTTAAAACCTTTGTTTCGGTGAAAAATGGTTGAAAAATGAGTGGGGAGCTTGGGATGAACGTGGGCTGTCGGATGAGATCAACCCACGCGATCAACGGTGGATATCGGGTACTACAAAACCTTAGAAACAAGCCCCGAACTTCAAAAAATTTAATTAAACCACACTGTATAATTATTTCGGGTCACAAAATAGGCTTGCTGGAGGTGCGTAGAAACACTGAAGACCTGCTCCCATTAAATTATGCCATCTCGATGCTGATGAGACACTGGGCACCACTGACTGCCGCTGTGGACGAGGGGACCGAGGCGATCGAGCGTGGGCCATCGATCTGCAGATTAGATCGACGGCAGATATTCTTTCATGACTGCGCCATACCTTCGCTTATCACACGGGCTTCTTCAGATTGCGATCACCGTTCGATGAGCGGCCTCATATTGGACGGCGCGTATCGATATCACGCTCACTCCACATCCAAACTTTAATGCGCGATGAGGGTGGTTGTCAACAGTGCTCAAGGCCACGTGTCGGCTAGTGGTGCTCATCACTGCCAAATGGAAAAAATCGCCTCCCTCTCAAAAGCGGTGCGATGAATTCCGCCCAGTTTTCTTTTAATATAATGAAGAAAAAACATTAAAAACCCAAAAATTAATTATACACAAAGGTTTGTGTCGGGAGGGTTTTATATTTGTGACTTGTCTTGGCGCCCGTCTATGGGGCCACAGATGTATGGAAGACAATATGACCGGGGGTTTATGCACATGGCTAATCGGCATCGGATATTTCAATAAAAGGGGAATACTTGCACACTGTGTTACCTCCGATACGATAAGTACCCAAAATAGCTCAGCGCCTGGTTCCAATTCTAGAGCATATGGAGTGGAAATGGCTAAGGACTTAGCCCAAGGGGCCTTAAACCTTAACAGAAAAATATGTATTTTTAAAAAGTTTTTGATGCTTTTCAAGGGTTTTTGTGGGTCTCGATAAGGTAATAAAAGAGTTTTTAAACCTTATCAAAGGGGGTTTTGATGGGGGGAAAATGGAAAATGTGAAAAGGAAAGATTTCATGGGGAAAAGAGGAGAGAAAATGAGGTTAGTTATGGAAGTGGAAGGAAGGGGAAAATGGTGTTTGCAGCAGTATTCTCTCTTGGGAGTCAGCAAGATTTCTGAATATAAAATGGTCACAGTAGTGAAGATTTGGACAGAGGGATGAGGCCTTCAAGAGTCTTCAAGAGTCTTCAAGAGCCAACACTTTTTGCAATAAAATTTGTTTCTTGAAGGCTCCAAAAATGATTTAGCCACCTTTTGGTATAACAAATTTTATAGGTGGCTAACACGAAGAAGACCCCTAAGCACATGTTATGACTTACCACTTGTGGTGTTCTTCTAACTCTTGGGTCGACGATTCTATTCGGCTTCATCTTTTTCAACAGAATCTTACTGGTGCTACTGCTATGTGGTATATCGAGCTCTCTCGTGGTATCTTTCAAGATTTCAACTCTCTCTCCATGGCGTTCCTTACTCATTTTCAGTTACCAGTTCATTATGAAGTCGGGACGCATCTCTTCACTTCCTTGAAATAGGATTGGGCTACTCATATCTCGGACCATATTCATGAATGGAGATGTCGTCATTGCTTGATCAAATTTGAAATTCCCAATCAGCTTCTTACTCATTGGTTCACTACCTCCTTTTTCAATCAGATTGCGAAGGACATAGCAATGGGGGCACGTGTAACTGAGGAACATGCCATTGCTTGTGCCCAATACCTTGATCTCGTGTACTCTCAATCGGGCATATTGTATGATATTTTGACTGATGCCCCTCGACCTGGAACTTTTAACACACCAGTGACCCCATCTGTCGATGGTATTATTGGTTCTACGTCTTAGAATTTGATTAAGTCTTCTTCTTCCAACCCTGGGAAGAAAAATTCTAATTCTTCTAATGATATTGCTCCTTAGTCTAGTCTGAATCCTGGTAAAACCTCGGAGGTCAATGTCGTTCAGGCCAATCTTGTGGATAAAACTTCTAAAGGGAAAAAGAAGGGTAAAGGCAAGGTAAAGGTTGATGCCATGAAACTAGATTCATCCAAATCTCATGCTAATGATGGTTCGCAATGTAAGCTGAAGTACCCTTGTCTGATTTGTGATGAAGAGCACTACACCAAGGACTGTCCTCGACGGGCCGAAGTGAGTATATTTCTCAAGGGCACTCAGGGTACTCCTGTTGTCTGTAGAAATTTATATAACTGATATGTTATACATCTGAGATTATCCTAATCACACACTATTTGACTTCATTCACAATACATAATCTCTTCTACCATTGATCATTAATTGCGGAAATAAAAAAAATCTCATGCGCACATTAAAAACATAAACATTCACACATATGAACACAGTATTTATGGGAAAGCTTAAAGCTGAAAACCCCCAACTATCTGTATATTATATGTCATAGAGATCATGTAAAAATAATTATACAAAGCTCCTCACAAGCTCTCAATACAATCTCCAATTGATACACACTAATCAGGTCCGATCTAGCAAAACACATGCTCCAATCTCTGCAACCTGCTAGCCTGCCTATACTATGCAATCACTGCTGAAGAATGGATCTAAATGAACTCGAATTGGTCCATCCTTTCTCACGAAATCCTCATTGGCATCTCCAACCATGTGTGGTGCAATCTCATGCAACACTATAGTCACAACTGATAGTCACACTGCTCTTTCAACTACCTCTTCACTGGTCTCCACAGAAACTGTCCATGCACTGTAGTTAACTGATGTATTATTTAGTTGATTAATGAGTTAATAATTATTGAATTAATTAATAATTAATTCACACCACTCTCACTAGTGTATCAATCAGTTAGACTAGATACAACTAGCTCAACTATGTTTAACTCAGTTGAACTGAACACAACTCCACCAACTACCTCAATAACTCCACCAAACTCTGTCACATGAGTTATAATTGAAGTATCCATGAAATAGCTCCACTTAACCTTCAGGAATAGTGTAATTCCTTCTGTTAGCTCCTTGCAATACATCCGTTTCATTCTAATCGAAGTGCTCCATTAGTGGATAATTCCAGTAATATAGTCCCAGCATTATTAAGGGCTAATAATATTCGACTGATCTATTTTTAGATTAGCAATCTAAAAATAGATTTCGCCCAATATGTCTAAAAATAGAAGTCCATCTATTTTTCCAACTTGACCAACCATCCACAAATAGCATCCTACAACTCATAGAATATGATCGACATGTCTAAAAATATACTTGCGCCAAAAATAGCCTGCGGGCCCACTTAATGGAGACTCTTTTCACTAAGCTCATCATCTTGTTGCAATCACAACACTCCCTCTCAACAAGATAGGGATTATCTGCCACCCCGATCCTACCCCTATGGTATTCTAATTTTCACTTGGCGAGCACCTTCGTCAATATATCAACATCCTGATCCTCCGTGAGAATGTATGAAAGTAACATGGTCTTCCACTGCACACAATCTCTGATATGATGATACCATATGTCAATGTGTTTTGATATATCATGAAATACTGGATTAACTGAGAGTTTTATGCAACTCTGATTATCACAATATATCACAGTAGGATCTAAGTGTGAACCGAACAACCCGACCAGGATCTTCCTCATCCATATAGCCTCGCATACAGCCAAACTCGCTGCCATATACTCAGCCTCCGCTAAACTGAGTGCCACGAATCTCTGCTTCCTGCTGTACCAAGAAACTATTGTCGACCCAATACTAAAAATCCCTCCAGATGTTCTCTTTCTGTTCGTTGGGCTCCCTGCCCAATCTGCATCCGTGAAGCCACACAGCTTCACCTCATCTGAATATCTCTACCATAATCCATATCCTGATGTGCCTCTGAGATATCTCAATACATGCTTGCCTGCATTCCAAAAGAGCTTGGTAGGCTTAACCATAGCTTGTGAAAGCTGGTTAATAGCGTATCATGTGTCAGTTCGTGTATTGACTAGATACATAAGCGACCCCACCAACTATCGGTAAACAGTGGCATCCACTACCTCTACCGATGTAGCATCCTCTTTCCTCCATACACCAGGAAGAGGAGTTTCGATAGGCTTGCAACCATGCATGTTGAACTTCTCCAGTATCTCCCGGGCATACTTGCCTTGAGACAAAAAAAATCCATCACTATGCTACCAAATTTCCAATCCCAGGAAATAATGAAGGAGGCCCAAGTCCTTCATCTCAAACTCCTTTGCAAGATTAGCCTTGCATGAGTGTATCAACAGTTCATCACCTATTAGAAGGAAATCATCTAAATAAAGTACAATGATTAGAAACTTACCCTCCACCACAATCTGGTATAGGTTCAGATCCGCCTCACTCTTGGAGAATCCAAGTCCTATGAAATAACTATCTATCCATGTGTACCAAGCGCGAGGTGCTTGTTTCAACCCATACAGTGCTCTTTTGAGCTTGCACACATGCAAATCTCTGCTGAAGATCTTGAAACCTTCGGGCTGCTCTATGTACACCTCCTCCTCAATCACTCCATTGAGGAATGTAGTCTTCACATCCATCTGATGAATGTGCCACCCCATCTGTGCTGAGAGAGAAAGAATCATCCATATGGAAGAATACCTTGTGACAAGTGCAAATGTTTCCTCATAATCGATCCCCTCAATTTGTGAGAAGCCTCGTGAAAAAAATCTTGACTTGTAATTATCCACACTCCCATCAGCTACTTGCTTCACTTTGTAGATCCATCTCAAACCTACCAATGATTTCCCTTCCAGCCTTGGGACAATCTCCCATGCATTGTTTTTTACAATTGAATCATACTCTTCCACCATGGCATCTACCCATGCGGGGTCCTCCATAGCTTCCTCGAAAGAGGATGGCTCTGTCACGATACACTTTCTTATAAGAGCCATGTATCCAGTATACCGGTCGGGTGACTGTCTCTATCTGCACTGTGATGTAGGTGTTCGTACAATCTTCGATGCATCCTGAATCAGTCGCTCAGCTCCTGTAGTGCACTTCCGCCCTCTGATGGTTGGTGCTGCATGAGTGGTCTCTTCCAGTCCATGAACCTCCTCTTGTGGTTGATCCACATCCTGAGGCTCATCCTTAGGAACTAATAGCTCCTCATCTGCATGCAACTGTGGCTCCCTCTCAAGTGAACACTTCATGGCTTTCTCCTCATGAAATTTGATATCCCGTCGCACAACAGTCTTGCAACTGTCTTGCAAATACACATGATAGTTGTGGGGTGTATCAGTGTACCCCACAAATATCCCAACCTCTGCGGTCAGATCCACCTTCTTCCTGGCATCCTTCGTCACATGAATGTAAACAGGTGAACCAAAAATCCTCAAATGAGAAATATCAAGCCTCTTACCAGAAAACGCCTCCTCGGGTGTACTCATACCAAGTATCATTGTGAGGACCTAGGTTTTGCACATAAGCGCATTGTAGTAATATTACATGCCTCAGCCCGCAAGTTTATGGGTAGGCCCTGATCATGCAACATCACCCATGCAGCACCCATGATCGTTCTATTCTTCCGCTTTGTGACCCCATTCTGTTATGGGTTATGAGGCGCTATGAGCTCTCTTCGAATTCCTTCTGTGCTACAAAAGTCCTTGAACTCACTAGAGATGAATTCACCACCATTGTTGCTTCTAAGAGCCTTCACCTACTTCCCCAATTATTTCTCAACCAGTGCTTTGAACTCACAGAACTTTGAGTATGTCCCGCTCTTCTTCTACATGAAGAAGATCCAGCACTTACGAGAAAAATCATCAACAAATATCACATAGTACCTTTGCTTTGCTGTCGAAGCTACTGAGAAAGGTCCACACACGTCTATGTGAATTCTCTCAAGGATCGTCGTGGCGTGACTATCCTTCTCGTGAAAGGTGGCTTTCACAAATTTTCCCCAGTACATCCCTTACCTTGATACGGCACGCAAGTGTACCTTTAGAGGCTTAGGTAGAAATCTGCTTGAAAATTTTTCAAAGCACCATGGTGAAGGTAGCCCAATCTCCTGTGCCACAGTTCACCCTCATCTCGGCTCACCACTCCTTCTGTTTTGCTTGCCATTGCTGCGCAGCCATCTACCTGCAATTGATAAATGTTCTTAACTCGAACCACTATCCTCCAGGTTTCACTAGTTGCCTTACTGCACAGGAAAGCCTTTCTCTCGCTAAAGACAACATCATATCCCTTGTCTTCCAACATCGCCGCAGAGATAAGATTCTTGTTCAATCCTGGAACATGCATGACATTCTTCAAGATGGAAGGTTTGCCAGACTCCCTCTCAAAAGAAATGGTCCCGATACCAGTGGCACTGTATCTACCATCATCGCCCATCTCGATGTGCACTCCAAGATCCTTCTCATCCAGATCAGTAAACAAATATTTGTCTCCGGTCATATGGAAAGACGCACCACTGTCAAGAAACCACACTGATCCCATCACACTTGAGACCAAGCATGCGATCAGCGAAAAATCCAGCTCAAACTGCGAGGCTAAGGCCTCTCCAGCTGCAGATCCAGCAACCTGCTTATTTTTCTTCTTCTATGGACAATTAGTGGCGTAATGTCCGTGTTGGTGACAGTGAAAGCACTTCACCTTGGACATGTCCTGCTTCTTGCCTTTCGCACTGGATTGAGAAGCTTTCTTGCTCTTCCCCTTCTTTGCTTTGGCAGCCAAAGCGCAATTCTCTTCATCAGAGTTCTTTGATGAAGATCCGTCCCTGGTACTTTGCCTTATCTCCTCTTGCACAAGATCCGACCAAAGTCGCTCCCATCCTGGCAATTTCTCCCGACCATTGACAGAGTCCTGATAGGAATGCCAAATCTTCGGAAGCCCAAGGAGAGCCAAGCTCACCAAGTCCTCATCATCTACAGTCACCCCCACACTTCCCAGCTCATCCCTACATTGGATGAACTTCGTGAGGTACTTGGGCATACTGTCGCCTTTCTCCATCTTTATGTTTCTGAGTTTATCCTTGAGCGCCAACTTCCTCTAGTCACTCTTGCTTTGGAATAAATCTGTCAAGGCTTTCCACATCAAGAATGGAGAAGCCTTACCATGCAGGCTGGACACTATGTGATCCTTCACGCCCTCCAATAGAATCCTTTGACACTTTGCTGTCTTCTTTTTCCAAGCCTCAATTACGGCAGCATCGCTAGAAGTAGGCTTTGGGACTTCAGCATCTATGAACTCCTTCAACCCATTGTCATCCAACACCGCCTCCATCCTGTCCTTCCATGCAATATAATTCGAGCTGCCCTCAAGGGCATACTCCAATCGCAATCCGTTGAAAGACATCTCAACTTCGACACCAAGAAAACACTACTACAAATTCGAATTCCACCAGCACAAAACTCAACCGCTTCAATGTTTTGCAATTTCTCCAATGATCAATATCGCTCTGATACCATGTAGAAATTTGAATAACTGATATATTATTCACCGAGATTCTCCTGATCACACACTATTTTATCTTCATGCATAATACAAAATCTCTTCTACCATTGATCATTAATTGCGGAAATAAAAACAATTGCATGCGCACATTAAAACCATAAACAATCACACATATGAACACAATATTTTATGGGAAAGATTAAAGCTGAAAACCCCCAACTATCTGTATATTATATGTCATAGAGATCATGTAACAGTCATTATACAAAGCTCCTCACAAGCTCTTAGTATAATCTCCAATTGCTACACACTAATCAGGTCCAATCTAGCAAAACACATGCTCCAAGCTCTGCCACCTTCTAGCCTGCCTCTACTGCACAATCACTGTTGAAGAATGACTCTGAATGAACTCGAATTGGTCCAGGCTTGCTCACGCAATCCTCATTGGCATCTCCAACCATGTGTGGTGCAAACTCATTCAACACTATAGTCACAACTGATAGTCACACTGCTCTTTCACCTATCTCCTCCACTGGTCTTCACTGAACTGTACATGCACTGAGTTAACTGATGTGTTCTTTTAGTTTAATAATGAGTTAATAATTATTGAATTAAATAATATTTAATTCACACCACTCACTCTAGTGTAATAGCAGTTAAACTAATTACAACTAGTTCAACTAGTTAGCCGGAACACACTCTCCATCAACTCCTCAATCAACTCCACCAAAACTCTGCCACATGAGTCTAACTGAAGTATCCATGCAATAGCTCCATAACCCCTCAATAGTGTAATTCCTTCTGTCAGCTCCTGTGCCACATCTGTGTACTTAACTGAAGTGCTCCAAAAGAATAAGATAATGTTTATAGTCCAAATATTATTAAGAGCTAATAATATTCAATATATCTATTTTTAGACTGGAAATCTAAAAATAGATTCCGCCCAATATTTCTAAAAATATAAGTCCATCTATTTTTTCCGATTTGACCAACCATCCAGAAATAGCATCCCGCAACTCATAGAATATGATCGACATGTCTAAAAATAGACATAGTCTAAAAATAGACTTGCGCCAAAAATAGCCTGTGGGCCCACTTAGTGAAGGCGACTCTTTTCACTAAGCTCATCATCTTGTTCTTGATCTCAAAATTGTCCTTAAAAAAAATTTTCAGTCTTAGCAGACACAGATGAATTGACGACCTCGATCCATCTGCTCCATTTGGCTCTCAGGTGCTCATGATGAACAGTTCTACATCCATTTCTATCGCTACTCAGTCGAAAGATTATTCTGGGTTTTGCCAGGCAACGGGGAAGGAGAACGTTGATGGTCATCCTCCCCCACCTGTTTCCGGCCCTCTTGAGATTAAAAGGCCCAGTGCTGAACCCGTTGTGCAACCACCTTCCAAAGGTGTTCTCCAGAAGTCTTCTTATAATCCCAACGCCCGTGCTACTCAAAATTATAGTATTTTTGAGGATTTGGCACAAGCGTTGTCTGCGATGTCCGTGTTAGAAGTACTTCAGAGTTGTCCATCTCAGTGGAAAGCTTTATTATCTACTGTCGGTGGGATGGATCTTGCTGATACTAGCCTTCTCACTTTCGATCTAGAGAATTTCGTCCCACGACTTCCGCACCAGATTAAGCTCATTATACAAGTTGTTATTAATGGTCTTGACATCCATCGAGCCATTGTGGACGAAGGTGCATCAGACTGCGTCATGTCAGCTTCTTGCTGGAAGGCCATTGGCTCTCTAGCCCTAAATTCCTCAACGAATGCCCTTGAAGCATTTGATGGAAGGGAATCCAAATCTTTGGGTGTTCTCGCAAGTTTTCCGATTACATTTAAACGGGAGAAAATCAATGTTGAAGTAGAAGTAGTTGATGCCAAACTCAATTACAATCTTCTAATCAGTCGTAGTTGGACTCACGCTATGCTTTGTATTCCGTCCACCCTCTTCCGTGTTTTAAAATTTCCACACGAGGGAAAGATTGTTACTGTCGATCAATTGTCATTCTTCACCTCTTCTTCTGAGAACAACATTCTGTATGTGGATAAGATCCCTACTCCCTTTGAGAGCATTAGGCCAGATCTCTTCAAGGATCTAGCCCTCATGGGTATTTTTCCCCTTTCACCACCAAAGACTATTCAAGTTAATATTATCTCTTGATCTTATGACCCGTGGATTATTCCTTCACATGAACAGGTCGATATTCCTTCACATGAACAGGTCGATTCATTTGGAGATTCAATGCATTTGAGTCTGATTGAAATCAGTTATTGTGAACTCATTGCTGCATCAGATACTCCACCTTCTGATGGTGCTCCTTTGAGCTTATCTCTTGACGTGTATTCTCAATCCCTCTGGCTCAACGATTTAGACTCGCGTGATCCTTTGAAAGAAGTGTTTCCTTCCGATGATGCCATTGTGGAAACCATGTCTCTCGAAGACCTGCCGTGGGATGATGGTCATCATTGTTTTTCGTTTATGCCTGGCCTTGGGGCTATGTCTACGTGTCTTGAGCATTTTATGTCTCAATTTCCTTCTCCTCTACTTCAAACATCAATCTTGACACATCAAGTCTTTACAAAAGGAAACTTGAGAAATATCACACAGATGATGCCTATTGACATTTCCGTGAAGTCAGGAATCATCGAGAACATCCATGTGGGGGTAACTTGTTCTTCAGATGAAGTCCAAGTTTATAATATCCTTTTCTGCAAATTCCGTGATGTCCTCGCATGGTCCTACGAAGAAATGCCTAGCATTGATCCTAGTATAGTGGTGCATGAAATCCCTACCTATCCCGGTTCGAAGCCTATTCACCAGCATCTTCGTCCGGTGCACCCTAGAAAGGTTGTGGCCATTAAAAGTGAAGTTGAAAAACTTCTCAAAGCTGGTTTCATTTATCCAATTCCATTAACAGAATGGGTTTCGAACATCGTTCCTGTCGATAAGAAACAGGGAACTATCCATGTCTTTTTTGATTACCGTGACATAAATCAGGCTTGTCCTAAGGATAATTATCCCACTCCCTTCATCGATCAGATCATTGATGACTCTGCTGAGAGTGAGATTTTTTCCCTTATGGAAGGCTTTTCTGGATATAATCAGATTACCATTCTCCTTGCTGATCAACATAAGACGACTTTTATCTGTCCTTGGGGTACCTTCGCATACAAGAAACTCATTTTTGGCTTGAATAATGCCAGGGCCACTTTCCAAAGAGCGATGTCCTATGCTTTTCATGACATTCATCACATCGTTTAAGCCTTACCTGGATGACCTTCCGGCTCATTTAGCTAAACGTAGGGACCATCCAGACCATCTTCTTCAGATCTTTCTTCGTTGTCGACACTACAACATTCGACTTAATCTGCATAAATGTGTCTTCTGCGTTGATTCCAGTAGACTTTTAGGGTTTATCGTGTCTAAAGAGGGAATTCGCCTCAGTTCACTTAAGGTTGAGGCTATTGTCAATCTCTCCTCTCCATCCTCATTACATCAGTTGTAGAGTCTGCAAGGAAAGGCCAATTTTCTACGTCGTTTTATACCGAACTATGCAGAAGTAGCTAAAGGATACACGTGACTTTTGAAATAGGACGTCCCTTTCTGTTGGGATGAGATTGCTCAACAATATTTTAATACACTCAAGACATTGTTTGTCAACACTCCTTTATTACATCCTCCCAATTATCATCCTGCTTTTTCCCTCTATTTAGCTGTCGCTTTTAGTACAATCGCCATGGTTTTGGTACAAGAAGATGATGATGGTCACGAACATGTAATTTATTACTTGTCTCGTAACTTTATCGATCCTAAAATGCGTTATGATCATGTCGAGAAGTTAGCACTAGCTGCGGTCCAGGCCGTCCAATGCTTTCATCATTATATCCTTTTGTGTACGGTGATTGTGATTTCTGATTGAAACCCCGTGACCTATGTTTTGTCTCGAAAATTTTTGGGGGGAAAATACTCGAAGTGGATCGTTACCCTCCAGGAGTTCGATTTAGAATTTACTGCTGTCAAATCAAAGAAATCACTGGTTTTCAATGATTTTCTTTGTTCCCTCCCTTTTGACTCCTCTCCGTCTCGTTCTGAGGACCGTATTTTGGACGTTACACTTTTCTTGATTAGAACCCTCGACCCTTGGTACGGTGATATCATCGTATATCTCTAGACTTCCACATTCTCATCTGAGTTAACAAAGGATGCCCGTCATCGTATCCAGCATCACTTGCAACCTTATCGTATAGCCATAGATACACTCTATCGCGTTGGAGTTGATTCTGTAATCCGCCGATGTTTGAACCTCGAGGAAGCTGAGAAAGTATTGAATGATTGTCACAGTGGTGCCTGTGATGGTTACATGTATGGTTACACTACTGGACAAAATATACTTCGTGCTAGTTATTTCTAGCCTTCCATTTTCAAAGACTGTATTGTCACAGTTCGTAAATGTCATGATTGCCAAATTTATCAATGCAAATTGCATGTGCCACCTGTTCCTCTTCACCTTGTCATTACCGTTTGTCCCTTTTCGAAATGGGGCATCAAAATTATGACATGTAACCCTCACTCGGTCGGGGGGCATGCTTATATCATCGTAGCCATAGACTACTTCACCAAATAGGCCGAAGCAATGCCTACACTTGCCGCTGACGGTAAGATAGCTACTCAGTTCATATTCAATCATGTTACTACTAGGTTTGGTGCCCCTCAAGCCATCGTTACCGATCATGGTTCCCGTTTTAGGCATTATATGGTGGCAGAGTTGACTTCTAAGTTGGGTCTGCGTCACGATAGCTCAATGCCGTACTACCCTCAAGCCAATGGCCAGGTTGAAGCTATGAACAAAGTTCTTGTCACAATGATTCACGTATTATTGGGATCCACAAATCAAACTGGCATCTCATGTTATTTTTGGCTCTTTGGGCATACCGAACCTTAGTGAAAAGTGCGACCAGATTCACCCCTTTTTAGTTGGTTTACGGTTTGGAAGCTACTCTCCCGATTGAGTGTGAAATACCTTCACTCAAGTTAGCTGTGGAATTACTACCAAAAACTTCGTTGGAAGAAGAGCATCTCCTTTACATAGAGAGGTTAGATGAAACTCTTCGCTTAGCCGCTTTAGTCATCGAAGCACAAAAGAAGTGAGTCAAAGCTCATTTTGATCAATCAGTTTCCCCTCATTCTTTCGTTGAAGGAGATCTCATCCTCCTATATGACCAAGATCATGATAAGCTCGGGGCAAGGAAATTTAAACCTATGTGGCATGGGCCCTACGTCGTTAAACGTGTGTTGCAAAATGGGGCCTATGAGCTGACTGACTATGAAGGTCATCCTCTTGAACAACCCAGAAATTGGTTGTATCTTAAAAAATATTATGCATGAGTCATTTATGCATAACATGTGTACGTAGGTGTTATTTTCATTTTTGTACATGTTTTTGGGTTTGGTGTGCTTTGTGAGCATTTTCCTTCTTATTGGGTCTTGCTTATTGTGCAAATGTCTATTACCCCTTATGTCGGTTTCACGGACGGTGCTTCCCGCAGTACCAGGAATTTGTCTTCAACAACCTGGGTAATTTATGATCCTATTGGTGAGTTGATAGATCTACAAGGTATTTGTCTAGGATGAAATACAAACAATGTTTCTGAATATAGCACTGTCATTGAGCTATTAATCAAGAAAATCAACCTCGGCATACATGCATTGCTTGTAAATCTAGATCACATCTTGTTTTTTTGCATCTCAATAATCATTATTCGGTTAGAAATCCACACGTTATGAGATTGTATTTACTTATTCGTTTATTGGAAAGACATTTTGATTTTATTACTTATCAATATATTCCTATAAGAATGAACACATTAATTGATAGAGTGGCTAACATTGTATTAGAGAAAAATTTACATAATTTGTAAAAACATCATCATATGTAAGAGATCCATGTAACGAAATATATATATATATATATATATATATATATTGCATGTTTGCAACTGTGTGCATCATAAAAGTCAAAAAATATGTGTATGTTTCTGTTACATCCTAAGACATAATGTCTCGAAAAATATGCAGATAAAATAAACCTAGATGTCTAATCAGCATGATGCTCATGATAACATGTCACGGCCCATACTAGCTGCCTCAGCAAGCAGTGGATTCGGCTGGGCACCCCTATAGTATGGTTCTAATAGGTGCAAGGAATGTCATCAAAACATGAATAATACGAGACTCCTCAGGTGATCCCCTCCAGGTTGCGCACTATCTCATCTTCCTCACTGCCCTCACCTTAAGGGTCGAAATTGCGAGGGATTCACCTTGCTATTGGTGACATACCGAAAGGTCTCTTTGGGCCAACATCTGCATCACATGGATTTAATGTTAGAACATACATAAATAAAAAAATCATAATACTCATAAAACTTAAAAATTGAGTCTTACCCAAATCTTCATCCCAATATTCTCCCTCTGGGAGTGGGAGGTCTGGGTCATCAGTGAAATCTATGCCAGAGTAGGGCCAATCCTCCACGACAATTAGTTGTTGATGAAGCCAATAAAAAAATTCTGGCCTCTAAGACATCTGTTGGCTTCCCCCTACCCTTGGCATCAGTTCTACCCATTGAGCCATCCATGGTTCTCTCGTTGGTGGTGTTGTGGACGATTTTGTCACCCCCCTAGAGACAGTCTAGAGTTGCCATAGACCAATGCCTAGGACATCTTAATATAGAAAGGAGCTCCTCATATAGCTTGGGTTGTCAATCCAAAAGCTCACTTTCTATCTCTTGTTTGAACAAGGAAATAAGTTTTGAATGGGACCAAACTCTCTCAGAAGCTGACACAAAGATAAGAATAATGTAGGAACATCATGTAAAACTCCAATACAAAGGCATCAGACAGTTAAGAGATAGCTTACTGTAAAGAGGGCCAATTCAAATAATATATCACAGAAATCAAATATCAGGAAGTGAGTGTAGTGAGGAAACATAAAGAAGATATTAGTTAACATGAGACTGATACCCAGATACACAACAGAATCGCATAAGGGCATATTAATTTATGAATCCTTATATGACAATGGCATTTTAAAAGCACCCTCCTCAAGTAACTAATATAGCAGAAAATATGGAAGAGATGAACATGGAATAGTATATCATGACTAGGCCTATTTAAAGCGCTTGACTAATTCCAGAAAGGGCATCAACAAGGATGAATCCTTACTGCAAACTAGTGAGCCACTCGCATTCTAGAACATGATACAAGAAGATAAATAGCATGAAAGGAAATATTGTATTAACACATAAGAGAAATTACATACTGTGAGATACCAAAGACCAGAATCCTCATTACAGTTATAACTCCTCCTCACTGAGACCCTACGGGCTCTGAACCTTCATACAGAAATATTACAAAATGTATACAAAAGCCTTTTCACTGCACAATTTGCTGATAGAAATCTGGAACCCTTACAATGTCTTTCCTTCTCGCTTTTATAGATGAGATAGAGAATTCTAGAGGAGGAGGTAGATGGAAAACATTTAATGACTTATTTTGGATCAGATGGTGGAAAACATTCGCGCCCATGCTATGAATGACTGAACATTGAGGACTGTACTTTGCAACTTATTTCTGGAAATGAATGCTGGAAATGAAAATCTGCTTATATACAAGACATAAATAATAAAATATGTAAACATTCGGCTCTTCTCTGGAGGAGGAAGATCTGCGGCAATAAAACCTTGAGGCGCCTGCTTCGGTACATGGTACTTTCGATCTTCAGATTTTGAATTTAAATTTGAAACCTTTTTCAAGCTGGACTCTGAATTCATTGCTTCTTCATTAATAATCTGTTGCTGCATTAATGTTCTCAACCGCCCAAATGTGCCCTTTTGACTTTCTCTGGAGAGTTCTATAGATCGAAGTACCTTTCTCTAATGGAGGTCACATCATAGTGACTCCCAGATCCTTTCCGCCAATTTTGTTCCCACCACAAGTTCCTACAAAAACAAAAGCCTGTTGAATAAAACTAATCACAGAGATAGTGGACATAGTGAGGTTAACGGAAGCGGTGGCATAGATTTGAGAGGATGCTGGAATGACGCGGGACGGAGACTTCAAAAAAAAATACTAAGAATGCGACACATAACCAGAATATGTGAAAAATGGAGGAAAAGTGGATGACATGTAGGCAAATGACGAAGCATGGCGGAAGAACACTGATGGTACAAAAACTTTGAAGATCAAATTTTGGGGAGGTTACAAAGGAAAGACATAACAAAACAATGGAGCAAAGGCTTTGGAGGTGGGACCCGGAGCGCATATCGCAAAATCGCAAGAGGAGAAAATGCGATGGAGGGAATGATGGAATAACAAGATTCTGCGCTCTGCGCTATGCGATGGGCGTGGTCGGTAGAGCGCAGATCACAAAAACGAAAAGTGCGATGACGGGGAATAGCGCGAACGGGAAACTGCGCTTTTGCGATGAGGCAGACATGCGACTTGTGTTAAACACTCTAAGGGGCGGCGCTTGGTTATATGGAAGAAAAGAGGCGCAGAGCTAGGAGAGAAAGGGGCTAGGCTTTATATAACCCTTTAAAGCGGACTTTAGCCTTTTTTTTAATGTATTTCTGATGCGGGAAAGGGCAGCGGTAAAGGGAAAAGAGGAGACTTCGGCCGAAATTTGAATGGAGGAGCTGACTTATACAACACCGACTCCAACTGGGGACGGCATGTTCATCCTCGGGCATGCCGAGAACTCACAGACCTCAGACCCTCTTGTGCGTGGATCTCACTCTATGATCATTTTGCTTTTCCTCAAAACTTATCAGCTTATTTATACTATTTAAATTCAAAATTGAATTCACACTTACATACATTATATACATAAAATACAGCAAGCCTGGTCTGCCTGAGTCAGTACTAAAAGTAGTGTTTAAGGAATTTTCCATTCACAGGGGCGTCCAGCAGATCACCCTGTAGGTTTTCTAACATGAAAGTGTTATTTCTCCCTAGATTCACTATTTTGAATGGGCCAAACCATAGCGGATCAAACTTGGCATGCTTGCCCTTTTCTGCTCTACGAACATCCCACCTGAGAACCAAGTCTCCAACTTGGAAATTCCTATCTTTTGCATGGCGATCAAAAATATCTTTCATTTTTTCCTGATACTCTACCAGTCTCTCATTTACCTGGTTACATGTTTCTTCCAATTCTACCAGCTGATTAATTCTTCTGATCATGTCATCTGGTTCTTCCTGATTCTCTTACATAAAACGTGCCACTGGCAATGCCAATTGCAGAGGAAACACAGCAGCTCGCCCATACAACAGCTCATAGGGTGACTTCCCTATTGCTCTCTTGCTGGTTATTCTATTCGCCCATAGAGCAAACTTTAATTGAGAGTCCCAGTTTTTCTGATTCTCACTTATTGTTTTCTTCAAGGCCCTCACCAGGATTTTATTGGATGACTCTGCTAAGCCATTTCCCTGGGGATAGTAAGCTGTGGAGTGAGTCAATGTAATGTTATACCTTTGACAGAACTTTACAAACCTGGCAGACTTGAAAGCCTGCGCATTGTCATTCACAATTCTAGCAGGGCAGCCAAACCTAGATATGATATTCTCCTCCATAAACCTCATTATTATGGCATCTGTAGCATTTCTGGTAGGCATGGCTTCCACCCATTTTGTAAAATAATCCGTGGCTGTTAGTATCCATTTATATTGGCCACTTGATGGGGGATGTATTTCTCCTATAAAATATAGTCCCCATTTCTTAAATGGTTCATTTACATGGATGGGAATCAGGGGCAAAGCCACTAATTTCTGTCTTTCTGCAAATATTTGGCACTTGTCACATGCTCTGACCCGGGAAAAAGTATCTGAGTACAGTTTTGGCCAGTAAAAATCGGCCCTCAAGATTTTATGTGTTGTAGTCCTCCAACTATAATGTCCTCCGCAAATTCCTTCATGAAATTCTGTAAGTACTTTCTGCACTTCATTTTCTATGAGGCATAACAATAATATACCTAGAGGGTCTCTCCAATAGAGCTGTCCATTGGCAATTACATATTTCTGCGATTTCATTCTTACCGCTATGTATTTTGCCTTATCGCAACCTGTAGGACAGCTAAGTGTTAAAATATATTCAACTATTTCTTTATACCAAGGACTAGTTAGATATTTCATATGTATCTTTTGAGTGGCCATCTCCAACCCTTGATGTTCTTCTTCTTCTTCAGATTCTTCATTCGCTATCATGGATAGATTAATGCCCAAAGCTTGATGATTTGATTCAGATAACATCTTGGCAATTCCCTGTCCTTTGATCAACTTAGTAGGCCTTATATCCAAATCATACTCATGTATTTTCGCAATCCATCTTCCTCTTCTACCTTCACTATCTCCCTGAACCAGAATGTCTTTGACAACTGCTGTGGGGACATATGCAGTAATATGAGATGGCAAAACATATACTCTAAAGGCTTTGAGGGACTTCACCAGGGCATATGCTTGCTTCTCCAATATATTATATTTTAATTCAGCATCATAAAGGACCTGACTGAAGAAAGCTATAGGTTGTTCATATCCCTCTTCATTTTTCTGTAATAATACTCCAGCAATCGTATGAGGTGAAGAAAATGAAAAAATCATAAATGGCTTACAGTAATCTGGTCCAGCTAACATAGGAGCTTCAGCAAATGCCTGTTTTATCCTTGTGAATGCATCTCTAGACTCCTGGGACCATTTTACTTCACTATCCTTTTTCAACATATTAGTTATATGCCTAACTATCTCAGCATAGTTAGGAATAAACCTTCTTAGGAAATTAATTCGGCCCAAAAACACCTGTACTTCCTTCTTATTCCTGGGCAGAGGAATGCTGTTTATTAATTCAACTCTCTTAGGGTCTATTTTCACACCATCTTTTGTTACAATGTGCCCTAAGATTTTTCCCTCATCTAATGCAAATAAGGACTTTTGAGGATTGAGGGATAGGCCATACCTTCTACATTTTTCAAAAGTTCTTCTTAAATGCTCAATATGTTCATCATCATTCTTAGAAAACACTGTGATATCATCGAGATAAACTACCAAAAACTTGTCCTGCTCTCCCACAAAGGCTATGTCCATTGCCCTCTGAAAAGTAGCTTCTGCATTAATTAATCCGAATGGCATCCTGGCGTACATAAAGGTTCCCCATGGTGTAGTAAATGCAATTTTCTTCTGGTCTTCTGGGAAAACAGCCACCTGATTATAACCAGAAAAACCATCCATCATTGACATTCTGGATGCTCCCACTACTTTCTGGAGGATGTGGTCCATCTTAGGCAGTGGATAATTATCTTTGAGAGATGCTCTATTCAAATTACTGAAATCCACACACAGCCTTATTTCTCCATTCTTCTTTTGAACAGGAACAAGGTTCGCTATCCATTCTGAGTATCTCAATGGCACAATTATTTTGGCCTTCAGTAATTTCTTGATTTCTTTTTCAATGGAAGGCAGCAGCAGAGGATTTATCTGTCTGAGCTTCTGCTTATAAGGCTTTGCATCTTCCCTCAATGGGATCTTATGTTGCATTATACTAAAATCAAAAGTTTTTAGGTCCTGATAGGACCAAGCAAATACATCTTTGTATGATTGAAACAACTTCAAATATTTTTCTTTATATTCTTCTGGGACTCTTTTAGATAATTTGACAATTTTGGGATCAACATAAGTACCCAGATTCAAATATCCTACTTGATCTTCTTCTGTCACTTTGTTTGGCTGCAACGGAATGTAATATTTGTTAAATAATCTTTCTAGAGGCACCAACCCTCTAGGTATAACATTTCCTTTCAGCTGCAGCACTCTGCTTCCTGCTATCTTTTCTTCCCATTTATTTTCTGCAATATTTTCAACTTCTTCCTCCTCGTTATCATCAATCTCCATATTTTTGAATTCTCCCACTGTCTCCATGAATCTCTTCATCTGTTCATCATCTTCGAATACCTACCAGTGCTTTACATTATCTGGAATGGATGGTTTGTACCGTACCTCCACTTCGTATCTTAAAATTGGATTCTGAGGAGGAGAGAATGTACTGGCAGCTACAGCAAGAGAATCTGCTATTCTGTTTTGCTCCCGGGGCATGAACTGTATATTAAATGCTGAGAATAAATTTTTCATCATGTCCCATACTTCGTTTCTATAAGCTCTGAGCCGAGGGTGCTTGGTTTGGCATTCATTTTTGATCTGTCTCACTACCAGCTCAGAATCTCCCAAGACTTTTAAACATTGAATGCCCATGTTTCTGGCTGTCTGTAACACCAATAATAGTGCCTCATATTCGGCTACATTTTTTGTAGCCTCATACTCCAATTTAAAGGACAGTGGCACCCATTTTCCTGTAGGGGAGATTAGTAGCACCCCGGCTCCATTGCCTTCTCTTGAATTTGCTCCATCAAAATGCAAAGTCCAAATTTCTGATTCCCGATCTCCTTTAGGCTTCTCAGCTTGAATTTGACCAAAAAGGGGCTCATGAGCATAATTTTGATTTTCTTCTAACATCAAACATCAGAAGTCTCCCTCTTTGTTATAAACTGGAGAGTTCTCTGAGCAGACAGCCTTAGTTACCATTTTAACAAATCTAGTCTCCATGTATAACCTCCTTTCCTGACCTCCAAAGACTGGGACAATAGCATAGGTTAAATCCAATTTGATTGATCCCCCAATCTTTGTACCCCAGGACCTTGACAGAAGCATGCCAAATCGGGCTGGGATATCGGCGACCACAATGTCCATGACCACACTCTTTGCTGGAATTTGGGCCAAATTGACCACTAAATCTTTAATCATTCCCATGCATTTAACTCTTTGGGAATCAAATGAATATAAATCTTTATATGGTCTTGTAATTTGCAACCCTAGTTGCTCCATGATAGACAAAGGCATAATATTATGGGAAGCCCCAGAATTTAACATACAATTGTGTAACAGCAGGTCATGGATGACTAGGGATACGTAAAAGGGAGGAGTAGAAGAGTCTATCTCCTCGACATGTGGGCCAAATACTACCATGGGTCTTTCTTCTTGAAGATTTAAACTATCAGGTGTAATTTGTGTTTCAGGAGGAAGTATAAAGGAAGTAACTTGAGACTGATATACAGGTTGTTTCAATAATTCAGTCAGTGGGAAAGGGATCTTAATTTTCTCAAGTTTTTTTTGCAAATTGAAAGCAGATGGAGGCTTTTCTAACATAACTTCTCTAAACTCCTTACTTTCGGCTGAAGGCTTAATTTCTTTTGACACTGACTCAACATTAAGAGGACTGACTATTTTTGAAGAAGAAGGAATCTAAATATTAGACTGCAGGGGAACATTTAGAGGGTTCTTACCTTTTTCCATGCTTTTCTTTGTGGTTGATTCCTTCTGAGCAGATGCTTCTTCCTGAGGTGGCTCCTCTTCTTGATCTTGAGTTCTGGTCCTCTTCCTTGAAGATCTAAGATCATATTTGACATTGAATTGGGCTTGCATGAAATCAGCAAATTGCTTACAATAATGATCAATCTCTGCTTCTTCGTCTTCGTCTTGCAACGGGCAATCCATATCATCATTATTTGAAAAAGCTAGATTTGAATCATCTAATCCATAAGTTGCATCCCCAGTGGAGTCGTCTGCTGGTCCTTCCAGGTACAACGGGTGTGGTACCTGGTCTTGTTGTTCCTTTGTCTCTCTCGGCAATATCTGGAGAGGTGGCCTTCTATACTGGGGATTATATCCTCTGTTTGGAGCATTATAGAAATTCTTGGGAGCTACATTTTTTTCTTTCAGTTCAAGCTTGACCATCTTCTTTATCATTTTACTTATTTCATCCATTTTTTCTGAGTATTTTTCCTGATTAGAAGCAGAAACCTCTTCTTTGCCTCTCCTCCTAGTATCTTGTTCAATTTTTCCCTTCAGTTTCCCAGTGGATGCAAAGTTTGCTTCTAATTCCAGAGCATCTGATTGTGCATCATCCAACGTGGCCGGTTTTCTTTCTCTTAATGAGAATCCGAAGTCAAAATCAAAGGCTGCTATGAAAATTATCTTGGCAGCAGCTTAATGGGGCTTCATTTCAGGAGGCAGGCTCAAATATAACTTGTTGAATCTTTTGATGAACTCTGCCACTCCTTCATTTTGTTTCTTCTTCATGGTGTTAAATTTAGTGAGACACTGACCATGATCTTTCTTTTCTCCCCACTTTCTAAGAAAAGTATTCTCCATTTGGTCCCAGGTGGTCACAGAATTATTTCCCAAGGTCTTAAACCATTTTCTGGCTTCACCCTCCAAAGACTGCACAAATAATCTCAAGACCACATCCAAATGTTCAACATTTAAGTTTTCTGCAAAAGAGCAGAAGGTCTTGAGATGTTTCTGAGCATCAACTCCATTTTCACCATTAAATCTCGGAATAATCTTTAGATAATCATGTGGCATATCATTTAGCACTTGGGGTAAGGCCAGAGGAGCATATTTGTTCAATAAAAAGGCATGAACATTGGCCATTGGAAGAGGTGGGGGTTGCACAGTAGTCTGAGATACAAATGAAGGGAGAGGAGTAGGAGGAAGTGGAGTATGAATAACGACGGGAATATATTGCACAGAAGCCTGAGGTGTGGATGGGAATAGTTCACGGTTAACCGCAACTACTTCTGTGACTTCTTTAATTTCTTCAGCCTCGAAAGTAGGATGAGAATCTTCTTCAATCCAGGCACTTCCCCTACGTGGAGTCTCCGAGCAAAACTCAGGATTTTCTGTTCTAACTTCTTGAGAAGAAGAGGGCGGATAATCTTCAACAGAATATTCAAAATTTTCAGCACGAGCTGACTTCCTCTCCTTCCAAAATCTTTTATGAATGATCTTCTCTGGGTCAGACACGTAGGGTGTTTTCAGTTGGGATGTATTTGACCTCAAATGTGGCCTACGAGGAGCCAGGACTACCAATAAATTTATCAAATAAAGACCAGTGGAGTCACCAAGGTGAGAGATATGCAACTCTTCAACTCTCTGTGCTCACCTGATTAGAGAGTGAAAACAATTTGTCGAGACCCAGGGAAACTGAAATTCTTGAATTCGTTCCCCGGCAACGGCACCAGAAAGATGTTGTGGACGATTTTGTCAGCCCCCTAGAGACAGTCTAGAGTTGCCATAGACCAGTGCCTAGGACATCTTAATATAGCAAGGAGCTCCTCATATAGCTTGGGTTGTCAATCCAAAAGCTCACTTGCTATCTCTTGTTTGAACAAGGAAATAAGTTTTGAATGGGACCAAACTCTCTCAGAAGCTGACACAAAGATAAGAATAATGTAGGAACATCATGTAAAACTCCAATACAAAGGCATCAGACAGTTAAGAGACAGCTTACTGTAAAGAGGGCCAATTCAAATAATATATCACAGAAATAAAATATCAGGAAGTGAGTGTAGTGAGGAAACATAAAGAAGATATTAGTTAACATGAGACTGATACCCAGATACACAACAGAATCGCATAAGGGCATATTAATTTATGAATCCTTATATGACAATGGCATTTTAAAAGCACCCTCCTCAAGCAACTAATATAGCAGAAAACATGGATGAAGTGAACATGGAATAGTATATCATGACTAGGCCTATTTAAAGCGCTTGACTAATTCCAGAAAGGGCATCAACAAGGATGAATCCTTACTGCAAACTAGTGAGCCACTCGCATTCTAGAACATGATACAAGAAGATAAATAGCATGAAAGGAAATATTGTATTAACACATAAGAGAAATTACATACTGTGAGATACCAAAGACCAGAATCCTCATTACAGTTATAACTCCTCCTCACTGAGACCCTACGGGCTCTGAACCTTCATACAGAAATATTACAAAATGTATACAAAAGCCTTTTCACTGCACA
This sequence comes from Pinus albicaulis, assembly GCA_034641835.2. Taxonomy (NCBI): domain Eukaryota; kingdom Viridiplantae; phylum Streptophyta; class Pinopsida; order Pinales; family Pinaceae; genus Pinus; species Pinus albicaulis. Next base: position 134,806,211 of record CM076583.1, on the reverse strand, counting down.
ATTTGCTGATAGAAATCTGGAACCCTTACAATGTCTTTCCTTCTCGCTTTTATAGATGAGATAGAGAATTCTAGAGGAGGAGGTAGATGGAAAACATTTAATGACTTATTTTGGATCAGATGGTGGAAAACATTCGCGCCCATGCTATGAATGACTGAACATTGAGGACTGTACTTTGCAACTTATTTCTGGAAATGAATGCTGGAAATGAAAATCTGCTTATATACAAGACATAAATAATAAAATATGTAAACATTCGGCTCTTCTCTGGAGGAGGAAGATCTGCGGCAATAAAACCTTGAGGCGCCTGCTTCGGTACATGGTACTTTCGATCTTCAGATTTTGAATTTAAATTTGAAACCTTTTTCAAGCTGGACTCTGAATTCATTGCTTCTTCATTAATAATCTATTGCTGCATTAATGTTCTCAACCGCCCAAATGTGCCCTTTTGATTTTCTCTGGAGAGTTCTATAGATCGAAGTACCTTTCTTTAATGGAGATCACATCATAGTGACTCCCAGATCCTTTCCGCCAATTTTGTTCCCACCACAAGTTCCTGCAAAAACAAAAGCCTGTTGAATAAAACTAATCACAGAGATAGTGGACATAGTGAGGTTAACGGAAGCGGTGGCATAGATTTCAGAGGATGATGGCATGACGCGGGACGGAGACTTCAAACAAAAATACTAAGAATGCGACACATAACCAGAATATGTGAACAATTGGAAAAGTGGGTAATATGTAGACATTAATGACATGAAAACGGAAAAGTATTTGATAGTCTGAAAGCTTTGAAGATCTTTTGAAGATTTAAAGGAAAAAGACATATAAAAAAAAATGACAAAGCACAGAATTGGACAGGGCACATATATAAAATGTAAGGAGAGAAAATGATGGAAGGCTAGTCAGATAACAGTCTGTACTCACTATCATGATGATAGTCAGTCAGCGCAGATCACAATAATCAAATGGCAGAGGCCAGCAGGCAGGAAGCTGCGCTTTACACAATGAAGACGTTGACTGGGTCAGCTTTCTTTCTAAGTGGCCTTGATTATTATGGAAAAAAATGAAACTGAGGAAGAAAAGAGCTAAACATATAACCCTTCATGACTTACTGTACACACACCAATGTCTTCTAGTCAGAAAATAATGATAAAAAAGGAAAAAAGGAAAATTAGAAAAAATTTGAATGGAAGCCTTTTCCTCTACATAAATTTATTAAAACTATGACCTCTGTGCTGAAAAATTGAATTTAATTAAGGAAAATGCAATGTGAGGATGGATCTATAATAAATTGTGTTGGGTTTAGTCTTCTTTTGACTTTATTTAAAATTCGCTTGTGTTTATGATGCAAGCCTACTTGATTTAGTGGTCGGAGCCATACGATCCACGGCAGAAGAAAGCTTGTGTCTTTGTTGCTTCGTGTGGTGCTTTTTATCTCGCAGCCCGTGTGATGGTATGCAATACCATGCATAGTGTCAAATTTGGGATAAGTTTGTATATCAAATTTCCCACTACCGAATCCTTTCCGCACTGCTCAACATACCCTGTCTATCACCATGGTCATGTTTTCCATGCAGGGCCGAGTACGGGTTAGGAGTGGTGCTGCACCTCTCCATGATAATCCTGTGATGAATTACACATCTGAAACATCAATCTCAAGTTCTTGATCACGTAGGATGAAATTCTCTTGATTTTCATCCCATATACTGATAAGATATTGTAGCAATTCTAGTTGGGCTCGGAGACATGGTGTTAGAAAGAATTTTTTCAAACCATAGTTTCTGAAGGCTTCCATAACTCCCACATTTTCCATGGTTATCTCATCTTCTTCACTATGTTCCCGTTCTTTCCATTCAATAACAATTTTTCTCCTTTCTACCTGCAAACACACATATATGAGTAGAATTAGTCAATTTTCATCCTTAAATTTGTAAAAAATTGGGACATTTGGTGCATATTTTTGCTAGAAATTAGTTTGAACCGTTGGCGCTACTGTTTCAAAAATAGTCACGCCAATGGGTGTGCCCTAGTGTTAAAAATCAGGGAGTTGGCGCGAGTCCATGCACAAAACCTGTGCCAACCGTGTAGCCCTAATTTTTACAATTCCTCCCCCAAAATTCAAAATTAACAAATGATGGAAGCAATAAATAGCTTAAAATCACAAGAGGGATCTCAGCTCTTACCTGGAGTTGATGGATTTGCGATCAATCTACTTGATTGGCCGCTATCGTCACCGCAAGATTGCACAGTAAAATGGGTAACTATTGCTCCACAAGAGGTAAAAAGTGAAAAGTAATTATTTTTACCATTTTTGGCATCTTATAAATTTTTCACAACCCCAATTAGGTTTTGAAACTTGTTTTTCGATTATTTTATTGTACTATTTTCAAAAAATGGTTTTTATACATGTCTCTTGTGCAGCAACAGGTTTTCATGCAATAATGATGAAGTAACGAGTTATATTTTATACTTTTTTTGGACTTGGTAAAAACACGAAAAATTAAATGGAGTCATATTTCAGCTCTTTTCTGACTCTCTAAGATTGAAAATATTTCCAAGATTCTTGTCGTTTTGAACTCGTTAAATGGCTGCGAAACGATATCTACTCAGTATACGTTTACCCCTTTTTACCTTAGCCTAGCGCGACTAAGAGGTTCTCTCAGACACAGTTTTATACCTTTTTCGGATTTGTGAGACTACCTACGAAAAGGGACTGCTGGAGTTTTCTTTTCCACCTTCTTTTCAAACTCTCTAAACATGAAAAGATGTTGAGTTCTCCCTTTTTCAGACTTGTTAAAACCTGATGACATCGGACTTCATCACCATGACATTATTCGAGCTCCTCCTTCCTAGGGCTCGTAAAATGTACTAGGATGAATTTGTCCGAAGGAAAAACTTACAGTGCAAGCATATTCTATCCCCTTCAATCTTGTTTTCAAAAATAATTGGGGTACTCGCCAGAAATGGTGGGGGAAAATGGAACCGGATTTTAGTTGTGTTGGCAATATTTCGCTCTTGAACATGGCACTTGTCTGCATTCATGTCGAGTTGGGGACATCTCATTTCGTCATTTTTTTCCTCCATGGGTTTGGGTAATATCTTTTGACCTCTCATTCCCTCTTTTCCACGTCATCATGACCTTATATCCTTTGATGTCAAATACTACCAAATCCAGTGTCATGCTGTTGATATGTTCAAGAGAAGTTTGCCTCTGTAGTTTTCAACCTCCCTCTGATTCTCTGTTGGTTCTGATTCACAAACATCATATTCCTCTCTCTCGTGTCGATGATGTGGGAAACATTATGGTCCTCCTTTGACTAGGTCACTTTCTGTTGACTTCAGCTCATTATCCAAGAATCTGATCTAGAGACTCCCTTCTGGTACCTTGGAGCCTGCATGGCTTAATGGCAGGTTCTTCGCATTCGACGCAAGGTCCACATCATTGGCCTTCGATCAACTGACTCTGCGGGTGTTCGATGCTATATCACTATTCACATTCCGTGGATTGTACCTTTCGTACCTTGAGATCCATTTTCATTATTGGTGGTTCCTCTCGTGTCTGTTAACAACTTTCATCATTGGCTAGTAATCAGACGATTTTCTTGCATGTTCGACTTCAGCTCATATATTTGCATGCTTGAATTTGTACTTGTTCGGATCGAGATTGAGTGCAAGACCCTGGGTTTTGTTTGTTAAAATCTAGGCTGTGACTTCTTTGTGGATTATTATGACTTATTGCATGACTCTGTTGATTGGATGGCTACGACCATACCTGAGTCTATTTGTTGATATTTATTGCTAGTTGGCTGCGTCCATACCTAAATCTCAGTTTTTATATACTTTGTTATGGATGGTTGTGCCCATGCCACATATTCATTTATCAAATATATCAGCTATATTTGTAATTGCAGTTTTTTTGATAGCGGTTTTTGGTTCACACGTGTTCTCATAAAGAATTTCGCCCCTCCCTCTCCCTCAGACCTCATGCTTTAGGGGGCATTTGTTACACAACATTTTGTCACTGTCCCTGCAATCCCAACTCGCACATTGGAGGGTTGTTTCTGTGACCAATACGTAGTTTCATGCTTTAAAAATACCATCCTTGCATCCCTTTTGATGAAATAAACATTCTTCTTGATGAAATTTCCCTAGGCAGAGCTGTAAAAATCCCTATTATTTCCTTGGCGTGAGTAGCCCGTTACCTCCTCGCGTCAACCTAGAAATTTAACATTGAGCCCGTGCCACTTGGTGCTCTTGCTGAAGATTGCAACAAGAAATAGTGAAGGAAGCATCTTGAAACATCATCCTTGATCCTAGTTGGAAAATCATCACCTAAACTAGGTGGGGCCCACACAGGCTATTTTTAGGTGTATGTCTATTTTTAGACATGGTGAGCATATTCTATAAGTTGCAGGATGCAATTTCTAAATGGCTGGTCAAATGTGAAAAATAGATGAAATTATATTTTTAGAATATTGGGCGAATTCTATTTATATATCATCGATTTAAAAATAGATGCATGTCGATTATTATTAGCTATTAATAATAATCAAACTCTAAACAGTAACTTATTCTCTTGGAGCACTTAATTTCAATATAAATTTTTTCCAAATCAGTGGGCTGAAGGAATTATGCAATTCCGAAGGGTTTACTGGAGTTCATGCATGGAGGACTTAGTTAGAACTAAAGTGGCAAAGTTATGACAGAGTTGGAAGAGTAGTTCATGGAGTTGTTATTCAGTTTAACTCAGTTATTGGAGTTAGACTCAGTTGAGCTAGTTGTATCTAATCTAATTGAACGATACACTAGTGAGAGTGGAGTGAATTAATTAGTTAATTAATTCAAAAATAATAACTCATTAATCAACTGAACAATACAACAGTTAACTACAGTGCATGTAAGATCCAGTGGAGACCTAGTGTAAAGATAGGTGAAAAGGTGAGATAGACTATCCGTTGTGACTACTAGTGATGCATGAATTGCATCTATATATACATTGGAGTTGCCAATGCTAATAATGTAGTCAAGGAGAGTGGGATTGAATCGAATTGGTCTTTGTAATCAGCGTGGATTGTGCAGTTGAGGCAGGCTATCAGTTGGCAGAAATCAGTGCATGGATTTGTAGATTTCTTCATGATAGTGTGTAATGTTCCCAATTTTAGCTTCAAGCTAAAATGGAACATTATAGTTGCACATTTTTATTTTTTTTAATAAATTTTGGTAAAAATACTGAGAGGGGGGGGGGGTGAATCAGTATTTAGAGCTGACTGAGAAATTTTAATTTTTCGCTCTGAAACCATATGCTACTTTACTGAATCCAACCTGTATGTTCAGAGATCTTATTATGTATTTACTTAGATCATTGCATCATTCATGCATCAGATGTTATGCAGTAAGCATGAACAGAAATAACAAAAAAAACCATCAATCATAAGAAATACATATGAACACCAGTATTTAAGGTGGAAACCCTATTCGGGAGAAAACCACCGCTGCTGTTATCTCAGTCTTCAATTTTTATTATAAAGAAAAAATTCTTACAATTTTATGCTGGTGCAGACTCATACCAGCACACAGGCACCCACCTGCAGAAGGCTACAACCTTCTCTCATTTACCAGCCTCTCCTGGAAGAGAGCTACTACCCCCTGTTCTCGTTTACCAGCTACCACTGTAAGGGAGCTACAACCCCCTCACTGAAGGCTTCGACCCTCAGCACCACTCCGGACCATGTTTCATTAATTTTCATACTGGATCCACCAGTTTCCACACGACGTACCTTGCAGGCCACCAGATTTATTCATTAAGTACACTCACACCAGTTCTTTATGATTTCGTCCGTCGATAAAACCAAAGATTCATCATCGTCAGATCATTATATCCATGGGTGCATCGTAGATTCAGATTTATCAATTAAGAACAGAGTTTGTCCATGCAGATATTCCTTAGAGAAATTTATTCATTCACCCCCCTTACGCATGCGCACCTCGTACTCTATTTCTCTTCTCCTTATATAGTTTTTCCTTTAGTAAAACCATGAGTCAAAACCACCAAACTGCTGATGGTATTACTTCTTTTATTGGAATTTTATTTATCAAATTCGTGGAATTTGATAAATAAACATTATCCACACCCTTTGGCAATTTAAAATATATAATAGGACTTTATATTAATACCAGCGCTTTTAAATCGACCTTAACAATGAGAAATATAAATTAAATTGGGGCCCAGTGCTAACAATCGACCCGATCGAAGGGCTCACGTTCCATCGCGCCACAACATCCAATCCGACGGATATTGCTTGGAAAAATTGTACGGGCAATAACGCGCGATGGCCCACCGTACTTGTGTTATTCTTCGCACACCTTCCGAACATAGCCACCGTCCGATGGCATCTTCTCAGATCAACGGTTTATATCAAGATCGCTGGGCATCCTGGGTCGAACGATAACGTGCAATGACGCGCAATGGTAAGCGGTTTTGTGACATCGTACAGGGACGCATGTCGCCTGTTCTATGGAATCGCTCCCCACCTCTTGAATACCGCTTTCCCGTCAAAAGAAGTGCGATGAAAATCGGAAACCGCTTGTATTGTTCCTCCTTCGTGGTTCTACCCTTCGCTCAAGGTTCCGTCCATCCTTCCTTTTGTTACGTTCTACCTCTTTCCTTCCATGTTCCATTCATGATTCCAAAGGGTTAGTCTGGGTTTGCGCTATCCTTCTTACTTGGTCTATCTTCGGCAGGATTTCCAATAAACGAAGAACACATGTAGTTCTCTTTCGACAGGATTTTCACTACCATTGGGATAGAGTTAGTTATACGCAGGCTTCCTTTATGAGGGGAATGAATTCAAATGAGTTTGTTCAAACAATTCGAGAGAACCAATGGACGGGATTTCCTCACAAACATCAACTCGAGACAATTCTGCTATGATATATATAATATATCAACCTTCCATTGCATGTTCAGAGTTCTATCCTGTCACAGTTCCGCTTCTAACTGTACATTCAAGTTCTTGATTCTGCAAGAAAAAACCATCATATCTCTGCAACCATTAATTCCTTTAATGGATTTCTTACTAGAACATTCACTTATTCTTTTCTATTCGATGGCATTTTTCTCCTACTCTATCTCTGAACAATTCTACTTCAATTATGCACTCTACTTCTATTGACTGTCTCTGCGTTGTCTGCTTCCTCAGTTCCTCATCTGCCTTGCTTCCTCTCTGCTTCTTTTCTCTTTCTACTAGACTCTTTGCTGCTTCTTCCATCTCTCTGTTACTATCTCTGCTTCTTGTCTAATGCTGCCCCTTGCTTCTCTCTTTGCCTTGTTGCTATTCAGATGCTCCTTATTTTCCACTTCCTTTGCCATCAATGACAACATTTCCAACAATCTCCCCCTTTGGCATTGATGGCAATACTCTCCCTCTGTTTGTCTTATAGAAGCCCTTTGTTTCTTTTCCTCCCCCTTTGACATCAATGGCAAAGAATTGATAAAGATCCTTTACCGACAATATCATGCTCCCCCTGATATCATGCTGCATCTTCAAACATAATATGACCAACAATGCATCCTTTTCATATGACCAATGCTCCCCCTTATCCTGTGCATTCAAAGATGCCTAACAGCACCTCACAACCAATTTAATCTTCTGTATTTAAGTAGATCTGATTCTCTGCATGGCATGGACTACTCCCAGTTTCTTTCTGAGATATTCGAACGCTTCCCTGGGTAGAGGTTTGGTAAATATATCAGAAACTTGTTCTTTGGAGGGAACATACTCCAATTTCACCTTTTGTTCAAGAACTTGTTCACGTAAGAAGTGATATTTGATGGGAATGTGCTTGGTCTTGGAGTGCATAACAATATTCTTTGAGATACTGATGGCACTTGTATTGTCACACATAATGGAGATAGGGGGTGAACATTTGATTTGAAATTCTTGTAAGGTTTTCATCATCCAGAGAAGTTGAGTGCAACATGATGCGGCAACCACATATTCTGCTTCTGTTGTAGATAAGGCAATAGAGATTTGCTTCTTGCTAAACCAAGATACTAACCGGGGCCCCATATAGAATGCACCACCACTAGTGCTTTTCTGATCATCAACACTTCCAGCCCAATATGCATCAGTGTATGCATGAAGAGTAATATCAACATTCTTTGGATACCATAGTCCAAAGTCTTGAGTTCCTTGTAGATATTTGAATATTCTTTTCACAGCCTGAAGGTGAGACTCTTTTGGATTAGCTTGGAATCGTCCAACAATCCCAACTGCATGCATGATGTCTGGTCTTGTCCCAGTGAGATAAAGTAGACTTCCTATCATAGATATGTATTTTGGTTGATTCACCGTGGGGGAGTCATCATTAGAGCTGAGATTACATCTGGTTATCATTGGTGTACTTACAGGTTTGCAATCTTCCATGCCATACTTCTTCAGGATTTGCTTGAGGTATTTGGCTTGTGATAAGAATATGCCATTTGTTGCTTGTTACACTTGCAAGCCAAGAAAGAATGTTAGTTCCCCAAGTAAAGACATTTCAAATTCTTGCTGCATATCAGAAGCAAATTTCTGACTCATAGACTCTTCATTAATTCCAAAAATGATATCATCAACATATACAACCACAATCAATAGTTTTTCATTTTCAGTTTTTGTGTACAAGTTGCTATTAGCAGACCCTTTTGAAAATACTTGTTGATGAAGATATTTTTCAAGACGATAGTACCATGCCCTTGGAGCTTGTTTGAGACCATATAGAGCCTTTTTAAGTCTACAAACAAGTTTTTCATCATTTCCCAAAATGAATCCTTCTGGTTGTTCTATATAAACTTCTTCTTCTAGATCACCATTGAGAAAAGTAGATTTAACATCCATTTGATAAACTTTGATTTGTTGGAAGCTTGAAAAAGCAAGAAACATTCTTATGGCTTCAATTCTGGCTACAAGAGCAAAGGTTTCTTCAAAGTCTATACCTTCTTGTTTAGCATACCCCTTGCAAACAAGTCTAGCTTTATTTCTTATAACATCCCCATTCTCATTTAAGTTGTTTTTGAATATCCATTTAGTTCCAATGACATTTTTGTTATGAGGTCTTGGTACTAATTCCCAAGTGTGATTCCTTTCAATTTGATCAAGCTCTTCATTCATGGCTTGAATCCAAAATTCATCTTTGCTAGCTTGACTGACATTGTGAGGTTCAATAGTGGACAGAAATTCCAGATTGCTAGAAGATCCCACAAGATTCCTTCTTGTTTGTACACCTGATCCCTTTTCTCCCAAAATTTGAGATTCTGGATGATTCTTTTGAACATATCTGGATGGAGCCTTTTCAGACAAATCATTTTCGGGTTCTTCATTGGGTTCACTGTTTGTATCATTACTATTTGATGTAGAAGGATATATGTCATCATCATCGTCTTCATTTGTTGTTTTTTTTTCTTCTTTTGGAGCTGCTGGAGACTCATCAATAACAACATCTATACATTCAACAATCTTCCGAAGTATTTTATTGTAACATTTATATGCCCTACTCCTAGAGGAGTAACCAAGAAATATTCCTTCATCTGCTCTGGGTTCAAACTTGCCAAGTTTTTCATCATTATTTTTGATAAAACATTTTCTTCCAAAAATTCTAAAATGCTTTACAGTGGGAGAATTACCATACCAGAGTTCATATGGATTTTTATCACTATTTACACGAACATGTGCCTTGTTAAGAATATTTACTGCTGTATGTGATGCTTCTCCCCAAAATGTGTCAGGTGTTCCAGAATCATCAAGCATAGCTCTAGCCATTTGTTGAACTGTTCTGTTCATTCTTTCTGCTACGCCATTCTGTTGTGGAGTGCCAGCTACAGAAAATTGTCTTTTTATGCCATGTTGTTCACAAAATTCAAGGAATTCATTGGATGTATATTCTCCTCCTCGATCAGATCTAAGACACTTGATTTTTAGATCTAATTCATTTTCAACCAGTGCTTTGAAGATCTGAAATTTCTCAAATGCTTCATCTTTGTGTTTAATCAACCCAATCCAAAACACTCTAGAGAAATCATCAATGAATAAGATATAGTATTCTTCACCACGTGGTGAATTTTTCCTCATAGTTCCACATATGTCAGTATGAATGAGTTCAAGAGGCTTACTTGATGATCCTTCCTTGGCATTAAACAGTACTCTGGTTTGCTTACCGAATTGGCAAGATTTGCATATGATATTTTCAGGTAGAGTAATATTGGGAAGATCACGAATAGCTTTAAGTCTGCTTGATTTGTTGATTTGAGAGAAGCTCAGATGCCCCAAACTTCTATGCCATAGCCAGTTTTCTGAAGATTTACTCAAGTAACATTGTTCTTTGTAGTTCTTTAATACATACAGGTTTCTTGGAGTTATTTTTCCTTTTATAATTGTTTTACCTGTATCAAGATCACGTACTACACATTCTTTTGAACTAAAGACAACTTCAGTTCCTTGATCACACATTTGACTTACACTTAACAAGTTATGCTTTAATCCATCCACATACATGACTTCATTAGCTTTCACCTTTTCTTTTAGAAAAACAGACCCTTTTCCCTTAATGACCGCAGGAGTATCATTTCCAAATGTAACATTCTTTTCCTTTTCTAGAGAACTATATGCAAGAAGTTTGTTTTTATCACCTGTCATGTGTCTTGAGCATCCACTATCAATGTACCATTGGTTTTCTTCATCTTCTACAAATAACGCTATGCCACAATTTTCAACCTGTAATTCCTTCTTTTTCCAAACTTTGGAGCTTGAAGGAACATGTTCTTTGGCTGAGCTTTGCTCCTGCATTCAGATTATTCATGGCCAAAGTTATTGCAATAAGCACATTCAACTTCATTTTGAAGAGGAGAAAAGTTGTTATAGGTATTTTTTTTTGTTTCAATATCAATCCTTTTCTTTCTTGCTTCTCTTGTCATGATGGTTTTATATGCTACACATTGAACAACTTTATGACCAAAATTGTGACATGAGAAACATTGTCCATTGAAGAAGAAATTTCTACGATCATAAAATCTCCTTCTTGAATTTACCTGTTGATTGTTGTTTCTTTGAAAGATATTCCTGTTAGTGTTCTTTGAACTGAGATGATCATGCTTTTCCTGCAAATATTCTTTATTCCCTTGCTGAGTGGCAGCATGTTGTATACCAACAATAGCTACTTTTAGATAATTTGGTGCTGAAGCCTGAGAAGATTCTCCGATATATCCAAGACCTGTCTTTATAAGGGGAGAACGTTGTACCTTGATAATCTCATCTAAGGTTTCAGATCCTTTAGCAAATCTAAGATTCAGATTCTTTACTTTCTCAAGTTCTTTTCTTAGACTTACTACTTCACACTCTAATTTCTCATTGTGTTTCTCTTTTTCTTCAAGCTAATTTTTCAGAGTTTCTATGATTATTTTACTCTCTTCTAAGAAAATTTTGAGTTGATTGTTTTCATCAAGAAAATCATTGTCTTCTAGAGCATCCACAAAAGTATCCTTTTCTTCTCTAGATTCTTTTTCAAATGCCATGAGAAGTCTAAATCTTGTTCACATTCTTCCTCACTATCAGATAACCCATCATTGTCTTCATGAGTATAGTAACTTTTTCTAGTGCTATAATGATTCTTATTCCTTCTTACTACTTCCTTCCCCTTTTTATGTGTTTCTTTATGAGGACACTTGGCAGCATAATGACTAGCTCTTCCACAATAAAAACATTTGAAAGGAAGATTACCTCTGAACCGTCCTGTGCCAAGTTGAAGTTTCTTTACAAATTTTATCTCATCTTCTTCTGAGATATATCCTGATCCTTCTATTTTTTGTACTTCCATCCCTTTTGTAGAATTTCTAAAGACTGCTTCTTTGACTTCATATGGTCCTCCTCTTCTCATTTCATATGCAGTTAGTATGCCATGAAGTTGCACCACAATAAGATTTTGAAGATCCTGCTTTTCTTCAAGAGCAGAAAATTTTGACTCAAATTTTGCCGTTAGAGATCTTAAAATTTTCTCAACCAGAGTAGATTTGGTTATTGTTTCTCCTAGATTTCTTGTACGATTTAAAATATCATCAATACATAAAAATAATTTTGCAATGCTTTCCTCATTATCCATTTTTAGATTCTCAAATTGAATTCTGAGGGTTTGGAGTTTAGCACTTTTTACCTTTGCATCACCTTCATAACTTAGATTGATTTTGTCCCATATTGCCTTTGCTGTATTCAGCTGCATGACTTTGACGAATTCTGATTCAGTCAGACTTCCCAATAGAGCATTGACCACATTTGCATTGGTTTCATAATTATTTCTTTGCGTCGAATCTGTTGGTACTGCAGTTGGATATTGATATCCTCCTTCAACAATTTCCCATACATTTGCTCCCAGAGACTGAAGATAGGATCTCATCCTTGTTTTCCAAAATATTAAATTGTTTCCATTAAAAATCAGAGGCCTGATAGATGTTGTTCCATCTTGATTGCTCATCTTGCTTGATCTTCCTTCTAGCAACTAACCTTTTTAGAAGGACCTGCTCTGATTCCAATTGTTCGGAAAAATACTAAGAAGGGGGGGTGAATCAGTATTTAGAGCTGACTGAGAACTTTTAATTTTTTTCTCTGAAACCATATGCTACTTTACTGAATCCAATTTGTATGTTCAGAGATCTTATTATGTCTTTACTTAGATCATTGCATCATTCATTCATCAGATGTTATGCAGTAAGCATGAACAGAAATAACATAACAAACCATAAATCATAAGCAATACATATGAACACCATTATTTAAGGTGGAAACCCTATTCGGGAGAAAACCACCGATGATGTTATCTCAGTCTTCAATTTTTATTATAAAGAAAAAATTCTTACAATTTTATGCTGTTGCAGACTCATACCAGCACGCAGGCACAACCTTCTCTCGTTTACCAGCCTCTCCTGGAAGGGAGCTACTACCCCCTGTTCTCATTTACCAGCTACCACTGGAAGGGAGATACAACCCCCTCACTGAAGGCTTCGACCCTCAGCACCACTGCGGACCACGTTTCATTAATTTTCATACTGGATCCACCAGTTTCCACACGACATACCTTGCAAGCCACCAGATTTATTCATTCAGTACACTCACACTAGTTCTTCATGATTTCATCCGTCGATCAAACCAGAGATTCATCATCGTCAGATCATTATATCCATGGGTGCATCGTAGATTCAGATTTATAAATTAAGAACAGAGTTCATCCCTGCAGATACTCCTTAGAGAAATTTATTCATTCACCCCACTTACGCATGCACACCTCGTACTCTATTTCTCTTCTCCTTATATAGTTTTTCCTTTAGTAAAACCATGAGTCAAAACCACCAAATTGCTGATGGTATTCCTTCTTTTATTGGAATTTGATAAATAAACATTATCCGCACCCTTTGGAAATTTAAAATATATAATAGGACTTTATATTAATACCAGTGCTTTTAAATCGACCTTAACAATGAGCAATATAAATTAAATTGGGGCCCAACGCTAACAATCGACCCGATCGAAGGGCTCACATTCCATCGCGCCACAACATACAATCCGACGGATATCGCTTGGGCAACTTGTATGGGAAATAACGCGTGATGGCGCGTTGTACTTGTGTTATTCTTCGCACACCTTCCGAACACAGCCACCATCCTATGGCATCTTCCCAGATCAACGGTTTAAATCAATATCGCTGGGCATCCTGGGTCGAACGATAACACGCGATGGCACGCAGTGGTAAGCAGTTTTGTGAAATCGTACAGGGACGCATGTCACCCGTTCTATGGAATCTCTCCCCACCTCTTGAATACTGCTTGCCCATCAAAAGCGGTGTGATGAAAACCAGAAACCGCTTGTACTATTCCTCCTTCGTGGTTCCGCCCTTCGCTCAAGGTTCCATCCCTCCTTCCTTTTGTTATGTTCTACCTCTTTCCTTCCAGGTTCCATTCATGATTCCAAAGGGTTAGTCTGGGTTTGCGATATCCTTCTTACTTGGTCTATCTTCAGTAGGATTTCCAATAAACGACGAACACATGTAGTTCTCTTCCGACGAGATTTTCACTACCATTGGGATAGAGTTAGTTATACGCAGGATTCCTTTATGAGGGGAATGAATTCAATTGAGTTTGTTCGAACAATTCGAGAGAACCAATGGACGGGATTTCCTCACAAACATCAACTCGAGACAATTCTGCTATGATATATATAATATATCAACCTTCCATTGCATGTTCAGAGTTCTATCCTGTCACAGTTCCGCTTCTAACTGTACATTCAAGTTCTTTATTTTGCAAGAAAAAACCATCATATCTCCGCAACCATTAATTCCTTTAATGGATTTATTACTATAACATTCACTTATTCTTTTCTATTTGATGGCCTTTTTCTCCTACTCTCTCTCTGAACAATTCTTCTTCAATTATGCACTCTACTTCTATTCACTGTCTCTGTGTTGTCTGCTGCCTCACTTCCTTATCTGCCTTGCTTCCTTTCTGCTTCTTTGCTCTTTTTGCTGGACTCTTTGCTGCTTCTGCTATCTCTCTGTTACTATCTCTTCTTCTTTTCTAATGCTTCTACTTGCTTCTCTCTTTGCCTTATTGCTGTTCAGATGCTCCTTCTTTGCCACTTCCTTTGCCATCAATGACAACATTTCCAATAATAAAATGAGCAAGGAGACACCTTAGCCCCTCTCTAATGAAGAAATGACACACCTAATGTGAAAGGGAGGTGAATAAAGCAGCTGAAATAAACACCAAAGGTGTAAATGGAACCCAGCTCACTTGATTAGTCATCTTTGGCTAAATTCAACAGCGCTGCCTAAGGAGGAGAGGCTTCCTAGAGAAGATGCACAGTTTTGGAGGGAAGACACCTGTGTGAGGGTCAAAACCCTAATTGGTGGGACCTTGGTGGAGAAGAGTTCCCTTTCTTTATATGGAGGAGATGGCAGCCCATTTTCATTATGTTATGTTTTAGAGTTTCAGACTTGGGTTTGCAAAGCTTGCATCCTCGGGCTGTTTAGCAGGGTGATGGTGCCCTCAGGCACTAGGGTGTTCCCGGTAAGTAATCCCTACCTCTTTCTCAGGGAAGGATGAGGATTGAGATACATTTCCTCAATATAGCATTGGCCATAGCTACATTAATCTTCTACAGCGTTATTTCTGTAGCAGAGAGGACATTGTGTTGCTGGGTGCAGCAAGAGAGGAACTCATGGAGTCACTCTTGTCTTGTTTTATTCAGTGCAGTGATCCACTGATTGGAGGATCTAAAAGGAGGATTCCTAGGCTTGATTTCAGATTTTTTGGCATGGGAAAACATTCCATCATCTCCCACTGCGCAGTCCATGGGATAAACTGCGTTATTTTATGGAGGCAGTGTGAGAGGGTTTCATGGAGCTCATCAGGAGTTGTTTCTGAGACAAAGGGATCAACCCTTTGTATTGGAGACATGATTAGAGGAGGGAAATCATATTTCAGATCAGCCATAGCCTCATTCTTGTTTTGGTTCAGTTGCAGTGACAACTTAGTTGTTACATTTCGGTTTTCTCTGGCATTTCTAGCAATCTTCATAGATTGGCTATAAATCTTGTATTTCAGCCCATTTCTCTATTATTAAGATATTTCTTGTATTCCTTCAGCCACATATGTATTTTATTCATGTTCAAAAGCTTATACCTTCATATACACTTCACAGTCACTTCTCTCCGGAATTTTGTGGAGTTGCAACAACTCATGTATTGCATTGTCCATGTATTGAAGGTTAGTTCTTAGGGATTGAGTGGCTTGTCCCTCAACAATTTCTTGTATTCATTTGCTGATATATCATAATATCATGATGGCTATAGCATTTCCCTCTTATGTTGTATTTCAGATTTGCAGAGTTATTGGTTATGTTCATGTATTGCTGTAGCTCACTCATTGAGCCTTGTTTTAGAGATCTAGTTTGGGGAGATCAGAATAACCCGTCTAGATGTATTTCTTTGAGCTCATATTCTGCATAGGATTTTTATTAGAGTTTTTCTAGGGCATCCCAGTAGTGGTTTGTCTTATTTTTTCAGCAGCTTCCTTATACAGCATCCTCAAGGACCCTGTATCGGAAATTCCCAAAGTGGAAATATTGGATATCCATAGACAGATTCTGTGAAGGGCCAGCTAGCTTCTGGATCTCACAATTCCTTATGAAGGTGACATATCTATTAAATTCACCAATATTCAATCTTTGGAATGGACTTGTGGTCTTTCTATAGAAGGAAAAACTGGAATATCTTAAGATATTCCCGATGGGGAAGAAATTTCCAGATTTGGAATATTACAATGCTATCAGAGCATGATCTTGGCTCGGCTTGCGCCCAAGATCTATTGCCATTAGCAAGAGGAGATTTTCTCAAAGGAGAGGAGATTTACAGAGGAGACAAGGGAAGAATAATGATGCAAGAGGAGGTTTCCCTTCTTCTTTTCCAGGAGATTATTGAAGATCTTGGTAAAAGGGAAATTTGGAGAAATTTTCTCAGAAGGGTTTGTTGATGGGACAAATCCTAGCTATTTTCATGAAGGGTGTGAGCATTCAGCCACACATGCAGATCTACAGTGCAGTGCATTTTCGATAGCTACTGCAAGGAGGATGGATGGAAGAAGTTGAAGCCTTTGGAGGAGCAGCGCTGCAACTCAAAGGTATGATTCATGATGATTGATTTTAGAGTTCTATTTCATGTTCTCATGCAAATGAGAGATAATATGTTGCAGTCACAAAGATTTTTGCAAAGGGAATTGATGAAAAAAAATGTGAAACATGGTGTTACAAAACTTCAAACATTTTGCATGCATGGAGGGGGACCATGAAACAAATATCATTCCATCTTTCTAGAGGGGGAGAAATTAGGAGAATGACTTGCTAGAGGCAAGACCTGCATTGTATGAAGGGAACTCTTCCATTTGTGAGTGTGTGGAGATATTTCTAAGGAAGGCCAAGGCCTCTTGTTGAGGAGGAGACACACTCACATGATGGTAGAGAGGAGGTTCATAGAAGAACCTACAACACTGCACCATTGGAAGGAGAAGAAGATCAAGAGGATCAGCATAAAGGGATGATGAACATTCACCCTTATCTATTTTAGATATTCTCTTCACATAGGAGAAGGACTGCACTGCGCAGTAGAGAGAAAGTGACTTTCATTCCTCTCATACATACAGTCCACTTCCTATCTTGATGTCTCACTTTTGGAGGCTTTCCGCTTGGGAGGCCACTTGATCTAGAGCTGATGAGAGGCATCATGCTTTTTGGTTCACCACTCTTGGATTCTAGAGGGGTGGAGACATTGGAGGAGTCCAGCATAGCACAGTGAGTTTGGGGATTAGCTCAAGGAGGAGGGATACACCCTCTCATTTTCAGTACCACCCATTCTCATCAGTTTTACTGCGCAGATAGAGTTGCTATATGGAGGGAGGATAGCATCTCCATGATGCCAGATGACTTCTCCATAGATTTTATGAGAGGAAGGATACTTCCTTTGAGGAAGGACCCTTTCATGCATTGGAGTAGATGGAGGCCACTCATGCTTACATTGCCCAGGATCGAGATATTATTTGGAGGTGATAGTCTCTCGTGGGAGACTTAATTTCAGAGATCATTATTTATTTGAGCATGAGAAGCTACATGAAGGCATGGAAGCAACTTGGAGGAGGACTTTGGCATGAGGGGATGTCAAGGTAGCAGGCAGCAGCATGATGGAGCACCATATTGCAGAATACCAACGCTATCTATGTGGAGGATTGATCCAGGATGGGGGACTCAGCTTTGGTTGAGAATTCCCCAGGATCTTGGTGCATGCATGATTCTTGGATGGCCTTGATGGAGATGAAAGATACTTAGTGGATGATATGATCATCTATCATCATGGCAGAATCTTCTTGACTAGGGCTTCTAGTCTCAAGGAGACACTATTGCATGCAACATATGAGGACTTCCTAGATATGCATTTGGATGCATACTTTGCCTTGTTAGAGGAGTTCACTTGGAGGGCATTCAGCATGATCTACATCAGCATATGGATAGATGCAGAGCCCAGTTGATTGTTGGAGAGGTTGCCCAACCATTCCCTTACTCATTGGAGGAGAGGGAGAGCTTTCAAATGAGCCATTTTAGCTCAAGATCTCAAGTACATGGTAGAGAAGGTATAATTTCCCATTTGATACCTCTTTACTTGATATGAGTCGCATATTGTCTCAAGAAGGACTAGCCCTTCTTGCATTGGTTATGATGTACTTGCAGCTACTTGTAGCCTTGATTTTGGCTATTTTTATGATGGTTTCTGGGGGAAGCCACATGCTTCTTGGTGTGCACCATTGGAACCACTTTGTATTTTCATCTTTCATCTTATGAGGAGATGTTGTGGAAGCAAAAAAGTGGCTAGTACAGCACTTGTTACTTGTGATTTTGAGGCAAGCCAAGAGGCACTACGCAGGTTCCATGAAGTGGAAATTTGAACCACTCTCTGGTTGTCATTTGATAGCTTTCTTTTATTGTGTATTTCTCCTTGCATTTCTAATGTTGGGACACTCATGAGGAGCATTATTTGGAGAGTATTGTATGTACAACCCATTGGGAGCATGATTCTCCCCATTTTATATGTTTTATCTTGCAGGAGATACCATGGGAAAACCATGATTGCCACACTGCTACTTATACCTTCTTGTGGGAGGGACCACTTGGAGAATTTGCAGAGGCATTTCATGGCTGATTTTTTCTTGATGGGGTAGCTTGGGCCATTCTTGGAGGCCATGCTTTTCCAGCCCAAAGAAAAAGGTAGCCCCATATGAGCATCATATGGAGAGAGGGCCATCATGCGAAGTACACGCACAACTCTCCATTCAGCCCCAGCACATTGCAGAAACCAAGGGTTGAGATTTTTATTTGGATGATTGCATGGATGAGAGGATCATCATTGGGAGAAACATTTCCCATGCATATCATCACTCCTACCTTAAGGAGGCCACATTCCAGCAAGAAGGATTACACTACACATTCTATATTTCCATGAGGAACATCACTTTCAGCTTGCATACTTGGGAGAGAGCATTGGAGGACAGATTTGTTGCAGCACATGTGAGTAGTGGTGGGACCATTGATGAGGAGGCCACAAGAGAAGAAGGGGGAGAATATTTTTCTCTCTCTATGCAGTGCCTGAGGGAAAGCAACATGTGGGAGGGGAGGATTTTAATGTTCCCAATTTTAGCCTCAAGCTAAAGTGGAACATTATAGTTGCACATTTTTATTTTGTTTAATAAAGTGGGCAAGGAGACACCTTAGCCCCTCTCTAATGAAGAAATAACACTCATAATGTCAAAGGGAGGTGAATAAAGTAGCTGAAATAAACACCAAAGGTGTGAATGGAACCTAGCTCACTTGATTAGTCATCTTTCACTAAAGTCAACAGCGCTGCCCAAGGAGGAGAGGCTTCCTAGAGAAGCTGTGCAGTTTTAGAGGGAAGACGCTCATGTGAGGGTCGAAACCCTAATTCGTGGGAACTTGGTGGAGAAGAGTTCCTTTCCTTTATATGGAGGAGATGGCAGCCCATTTTCATTATGTTATGTTTTAGAGTTTTAGACTTCGGTCTGCAAAGCTTGCATCCCCAGGATATTTAGCTGGGTGATGGTGCCCTCAGGCACTAGGGTGTTCCTAGTTGGGAATACCTACCTATTCCTAAACGAAGGACGAGGATTGAGCTACATATCATCAATCCGGCATCGGCCACAGCTACATTCATCTGCTACAGCTTTATTTCTGCAGCAGAGAGGACGTTGTGTTGCTGGGTGCAGCAAGAGAGGAACTCATGGAGTCACTCTTGTCTTGTTTTATTCAGTGGAGGAGTGATCCACTCATTGGAGGAGATGAAATGAGGATTCCCGGGCTTGATTTTAGATCTTTTGGCATGGGCCAACTTTCTATCATCTCCCACTGTGCAGTCCATGAGAGAAACTGCGTTATTTTATGGAGGAAGTGTGAGAGGGTTTCATGGAGCTCATCAGGAGTTGTTTCTGAGACAAAGGGATCAGCCCTTTGTATTGGAGACATGATCAGAGGAGGGAAATCATATTTCATATCAGCCACAGCCTCATTCTTGTTTTGGTTCAGTTGCAGTGACAACTTAGTTGTCACATTTCAGTTTTCTCTGGCATTTCTAGCAATCTTCATAGATTGGCTAGAAATCTTGTATTTCATCCCATTTCTCTATTATTGGGCTATTTCTTGTATTCCTTCAGCAACATATGTATTTTATTCATGTTCAGCAGCTTATACCTTCATATACACTGTGCATTCACTGCTCTCCAACATTTTGTGGAGTTGCAACAACTCATGTATTTCATTGTCCATGTATTGGAGGTTGGTTCTTAGGGATTGAGTGGCTTGTACCTCAACTATTTATTGTATTAATTTGCTGATATATCATAATATCATGATGGCTATAGAATTTCCCTCTTATGGTGTATTTCAGATTTGCAGAGTTATTGGTTATGTTCATGTATTGTTGTAGCTCACTCATTGAGCCTTGTTTTAGAGATCTAGTTTGGGGAGATCTGAATAACTCATCTAGATGTATTTCTTTGAGCTCATGTTCTACATAGGATTTGTATTGGAGTTTTTCTAGGGCATCCCAATAGTGGTTTGTCTTATTTTTGCAGCATCTTCCTTATACAACGTCCTCAAGGACCCTGTATAAGAAATTCCCGAAGTGGAAATATTGCATATCCATAGACAGAGTCTGTGAAGGGCCAGCTAGCTTCTGGATCTCACACTTCCTTGTGAAGGTGAAATATCCGGTAAATTCCCTAGCAGTCAATCTTTGGAATGGACTTGTGGTCTTTCTATAGAAGGAAAAATTGGAATATCTTAACATATTCCCAATGGAGCAGAAATTTCTAGATTTGGAATATTACATAGTGTGTGATGATTGATTGTACTGAAAACTTGATGTACTAATATTTGTATGAGGATTGTTACATGATCTCCATGATACATAATATATGATGTTTGGGGTTTTCAGCTTCAGTCTTTCCAGTTAAACACCTATGTTATGTGTGTTTTTATTGCTTCATGTGTTTTGCAATTGTTGATTAAATTTCCGCAAGAATTATGGTGGAAGGATTCTGTATTTATCAAGAAGAAAAATATTGTTAGATCGGGAGAGTCTGGATATATACATGCATATTGTATACAATTTCTACATGGTATCACAACTGTGTTATAGATTTTATACATGGAATGTAAGCAGGAATTTTCGGGAACATGAGTTTGCAGAGAATATATGAACTTTTTGGTGAAATATTTTTAGAAAAAAATAGAATATTTGGATTCCTTGCAAAAAATACTCAAATTGAAAAAAAAAAACGGTCAAATCGGAGTGCGGATGAGGGAGATATCGTCCATTTAAAATCAACTCTTTTGTTAGAAAATTTTGCGACGGCGGGAAAATTACAATGTGCATGAGCCAAGAATCTACATGCACTGAGGTACAAGATGCATAAAAAGCTTTGAGGAGCAAAGCAGAGGTTAGTGACTTGGTGGTTGAGAGGGAGCCTCTCAACATGCAGCCTGAGAAGTAGTCTCAGAAGGTTGTGGAGTAGCCACAACTAGAGATCTAGAAGAATATTTATAGATTTGATGTAGATGGGATTCCTAAAGAACTTCCTACTATTGGGAGGTGCAAGAAAGACATGCAATTAAAGCTTGAGAGGGATCAGGATTTTCATGTAGGTAGGATTGAACCTCGAGATGTGGAGTAGCCACAAGATGAGGATCTTGGAGTTGGATCAACCACTCATGCAGAGAAATTTCGTGCCAGATGGGCAGAGAGAGTGCATGCAGCTATACCACTAGGTGAGAGGTGGGGCGACATGCATGAGTAATCCCAAGAATATATTTATGGGCATAATTCATTGAGATGGTGCAGATCTCATGAATTGAACCTGTCTACGAGGTGCCCACAGAGCAGCAATAGCATGATCAGTTGGATTGATGCAGGCAGATCAAAGTGACAGTGTCGGATATTGGAGCGCAATTTAGAGTTGACAACAAGTGTAGAGTGCATGGGTGCAGATTTCAACAGCGCAGTGGTTCCTGAAGACATGTGAAGTAGCTAAGCAGAATTCAAAGACTTTTATGATAGATGCATTAGACTAATTGAGTTGTTTGGAGCATTTCAGTTTCGAAAATGTTGCAGCAAGAGTTGCAGGGAAAATGCATGGAGTTGCATGTCGCATGCAAAGACAGTCCTTTCCTGTTGAGAGGGAGTGTTGAAGATTGCAACAAGAAACAGTGAAGGAGGCATCCTGAAACATCATCCTTGATCCTAGTTGGAAAATAATCACCTAAACTAGGTGGGGCCCACACAGACTATTTTTAGGTGTATATCTATTTTTAGACATGGTGAGCATATTATATAAGTTGCAGGATGTTATTTGTAGATGGTTGGTCAAATGTGAAAAATAGATGAGATTATATTTTTAGAATATTGGGCGAAGTCTATTTATATATCGTTGATCTAAAAATAGATGTATGTCGATTATTATTAGCTCTTAATAATAATCAGACTCTAAACGGCAACTTATTCTCTTGGAGCACTTAATTTAAGTATACAGTTTTGTCAAATCAGTGGGCTGAAGTAATTACGCAATTCCTAAGTTTTTACTGGAGTTCATGCATGGAGGACTCAGTTAGCACTGAAGTGGCAAAGTTATGACAGAGTTGGAAGAGTAGTTCATGGAGTTGGTATTTAGTTTAACTTAGTGATTGGAGTTAGACTCAGTTGAACTAGTTGTATCTAATCTAACTGAATGATACACTAGTGAGAATGGAGTGAATTAATTAGTTAATTAATTCAAAAATAATAACTCATTAATCAACTGAACAATACAACAGTTAACTACAGTGCATGTCAGATCCAGTGGAGACCTAGTGCAGAGATAGGTGAAAGGGTGAGATAGACTATCCGTTGTGACTACTAGTGATGCATGAATTGCATCTATATATAAATTGGAGTTTCCAATGATAATAATGCATTCAAGGAGAGTGGTACTGCATCAAATTGGTATTTTTAATCAGCTTTTATTGTGCAGTGGAGGCAGGCTATCAAGGGGAAGAAATCAGTGCACGGATTTGCAGATTTCTTCATGATAGTGTGTGACGATTGATTGTACAGAGATCTTGATGTACTAAGCTTTGTATGAGGATTGTTACATGATCTCAATGATACCTAATATATGATAGTTGGGGTTTTCAACTTTATGCTTTCCCATTAAACAACTGTGTTATGTGTGTTTTTACTGCTTCATCTGTATTGCAATTGTTGATTAAATTTCCACAAGAATTATAGTGGAAGGATTCTGTATTTAGCAAGATGATAAATATTGTTAGATCAAGAGAGTCTGGATATATAAATTCATATTTTATATAATTTATACATACACTAAGCATGTATATATCTGGACTCTCCTGATCTAACAATATTTATCTTCTTGCAAAATACAGAATCCTTCCACTATAATTCTTGCGGAAATTTAATCAACAATTGCAAAACACATCAAGCAATAAAAACAAACATAACATAGTTGTTTAACGGGAAATACTGAAGCTAAGAACCCCAACTATCATATATTATGTATCATGGAGATCATGTAACAATCTCATACAAAGCTTAGTACATGAAGCTATCAGTACAATCAATCTTCACACACTAACATAGAAGAAATCTCCAAATCATGCACCAATATCTAACCTCCTGCTAGCCTATCTCCATTGTACAATCCAAGTTAATTACAAAGACCAATTTGATGTAATCCCACTCTCCTTGACTGCGTTATTATCATTGGCAACTCCAATGTATATATAGATGCAATTCATGCATCACTAGTAGTCACAACGGATAGTCCATCTTGCCCTTTCACCTATCTCTCCACTGGGTCTCCACTGGATCTGACATGCACTGTAGTTTACTGCTGTATTTTTCAGTTGATTAATGAGTTATTATTTTTGAATTAATTAAATAATTAATTCACTCCACTCTCACCAGTGTATCATTCAGTTAGATTATATACAACTAGCTCAACTGAGTTAAGCTGAATACAACTCCATGAACTACTCTTCCATCTCCGTCATAACTTTTTCACTTCAGTTCTAACTGATTCCTCCATGCATGAACTCCAGTAAACCCTTAGGAATTCCGTAATTCCTTCAGCCCACTGATTTTCCAAATCTTTTCACTGAAATAAAGTGCTCCAAGAGAATAAGTTGTTGTTTAGAGTCTGATTAATATTAAGAGCTAATAATAATAGACATGCATCTATTTTTAGATCGAAGGTCTATAAATAGACTTCGCCAAACCTTCTAAAAATATAATTTCATATATTTTTCACATTTTACCAACCATCTACAAGTAGCCTCCTGCTACAAATAGAATATTCTCACCATGTCTAAAAATAGACATACACTTCAAAATAGCCTGTGTGGGCCCCACCTAGTTAAGGTGATTATTTTCCAACTAGGTTCAAGGATGATGTTTCAGGATGCCTCCTTCACTATTTCTTGTTGCAATATTCAACACTCCCTCTCAAAAAGAAAGGATTGTCCTTGCATGCAACATGCAACTCCATGCATTCGCCCCACAACCTTTGCAAGCGCCCTGCAACTCCATGCATCTGCTCTGCAACTCTTGCTGCAACACTTCTAAAACTAAATAGACTTCAAACAACTCAATCAGTCTAATGCATCTATCATAAAATTATTTGAATTCTGCTTAGCTACCACACATGTCGTTAGGAACCACTGCGCTGTTGAACTCTGCACCCATGCACTCTGCACTTGCTGTCAACTCTGAACCGCGCTCTAGTATCTGACACTGTCACTTTGATCTTACTGCATCAATCCAACTGATCATGCTATTGCTGCTCTATGGGCACCTCGTAGCCAGGTTCAATTCATGAGATCCACACCATCTCAATGAATCCTGCCCATAAATTTCTTCTTGGATTATCCATGCATGTCGCCCCACCTCTTACCTGGTGGTATAGCTACATGCACTCCCTTTGCCCATCTAGCACGAAATTTCTCTGCATGAGTGGTTTCTCCCACTCCATGATCCTCACCTTATGGCTGCTCCACATCCTGAGTGTCACTCTTACCTGCATGGAAATCATGCTCCCTCTCAAGCTTAAATTGCATTTATTTCTTGCACTTCCCAACAGTAGGAAGCTCCATAGAAATCCCGTATACATCAAATCTATAAAGATTCTTCTGCATCTCAAGTTCTGGCTGCTCCACAACCTTCTGAGATTTATTCTCACGCTACATGTTGAGAGGTTCCCTCTCAACCACCAAGTCACTAACCTCTGCTTTTCTCCTCAAAGCTTTGCAAGCATCTTATACCTCAGTGCATGTAGATTCTTGGCTTGTGCACATTGTAATTGTCCCGCCATCGCAAAATTTTCCAACAAAAGAGTTGATTTTAAATCGATGATATCTCCCTCATCCGAGCTCCAATTCGATCGATTTTGTTTTTCAATTTGCATATTTTTTCGCAAGGAATCCAAATATGCTATTTGTTTATGAAAATATTTCACCAAAAATTTCAGATATTATCTGCAAACTCGCACGCCCAAAAATTCATGCTCTCATTCCATGTAGAAAATATATAACATAGATCTGATACCATGTATAAAACCTATAACCTAGTATCGAAGCTGTGTTAATTACAGGAGATTTCAATTTTGAAGCGATGCTGAGTTTTGTGCTGGTGGAGAAATTTGAATTTGCTGCAGGAGTTTCTTGGTGCGACAATTGAGTATACATTAAAATGTCTTTCAATGGGTTCTAGTTGGATTATGCACTAGAGGGAAACTCTAAATACATATCCTAGAAGGAAATTATGGAGGCGGTGCTTGAAGACAATGGCTTGAAGGAATTCATCAAGAGAGATGTTCCTAAGCCCACTTCGGTGGATGCTAAAATACTTGACGCATGGAAAAATAAAGTAGCAAAGACGAGGAGGATTCTCTTGGAAGGTGTGAGAGACCATATTGCCTCAAGCCTTCATGGGAAAGCCACTCCATATGCTATGTGGAAGGATTTGACAGATTTTTTCCAAAGTAGAAGCAAGCAGAGGAAGTTGGCACTTAAAGACAAGCTCAGAAAAATAAAAATGGAGAAGAACGACACTATTCTGGTATACTTGACAAAGTTTTTCCAATGCAGGGATGAGCTTGGGAGTGTATGACTTAGTGTTCATGTTGATGACTTGGTGAGCTTGGCTCTCCTTGGGCTTCTGAAGATTCGGCATAGCTATGAAGACTCTGTCAATGGACGGGAGCAACTGCTGGGTTGGGAGCGACTTTGGTTGGATCTTGTGCAGGAGGAGATAAGGTGAACCACCAGGGATGGCTCTTCATCAAAGCATGATGATGAAGAGGACTATGCTTTGGTTTCCAAGGTGAAGAATAAGAAGGGAAAGAAATTCTATTCTATATCTGAGGCCGGTGAACATGGCAATGAGCATGACATGTCCAAAGTGAAGTGTTTTCACTGTCACGAGTTTGGACATATTGACACAATTTGTCTACATAAGAAGAAGAACAAGATGGCTACTAGAGATGTTGTTGGTGAGGCTCTTGCCTCACAATTTGAGCTTGAATTCTCATTGATCACATGCATGGTGTCTAGTGCATTAGGATCAGGGTAGTACTTTGATAGTGGTGCTTCCTTTTACATGGCGGGAGATGTGAACCTTTTCAGTGACTTGGTGGAGAAAGATCTCCAGGTGCATGTTGATTTGGGAGACAATGGATGATACAGTGCGACTGGCATTGGTACTATTAACTTTCAGAGGGCGTCAGGAAAACTCATTATTTTACAAGATGTTTTGCATGTTCAAGGTTTAAAGAAGAATTTAATCTCAGTCGCAATGTTAGAGGATAAAGGCTATGATGTTGTCTTTAGTGAAGGAAAAGTTTTCCTTTGGCATAAATAAATAGGGCAAGTCAAGAAGGCTGGGATTCGAGCTAAGAATCTCCACAGAGATGAAGTAGATGGGATTTCTATGGAGCTTCCTACTGTTGGGAATTATGAGAAAGCCATGCAATTGAAGCTTGAGAGGGAGTAGGATTTGCATGGAAGAAAGAGTGAACCTCGGGATGTGGAGCAGCCACAAGATGAGGATCATGGAGTGGGATCAACCACTCATGCAGAGAAATTTTGTGCTACATGGGCAGAGGGAGTGCATGCAGCTATACCAACAGGTGAGAGGTGGGGCGACATGCATGAGTAATCCCAAGAATATATTTCTAGGCAGGATTCATTGATATGGTGTGGATCTCATGAATTGAACCTGGCTACGAGGTGCCCACAAAGTAGCAGTAGCATGATCAGTTGGATTGATGCAGTGAGATAAAAGTGAAAGTGTCAGATACTAGAGTGCAGTTTAGAGTTAACAACAAGTGCAGAGTGCATGGGTGCAGATTTCAACATCGCAGTGGTTCCTGAAGACATGTGCAGTAATTAAGCAGAAGTTGAAGACTTTGATGACAAATGCATTATACTAATTGAGTTGTTTGGAGCCTTTCAGTTTCGTAAGTGTTGCAGCAAGAGTTGTAGAGCAGATGCATGGAGTTGCAGGGCACTTGCAAAGGTTGCAGGGCGAATGCATGGAGTTGCATGTCGCATGCAAAGACAATCCTTTCTTGTTGAGAGGGAGTGTTGAAGATTGCAACAAGAAACAGTGAAGGAGGCATCCTGAAAAATCATCCTTGATCCGAGTTGGAAAATAATCACCTAAACTAGGTGGGGCCCACATAGGCTATTTTTAGGTGTATATCTATTTTTAAACATGGTGAGCATATTCTATATTTAGCAGGAGGCTATTTGTAGATGGTTTTTCAAATGTGATAAATATATGAGATTATATTTTTATAAGATTGGGCGAAGTCTATTTATAGATCGCTGATCTAAAAATAGATGCATGTCGATTATTATTAGCTCTTAATAATAATCCGACAATAAACAACAACTTATTCTCTTGGAGCACTTTATTTCAGTGAACAAATTTGTCAAATCAGTGGGCTGAAGGAATTATGCAATTCCTAAGGGTTTACTAGAGTTCATGCATGGAGGACTCAGTTAGAACTGAAGTGGAAAAGTTATGACATAGTTGGAAGAGTAGTTCATGGAGTTGCATTCAGTTTAACTCAGTTAATGGAGTTAAACTAAGTTGAGCTAGTTGTATCTAGTCTAACTTAATGATACACTAGTGAGAGTGGAGTGAATTAATTAGTTAATTAATTCATAAATAATAACTCATTAATCAACTGAAAAATACAACAGTTAACTACAGTGCATGTCAGATGCAGTGGAGACCCAGTGGAGAGATAGGTGAAAGGGCAAGATGGACTATCATTGTGACTACTAGTGAAGCATGAATTGCATCCACATATACATTGGAGTTGCCAACGATAATAACACATTCAAGGAGAGTTGTATTGCATCGAATTGGTATTTTTAATCAGATTGTATTGCGCAGGGGAGGCAGGCTAGTAGGAGGGAAGAGATTGGTGCATGGATTTGCATATTTCTTCTATGTTAGTGTGTGACGATTGTATTGTACTGAGAGCTTGATGTACTAAGTTTTGTATGATGATTGTTACATGATCTCTGTGATACATAATATATGATAGCTGGGGTTTTCAACTTTAGGCTTTCCTGTTAAACAACTGTGTTATGTGCGAGTGTTTTTATTGCTTCATGTGTTTTGCAATTGTTGATTAAATTTCCGCAAGAATTATAGTGGAAGGATTCTGTATTTAGCAAGAAGATAAATATTGTTAGATCAGGAGAGTCTGGATATATACATTCTTATTGTATATAATTTTCTAGCTAGGTATATATCCAGACTCTCCTAATCTAACAATATTTATCTTCTTGCAAAATACAGAATCCTTCTACTATAATTCTTGCGGAAATTTAATCAACAATTGCAAAACACATGAAGAAATAAAAACACGCATAACACAGTTGTTTAATGGGAAATCCTGAAGCTAAAAACCCCAACTATCATATTATGTATATCATGGAGATCATGTAACAATATCATACAAATCTTAGTGCATCAAGCTCTCAGTACAATCAATCTTCACACACTATCATGATGAAATCTTCCAATCCATGCACTTATTTCTGCCTCCTGATAGCCTACCTCCACTGCGCAATCCAAGCTGATTAAAAAGAATAATTTGATGCAATCCCAATCTCATTGATTGTGTGATTATCGTTGGCAAATCTAATGTATATTTGGATGCAATCCATGCATCACTATGGTCACAACAGATAGTCCATCTTACCCTTTCACCTATATCTGCACTGGGTCTCCAATGGATCTGACATGCACTGTAGTTAACCGCTGTATTGTTCAGTTGATTAATGAGTTATTATTTGTGAATTAATTAAATAATTAATTCAATCCACTCTCACTAGTGTATCATTCGGTTAGACTGGATACAACTATCTCAACCGAGTCTAACTGAGTTAAACTAAATACAACTCCATGAAATACTCTTCCAACTCTGTCATAACGTTTCCACTTCAGTTCTAACCGAGTCCTCCATGCATGAACTCCAGTAAATCGTTAGGAATTGCGTAATTCCTTCAGAACCACTAATTTAGCAAGAATATAAATATTGTTAGATCAGGAGAGTTTGGATATATATATGCATATTGTATATAATTTCTACATGCTATTGAAGCTGTGTTATAGATTTTCTACATGGAATGAGAGTAGGAATTTTGGGGTACGTGAGTTTGCAGAGAATATATGAAAATTTGGATGAAAAATTTCAGAAACAAATAGCATATTTTGATTCCTTGCAAAAAAAAACCCAAATTTAAAAAAAAAATCAGTCAAATCGGAGCTTGGATGAGGGAGATATCGTTGATTTAAAATCAGCTCTTTTGTTAGAAAATTTTGCAACGACGGGACAATTACAATACGTGTGAGCAAAGAATCCACATGCTCTGAGGTACAAGATGCATGCAAATATTTGAGGAGAAAAGCAGAGGTTAGTTACTTGGTGGTTGAGAGGGAGCCTCTCAACATGAAGCGTGAGAATTAGTCTCAGAAGGTTGTGGAGCAGCCACAACTGGAGGTGCAGAAGAATATTTATAGATTTGATGTAGATGGGATTTCTATGGAGCTTCCTACTATTGGGAAGTGCAATAAAGACATGAAATTGAAGCTTTACAGGGAGTATTATTTTCATGCAGGTAAGAGTGAACCTCGAGATGTGGAGCAACCACAAGATGAGGATCATGGAGTGGGAGCAACCACTCATGCAGAGAAATTTCGTGCCAGATGGGCAGAGGGAGTGCATGTAGCTATACCACCAGGTGATAGGTGGGGTGTCATGCATGGATAATCCTAAGAAGAAATTTCTGGGCAGGATTCATTGATATGGTGTGGATCTCATGAATTGAACCTGGCTATGAGGTACCCACAGAGCAGTAGTAGCATGATCAGTTGGATTGATGCAGGCAGATGAAAGTGATAGTGTCGGATAATGGAGAGTGGTTCAGAGTTGACAACAAGTGTAGAGTGCATGGGTGCAGTGTTCAACAATGCAGTGGTTCCTGAAGACATGTGAAGTAATTAAGCAGAAGTCGAAGACTTTGATGATAGATGCATTAGAATGATTTAGTTGTTTGGAGCCTTTCAGTTTCGGAAGTGTTGCAGTAATGTTGCAGGGCGAATGCATGGAGTTGCATGTCGCATGAAAAGACAGTCCTTTCTTGTTGAGAGGGAGTGTTGAAGTTGGCAACAATAAATAGTGAAGGATGCGTCTTGAAACATCATCCTTGATCCTAGTTGGAAAATAATCACCTAAACGAGGTGGGGCCCACACAGGTTATTTTTAGGTGTATGTCTATTTTTAGACATGGTGAGCATATTCTCTATGTAGCAAGAGGCTATTTTTGGATGGTTGGTCAAGTTGGAAAAATAGATGAAATTATATTTTTAGAATATTGGGTGAAGTCTATTTATAGATTTTCAATCTAAAAATTGATGCATGTCGATTATTATTAGCCCTTAATAATAATTCGACAATAAACATCAACTTATTCTCTTGGAGCACTTTATTTCGGTGTACAGATTTGGAAAATCAGTGGGCTAAAGGAATTACACAATTCCTAGAGTTTACTAGAGTTCATGCATGGAGGACTCAGTTAGAACTGAAGTGGCAAAGTTATGACAGAGTTGGAAGAGTAGGTCATGGAGTTGTATTCAGTTTAACTCAGTTAAACTCAGTTGAGCTAGTTGTATCTAGTCTAAATGAATGATACACTAGTGAGAGTGGAGTGAATTAATTAGTTAATTAATTCATAAATAATAACTCATTAATCAACTGAACAATACAATCGTTAACTATAGTGCATGTCAGATCCAGTGGAGATATAGGTGAAAGGGCAAGATGGAATATCTGTTGCAACTACTAGTGATGCATGAATTGCATCTACATATACATTGGAGTCACCAATGATAATAACGTAGTCAAGGAGAGTGGGATTGCATCAAATTGGTATTTTTAATCAGCTTGTATTGCGTAGTGGAGGCATGTTATCAGATGGAAATAAATCAGTGCATGTATTTGCAGATTTCTTCATTATAGTGTGTGATGATTCTATTGTACTGAGAGCTTGATGTACTAAGCCTTGTATGAGGATTGTTACATGATCTCCATGATACATAATATATGATAGCTGGGGTTTTTAGCTTCAGGATTTCCCGTTAAACAACTGTGTTATGTGTGTTTTTATTGCTTCATGTGTTTTGAAATTGTTGATTAAATTTGCGCAAGAATTATAGTGGAAGGATTCTATATTTCGCAAGAAGATAAATATTATGAGATCAAAAGAGTCTGGATATATGCATGCTTAATGTATATAATTTCTACATTACGGCTTTGCATGTTTCTTCATGATAGTGTATGATGATTGTATTGTACTGAGAGCTTGATGTACTAAGCTTTGTATGAGATTGTTACATGATCTCCATGATACATAATATATCATAGTTGGGTTTTTTAGCTTTAGGCTTTCCAATTAAAAAACTGTGTTATGTGTGTTTTTATTGCTTCATGTGTTTTGCAATTGTTGATTAAATT
Organism: Pinus albicaulis; assembly: GCA_034641835.2. Classification (NCBI taxonomy): domain Eukaryota; kingdom Viridiplantae; phylum Streptophyta; class Pinopsida; order Pinales; family Pinaceae; genus Pinus; species Pinus albicaulis. Next base: position 134,773,990 of record CM076583.1, on the reverse strand, counting down.
TCCGCAAGAGTTATAGTGGAAGGATTCTGTATTTTGCATGAAGATAAATATTGTGAGATCAGGAGAGTCTGGATATATACACTATAGCCATTATTGTATATATCATGGTGGATCCAGGTTAGACACTTGCTCCAAGTTGTTTATGGAATTTTAAAAAAAAATAGAAGCAGAGGTTCCATTCCCACTACCTCGGGGATGAGTCATTGGGAACGGTTGAACTGAAACAACCACGGGATTCCTCCTTTAGTTAGTAGTTTCCACCTCCCTTGGAACACTCCTAAAGGATAGGCCTCCCTTCCACCTTTGTAGGGATCCCAACCTCCTCCTTTTCCTCCATATAAAAAAGCCTTCTCCATTTATGAAAGCTAGCTGAACAAAGAGAATTATACAGCTGAAGTGCTAAACTTGGAGAACTGAACTATAGCAGAATAACTAAGTTATTGAGAAGGTAGAACAAGGAGGAAATCCATGTATAGGGCCTTTATCCCGTCTGAATTCCCTGACGAGCTTTGAGACATGCTTCGCCGAAACCCCGCTGGAGGAGACCACAACGTCAGAGCATGGTTGTATCTCTTCTTTATACCTAATAATATAAGTGACTATTGTATGGTTCCCATACTGTATTTTGTCTTTATCGAATGCAATATGCTTAGTCTTCTCTGAATAACTAGTATTTTTTGGATGAAATTAGTATGTGGTATGTGGTTATCATTTTCTGATCTTTGTGTAGGTTTCCAAGCACAATAAGCGAAGGGATTGTGACTTGCCAAATCAGGAGCGAGAAGTTCTCACCACCACTATGATTGTCGACAACAGCATTGGACCAAAGGTAGGCCATCTTATCATGTCCTCTTTCATTCAAATATCTAGGAACGTACACTCTAGCATGATTCCTTGTTACTAGACCGACTCTAGGGCTAGAGGGATCGTCTCTGTCCGTAGAGAGGATTTACCTACATAACACTAATAAGCCCAGAAGTATGTAATATATGGTTAATTATTTTAACCATATTCTTTGATACACCTGCTACTCTGTAAATGGCTAAATCTGCTTGTTTTACTCGCGCATCCTAGTCCATAAAAAGAATATCTTTGGAAGTTTCCTTAATATTTTGGAGATCTAACTTCTTCCCTTATTCTGTATCATGCCATTCAATATAATTAGAGATTTTGATATTGAGTTCTTTGAACTCAATCCTTTTATCGATGATTGTGTTTATTAATTGTTCACTGAGTTATAGATGTGGAATTATGTTTGACATTTGTACAACATACAGATTTTGTTGTTTTGAGAGTAAGGCACTTAATGTTGATGCTTCTTTTATGAATTCCTCTGCAGTGGGAATTCCTTCATATTTATTAATATCTTCTCTCAACTATTCAATCAGTGAATTTTTGCTAGATAAGTCATTTTTATGACTTATCTTAAGCATTTCTATCTCTTTTTGTACTCTGAGAAGTTTTTGTTCCACTTTCTGATTTGAACTCTTTATTTATTCATCTAGATGTTGTTGTAATTCCATGATTTTGACATCCTTTTCTTGGATCAAAATAGATACTTCTGCTGCCTTATCAATTTTCGCAGTGGTGTATGCACCAGCGAATTGAGATAGCTAAGTTAAATTTTCAATCGGATTTGATGGAGTATATTTGCATACTACTTCCATAACTTCATTCCCTGGTGGTGTTTCAATTCTCCTTATTTTCCTATGTTTTCTCACTGCAAACTTATGAAGAGGGCTATAGAATACATCTAGTGGGGGAATATCAGTCACCTTGAAGATAATCTCATCAGTTGGATCTGTAGGAATGATTTCTGTTTCTTGGGAGATTATCTCAGGAGTCTCAATGATTTGCTTTGTTGAAACTATTTGTTGCTGAGGAGTCTGAAATTATGTATTCTTCTGAGATGATGATGCCTCTAGAGTATCTGTGAGTGTATTGCTTAATGAAGCACATATTTTGTCTAATTCACTTTGATTTTGTGAATTTAATTATTCTTCCTTGATCTCTTGAATAGATTTAATCATATGAATAGTAATCAAAACATACTGTGGAATCCGTCTGAGTCTTTATTCTCTGAATTCATTGAATCTCTGTATTTGTTCTGGATTTAGGTTCAATTTGAAAAAATTTGGGATTTCTTCAAAAGTCCCGACAGACTATAAAATATCTTCAAATTTGTCATCAGTGTGCACAATAGGTTTGAGTTTGACTAACAAAGTAAATTTGCTAGCAGCCTTTTATGGGTCGAACTGTTTGGAGGGTAAAACGGGGAGCTTTAACAGCTCAATCTTCTGACATTATTTCAATGCGTGATTGAAATTGCCGAGTGTAAATGAACCACATGAAATTGCAAAACTTGACCACAAAGACTTTTTACTGTCTTTCAACGCTTTAGTGAATCCATTACTAACTGTTTGAAAGGCAATTTACCTTTCCATCAACTTGTATAAAACATATAATGGAAGAATATGCGGGGGAGTAGAGCTTCCAAAAACTCTAATATAGGAAAATGATTCTTCAATAAAACTCATGCCTATCATTTGAAGGTCCGTAAGAGCTTCCTTAGTGAACCTAGGGCTCACTGTGTCATACATATATTTATGTAATGGTAGTACAACACCATAGCACAACCTATGAAAATGTGGTGCATAATTATGTTCCCATATCTCTTTATGACTCAAATGTATCGGGGTAGGGTCTTAAGAGGTCCATTTCTATCCCATAACTGGAAAGTTGGTAGAAAAATAGATAGCATCAAAAATGTATGCACTCATATAGAATTGGGGAACATATTTGGAGGAAGAAATTCTCGTTTGGCGATATTCATTAATTTCCTTAACTAGATTATCTGAAAGGATAGTCACCCAATTCATTATGACGGAGTTAACAGAGGAGTGAATTAGGGGAATCCAATTTATGGAGAGCTTGGTATTATCAGGTAAACCATATAATCTGGATAAAATTTCTGCTGCAAAGTTGTAAGGGTTTTCTAATGACGCGATAGGATACATACCAATTTTCTCATATTTGAACTTGTTGTCTAATTTCCTCCAACCTTGAATTGTCTTGAATGGGTCTTAGTTCTTCTCAACAAACTTTGCAAAAAACTAACTGTTGTAGGTATCTTGTGGGTTGGGCAGCTTATATATGATCTTCAGATCTTTAGGTCTGAAAGAACCTAGAATCTCATCCTTGCAGGTCCTTGACTGTCTGTCTTTGATTACTGATTTATCAAGCAGCCATCTAATCATGCCGGTATATGGAAGAAGAGTAGCTCTCGCTGCTATCCTATGGAGGAAATAACATGCAATATCTTTGAATTGCAAGTTTGAAGGTGTTGCATCATCGGTAGTCGCCGCGACTTCCACTACTTCTAGCTCTTTGTCTTCAAGTATAGTGTAAATAACTTGCCATTTAGTAGCTCCCCCATCAGCAGTGCATACAGTATCAGAGACTATAAGTGCCATTCTTGTTTGTTCGAATTCTGCAATAACCTGTTTGTCGTGCTTCTAAATAAATTTGCAGATGGACATATCTTTGAAAGGAAATCCCTATTAAAGATAGAGTAAATGATCAAATGATGGAAGATCTATTGAAATGATCTGTTTTGAAAGGAAAAATCCTTAAAATAGCGATATCATTAATTAATCATGCCGCATCCATAACTATTTACATTGGGATGATAAAACATAATTAATACTTTCTGACATGATTTATTTTTTGTAAAAAGTTCTATTAGAGCGTTTCAAATCAATCGCATCATGTCCCTTGAACCTGTCTTAGTGATGTGTATTGCCTTCTGTTTATGCGATATGCGATTTCGTGAAATCGCAATATCGCAATATTTCAGTTTCGTTAAGGATTTGCTTAAGTTTTGGCAATGTAAATGTGCGATATGTGATTTATTGTGTCGCTTGTGAAATTTCACATTGGCAATCCAAAAATTTGGATTTCGCTGGTCTATTGTTTTAACTTAAGAAAATATTTGTGCGAATATGCGATTCACGATAGAGATGTTTTTATTTAAAGAGATTTAATGTTTTTTGGAGTTTAATTTTAATAAAAAGAAAAAAATACTTTCAAAAAAGGTCCCTATTTTTATTTATCAAAGGTCTAAATAACTAATTAAAAATAAAAATGTGGGGGTTTTTGCATAGCACAATAATTGGCGATTCACATGGGAGAACCAGCGATTCACATGGGAGAACCAGATATCTCTGATTGATTTATTTTGACATTTTTAAACTTTCAAAATAAGGAAATCATCCGAATGGAAAATGGCATCCACCCATGGTATTCATCTACCCATATTATCCATCCACCATGGAATTTACCCATGGTATTGTAAATGTAATCAACCCATGGTATTCATCCACCCATTGTATTTATTCCCCCGTGGTATTGTAAGTGACATCTATCCATGCTATTCATCCACCCATGGTATGTATCCACCCATGGTATTCATCCACACATGGAATTTACCCATGGTATTGTAAGTGGTATCTACTCATGGTATTGACCCATGGTATCCACCTATGGTATCTACACATGGTATTGTAACTCAAAAAAGGTTATAAATAACAAGCCTCGATTTTTAAAAGGAGAGAGTGTCCACCACAATGTAGCTTCTACAATTATTCTCAGCTTTAATAAAAAGTGGCTTTGTGCTTTCATTTGCTTTGTGTTCTCTCTTTTTTTCAGGCATTTTAATTTTGCAGATCTTGTCAGATCCATTTCAATTTTTTAGATCTTGGGGGTGTTCGTGTCGGTCTCTTCAACCCTTCGTCAGTGATCAAAATCCTCTTGTTGCATTGCATATTAGGTGTCTCACTTAGTCAGATGCATTCCATTAGGAGCATGGATCATTTGATGATAGTGGCTTTTTGCACATGTCCCTCATGTCCTTTACCTGCTGGCCCATTTCTGTTCATTAAGATCATTTTCAGTCACTTTTTGTCTCATAGTTTGCAAAGAGTCATTTTTAGGGTTTTAGTGTCATCAGGTCTTGGGTTTCATTAATAAGGTCTTCAAAAAGCCCAATAATGGTCAGCAGGCACATGAGGATTTTTAAATAAGGTTTCAGTACTAAAAACTTCATCATGATATGCTTAATAATGTATTTTTCTTCAAAACTCTGTTTTGAAGAAAAATAGAGTATTTCATCTTTTCATGTATAAATGTAATGTAATTTCAAGCTTTCTCAGTTGTAAAAATAATTTCACTAGAAACCTTGGTCACCTTTTTCAAGCTCTAGCAAATCCATTCCCTGCAGGACAAACATAAAGCACATCATTCAGTCAAAAAGCCAAAATGAAGCAAGTTGTTTAAAATAGAGTTTTAAAAAGTGTCAAAATCTGAAACATTACAAAGTGGGTTTTTTATAAATCATTAAATATCTTTGGTATATAAATCATTTTTATGTTTCAAGAGTTCATTTGTATGCCAAGAGGAGAGATTGAGCCAAGGAGAAACAGTGTAGAATGAAGGGAGCAGTTTGAAGGCAAATTTGTGCAAGTTTCAGTGCGCGGCGCATTGGCTGGGTGATGCAGCGCATTGTACAGGCACGACGCATTGGGTCGGCCCCCACTATGTTAAGAATACACCTGTGCGGGGCATAGGAGTGGCACGATGCGTTGGGTTGGTTGCGCGACGTGTAGGGACGCAAAGCAATTTCACTATGCTTTCTCTTCAAATTTCAAATCTCCTCGGTCACCTCCGGTCCAAGTAAGTCAAGTAACCCCTCCATTGCCAATGAACGTGAATCTTATGATTTCTATGAGGATTTAATAAACAAAAATTCAAACCCTATTTGCTTGTTCAAGAAACATTTCCTTAGGGTTTATAGTTTGGTTTTGTGCCTATCACTTCCACTTCCCCACCTTGTTATTCCCTCATCACTATTATTCTAGTTCCATCATCCTATTTCCCTATTCCCCATATCCCTAAAATTCATCTTCCCTATCCCAATTCCCATTATCCCATCCTAACTACGAAATTCCCCAACCCCCAATGCTATCCCAAAAACCTAGTGACTGTCCCTAAAACTCTTTAAGTCCCCAAATTTCAATTGGCAATACTCTCAACATTCCCCTTACCCTCTCCCTTCATAGCCCCTCACATATTGTCATACATTTGGCAAAAAAAACCAAAGACACCAAAACTCCTCATACTCATCTAAGACAACACAGAATTTGGCAAACATGGAGACAGATTCCTCTTATGACCGAGACAGTGACTCTACAACTGAATTGCATGCACCTAAGAGACCTCACGAGAGTGGCAGACATGTGAGGGAGGAGCCTACTTCACTGGCTAAGCTGCAGGTCTGTCCTATTGCTATTTAATTTTTTCAACAACAGTCTTGTTATCAGTTTTGTGAGATGGTTGCTAGAGTCCACCACCATCATGAACTGGCCAGATTGTTTGTGCTGCATTTACATAATGGCCAAGTCACTCTTGCAGGTGTGACATTCACTTTGACACCTGAGTCTATCTCTCTAGTAACTGGTATTCCAAATGTTGGAGAGCAATGGAACAAAAGGCAGAAAGTTGACAGAGATCACTATGAGCCATATATCAAGCCCAGTTTTTTGAGACAACTCAACAAAGTTTTTCCCTTTCGGTTCCTGAAAGATTCATACGCTCCTCTGATGAAACTCATTATTGAATATTTCAGTTGTGAGGGCCGGTTTTCTCGCCTTTATGCCTATCATATCACGTTGCTGATGCATTTTACCAGGGTGAGAATGATGAACCTCCCTTACTTCATGTGCTAGAATATTGAGAATATGACCACCCTAGTGCAAAGGAAAACTCCTGAGCAGCAGTATAACAGTATCTATCACTTTGCACTCATCAAAATTGTGGTTATGCATCAGCTTGGCTTGCAGGATATTTCATGGGAGGATTTCATTTCTAATGATTTCTTCATAGCTCCTTAGGTACCTTCGGAGGCTTTTCATGACGCATCTGAACCTTCATATCAGCAGGAAGGTCATGAGACACAGACTGCTAGTGTGCCGATGTTTGTCACCTATCAGAGGGGCACTAGAGGGTTTTTTGCAGCAACCAAGCGAGTATTATCTCCACTCGGGGTGGAGGGGGTCTCGCTTCCTTCATCAGCAGTACAAGTATAGGACAAGGGAAAGAGGCCAATACATGATGAGGGGCGTTCAGGAGGCCAGGATACAGACTTCATACTCATTGATGATGATTTGGGCTCCCCAAGCTCAAAGCTGAGAGAGATTGTTCAGGAACAGAAGGTGGAGATAAAAACTTTTTCCGTCAAGTTGCAAAGAGCCCAGTGGATAATCAACTACCTTGAGTAGAGAAACAAACAGCTATAAGATCAGCAAACTATCATGGAGCTACAAAACATACGTGAGAACTGGCAAGCTGCCAAAAGGAGCAAAACCGAGATGACATCCATTGAACAAGAGATTGAGGCTGAGCGTGAAGCTTGGCTTGAAAGGGTAAACATTCATTTGGAAAAGCTGTTGGAGAAGGCCAACAAGTAAAATAACATGTTGAGGCACATGGCGAATCATTATTGGGTAAGAAATCATGTTTGCAAGGCACGAATCAAGATCCTGAAGGCTAAGTTGAAGAAGGCCTCAAAGTGTCGGAAAAGGAGAGATAGACTTTAGATATTGTTCGACGCTTCCTTGGCCTAGCATAGTACATGATGGAGGAAAATCAGCCCAAATTTCAAGAAATTTGGGACACTTTTTTCAAATTTTGATTTTTTGGCCGAAAAACAGGTTTTTCAGCTCTATGCGCCGCGCCACTTGGCATGCGCTTTTGATGGTGGACTCCTCTTGGGGAAAATTTTATATTTTTGGATTTTTCATGGAAAATTATGCATTCCTACTTATTTCCAAGATATTTTGACAGGTTTTGGGCTTCCAGAAGGGTCAAAAACACCCTAAAAATGACCTTTCTGCCCCTTTTTGGACACATAGGAAGTAGTGTTGGGAGAACTCATTTTTGGAGGTGCAAATGGAAACCAAATTCAGAAATTATACTTGTGTTGGAAAGTAGACAGGCCGCCCTTTCTAACAAGCCCACTTGGAGCTAATTTGGACACTAGGAAGGCCTTGAAAATCGGCTCCAAACTGGCACGATGCATAGAGAAATCAGGCGCGACGCATTGGGGATTTTTGCTCATTTTGGACTCAGTAACTCTGTTTTTCACCTAGTTTTTGACATTTTGACTTTATTACTTCGAAATTTTAAACTCATGATGTAATCAGATGTATTTTGATAGATCTTGATGTAATTTTGTTAAATTTTTACTCATGGAGGTAGATTCATCCATCAAAAGGTGAATTGCAACTGAATGAATCAGCTTCCTATCTTATAGAGGCAAGCTGTTCCACTACCTATTTTCCAGTTCTAAGTTTAGATATTGTTGAAACAGCTCCTAAACTTGTGAGATCAACCCCTAGAGGTTTTGGATGAGTTAGTTTTGTCTATATCTTGTAGTTTTTCTGTCATTAGCATGGTTGGACACTTGGGATTGCTTTGAGAATTATTGTACATTCATATTTGCAGTTTGGCAAAGGAATAGACTAGGGTTTGCAGCACTCCTTGGGATTCATGTGGCTCTTTGTTTTGATGATGTGTTTCTCTCTATTAATGTAATTTTACTTATGTTTCATGTGTATCATTTTCCCTCTTATATCTTCTTAATTTAAACAAACAAGGATAAAGGTGGAATTCATTAAAATTTGCAGTGCTCTACCTAGGGTTTGTTTAATTTTCTATGTTTTCAAATGTTTGAAGAGTTTTCCTGAAATTTTATTGCCCTCTTAAACTCCTCACCAGTCTTAGCTATCCAATTCATTCAAAATTGAAGTGTCAAAACAATTGCCTACCTTGGCCCATTCAGATCTCTACAAAAACTAGGCCTTATTCCCCAGACCCAAAACATGCCCTTCCCTTTGATCCAAAAAACACCCTAGAAATAAAATCAAACTCTTTTACATATATACCTAGCCTAAAATCAGCCTTTATTAAAGTCATCTCAAGCCTCACTAATTATTTTTGCTGAGATTGACTAGGAGAGATCCCTCTCCCGATTTGGTAGGGCTAACTTCTAGATTAAGCGTGGTTTGATGTTACCCTAGATTATGCCTTTCTCATCCTGAGGTAGATTTAGGCCATAACATAGTGGCCACCATACTGGGGAACACAAAATTTTTTGCTTGTTAGTGTTATTCATTTTATAAACTACAGACGGAGCCTGAAGTTATGCCAAGTAGCCTTCGAACTGCACATTGCTTTGCAAGTGCATAAGTAGGTAAACACTACTTCAGTCAATCTCCGGTCTAGTCTTATAAACATAACATCTAACTTGTAAATTTCCCCAGTACATCAGATAATTCTGGACTTTTGGGTGATGAGTTTAGAATTAGATAGGCTGAACAAGTTGATTTTTTCCATTTGATTTTTGGGAATAATTCAACTCACTGGCTTCCAGACGACACACCAGAGCTAATCCGAATCCCGATCCACCTCCTGTGTATGAAAATCCAAATATTATTTCAAGAATCCTTCATCGAGAAAGTCCTGTGATTCTTGTGTTCAAATCTCATTCATGTCCTACTATTTTTGAGTATCTTGAAGATCTTGAGTTTGATGAACAATTTGAGCTATCGTTGTTTGAGACTAGGTCTGAAAGTGCTATTGATTCTACTATCCTAAATCCAGAGTTTGTCAAATATCTTGAAATTGAAAAGGCCAATAGATCCATTGATAGTTACATCTTGAATATTCATAATTCCATTGTGTCAACAAAGATTCCCGAACTCATAGATTCTGCATCTGCAACTCTTGGGTCATCCGCAATTACATCTGGTTCACAAATTCCTACTGAGCCTCCTTTCATTCCCACCATTCCCGTGCAACCTTCTATCTCTGATCAAGAATCTGCAGTAGTATCACCTCCCTCCACACCACATACACCTCATACATCAGCTGCTTCGACTCCTCCCATATCCCCAAACCCAGTTGTAAATCCACCCAGAGCAATGGCTGCCCGATTTGCACCCCTTGCATTGCCTCAAAACTTGGATGATATGCCCGCTGCTTATCAAATCAAAATTCCATTGTTTTATGGCACTCCTCAAAGTGTTACTTCTCAGCAACATGTGGATAGGATGGTAGATTTCTTTGACCTTCATGAGATTGATGTGGAAAATGTGAAAATGAGACTGTTTGTACAAACGTTTGGAGGTGAAGTAAGAAAGTGCTTTAGAGATTTGCTGGCTAGAAGTATTACTACATTGCCTAATGTTCAGAGAAAATTCTTGGATCAATGGGAAGTGAAGAAAGACCCTCTTTCGATCCTTTCCGAATATGACAATATCAAGCGGAATGTTGGTGAATCTGTTCAAGATTATTGTATTAGATTCAATTATGTTTACAATGCAATTCTCGTTGATATAAAGCCACCTAGGGGGTCGTCTTTGATTAAGTTTCCGGATGGCTTCGATCCTGACATGGCCTATCAATTAAGAGAAAGAGATCTGGGCACTTTAGAAGACATGCATAAAATTGCAGTCAGCGTTGAAGCCAATTTTCTTGCCAGGAGAGCTATAATGAAAGATGAAAAGAAAGTAGCATAAAGGAAGAGGTTTCCACTTCAGATCAGGTGCTCCGTAAGATGGAAAAAATGTTTGAAAGATTAACAATTGATAAGTTTGAACCGCAAATCAGAAATCCTAACTTCTGTGGCTAGCAACAACCACAATTTAGAATCAAGCAAGGAGAGTAGCGAGCACAAGAACAAGCAGCACAACAGCAAGTGAAGACACCTTTACAACAGAATTTTCTACATGGTCTGGAATCAGATGATGAGGAGAATGTAATCGGAGAAGAGAATCATTTCTTTACACCTGATGATATGCCAATTTTTATCACTGAAGATGAGGAGTATTCTGAGAACTCAGCTGTACAAAAGGACGAGAATTTCATCTTGGCAAATGAGACATCTCTTGAAGAAGAGTTTGATGAATATCAGATGGGGTACATGAATGCCTTGACTGCCTAGCAGCGACAATATTCACTCAGAAGTAGAGAGGTACCCATTAATCCAATTCAAAAAAGAAAGGAAGCTACAACACCAAAGAATGATCCACTTGTTGTGCAGAAAAAGGGAAAAGAGACAAACGATACCACTACTAGCAAGTCGCTATCAGCAAATGAAAGATCCAATCAGCCAAATATATCAAGGGAGAAAACTGAAAAGAAGGATGTCCTAGCTAAAGAGGTAGAGAAAACTCCAGCTTTTAACTTAGAAAATGAAATTTCTAAGTTAAAAGTGTCCATTCCTTTGACTGAATTGATGAAGAATAATAGCTATAAGGGTCAGGTGTCTAATATTTTGATTTTATATCCATTGTCTGATATGGTAAACGTGGAAGATGATCAACCTGAGTTGATTTTTGGTCCAGCATTGGATGGTGAGTCTCCAAATAGTGATGTACCTCATTTTTACATCAGCCTTAGATTGCACGACTATGTATTACACAATGCTATGTTTGATTCCGGAGCCTCTCATAATCTCATGCCTAGGGAAATCATGGAGAAATTGGGATTGGATATCACTAGAAAGTATCATGACCTTTACTCTTTTGATTCTAGTAGAATAAGATGCATTGGGCTTATCAAAGATTTGGTGGTTAGTTTGGATCAGATTCCGACTAAAAATGTTTTTATGGATGTGGTTGTGGCGGATATTCCTCCTAGATTTGGCATGCTTCTTTCCAGATCTTGGGGAGCAAAACTTAAAGGGACATTGCAGCTTGATTTCTCCTATGCTACTATTCCCGTGTTTTGTCAGATGAGGAAACTATACCGGGAGAAAAATATGAAGTATATGATCACTAGCAAGTAGAGAGCCCTCTCCCAATCTAGTAGGGCTAGCTACCAGATTAAGCGTGGTTTAATGTTACCCTAGATTTTGCCTTTCTCAGCCTGAGGTAGATTTAGGCCATAACATAGTGGTGACCATACTGGGGATCGAACCCAGAATCTCTGGTTTCGCAGACCAGTAAATCATCAAATCAATTATGTACATACTGATCTAGAATCATTTGTTTTGTACTTAGATAGCATTAATGATGTAAATAGTCAGTTAATTGAAGTAGAGGAAATTCCGGAAATCACTGAAAATTTTAGAGAGGTCTTAAAGAAAGAGAGACAGAGAATTGATAATACTGATGAGAAATCAGCCTTTCGACAACAGCAAAATGTTGATGGACAACAAGATGAAGCAAAAAAGGAAACATAATTTCAGCATTTGGAGGAAGACGAAGATGGTTTGTGGACCATGGATTTTGATGGTGCAGTAGGAAGGGATGGTGTTCGAATTGGCATTTGGGTACACAGCCCTGTTTCTTCCCCAAACAAAGTGCCAAGTAATGTAAGGGTCTGTTCTTATAAATTTTCTTTTGATTGTTCAAATAATGAGGCTGAATATGAAGCTTTAATTGCTGGTCTAAAAATTATTAGAAAGTTAAATGCCAAGAGAATTGCAGTATATGGCGACTCTGAGTTAGTTATCAAGCAAGTGAAAGGTGAATATCAAGCTAAGCATCCTCGAATGCGGGCCTACCACAATGCAGTACTATATATCTTGAGATTGTTTTCAGATTATACTTTGACGTGTGTCCCTCATATTCAGAATGGTATTGCAGATGCACTTGCAACAGCAGCAAGTAATTTGAAAATTCCGATGAATTCAAGCAACAAATTTGAAATCCATGTGAAGCATCATTCGACTATCCCTGACAATCAAAGGTATTGGCAAGTGTTTCAAGATGATAAATAAATTGATGAATTTCTACAAAATGAAGGTAAATTCAAAGACACTTCTATTGATGGGGAGCATGATGATGGCGAGGCGGATGTAGAAGTCAATCAAATGAAAGTTTTGCAGCTGAAAGATAATGTAATTCCTAAAGGTTTAATACTATTAGAGGAGCTCTTAGACCAAGATGATGTAGCTAGGAAATCGAGCCTGCTGCCAACCGAGAAAGGAGTTGAGGATGTGAACATTGGATCAGCAGAAAATCCTAAAATGTAAAATTGTCCAAAGCATTGCCCCAACAGGTAAAATCAAAGTATGTCAGTTTATTATATTCCTTTGATGATTTATTTTCTTGGGACTATTCATATTTGAAGACATATGACACAAACATAATTCAGCATACCATTCTGATCAAGCCAAATCAAAAGCCCTTTCGGAAAAAATTGAGAAGACTAAATCCAAAGTTGCTGCCTTCAATAGAGAAGGAAGAGAATTGCTTGTACAAAGCTGGTATCATTGTCCCCATAATATTTTAAGATTGGATTTCTAATTTGGTGCTCGTGCGCAAGAAAATAGGTGAGATATGTTTATGTATTGATTTTCAGAATCTGAATAAAGTATCTTTGAAAGACAACTATCCATTGCCCAAAATGGATCACATACTTCAGCGAGTATTTGGAGCATCCCGCATGTCGCTACTCCATATTTATTCCGGTTATAACCTGTTATAGCCTAAATTTACCTCACGCTGAGGAAGGCAAAGTCTAGGGTAACATCAAACCACGCTTAACCTGGTAGCTAGCCCTACCAGATCGGGAGAGGGCTCTCTCCTGGTCAATCTTAGCAAAAATAATCAGTGAGGCTTGAGATGACTTGAATAAAGGCTAATTTTAGGCTAGGTATATATGTAAAAGAGTTTTATTTTATTTTGAGGGTGTTTGTTGGATCAAAGGGAAGGGCATATTTTGGGTCTAGGAAATGAGCAATTTTGCAGGGATCTAAATGGGGCAAGGTAGGCACTTGATTTGACACTTCAATTTTGAATGAAATGGATAGCTCAGACCGGTGAGGAGCTGAAAGGGGAAATAAACCTTCATGAATCCTCTTCAAAAAGTTGAAAACATAGAATATTAAACAAACCCTAGGTAGAGCACTGCAAATTTTAATGAATTCCACCTTTATCCTTGTTTGTTTAACTTAATAAGAAATAAGAGGGAAAATGATACACAAGAAACACCAGTAAACTTACATTAACAGAGAGAAACACATCATCAAAACAAAGAGCCACATGAATCCCAAAGAGTGCTACAAATGTTGGTCTATTCCTTTGCCAAACTGCAGAGATGAATGTACAATGATGCTCCAAGAAATCCCAAGTGTCCAACCATGCTAATGACTGAAAAAATATAAGATATAGACAACACTAACTCATCCCCAGCCTCTAGGGGTCGAGCTCACAAGTATAGGAGCTTTTTCAACAAGATCTAAACTGAGAGCTAGAAAATAGGCAGTGGAACAACTTGCCTCTTTAAGATAGGAAACTGATTCATTCAATTGCAATTCATATTTTGATGGATGAATCTACCTCCATGAGTAAAAATTTAACAAAATTACATCAAGATCCATCAAAATACATCCAATTACATCATGATTTTATCATTTGGAAGTAATAAATTCAAAATGTCAAAAACTAGGTGAAAAACAGAGTTACTGAGTCCAAAATGAGCAAAAATCCCCAATGCGCCGCGCCTGATTTCTCTAAGCGTCGCGCCAGTTTGGAGCTGATTTTGAAGGCCTTCCTGGTGTCCAAATTAACTCCAAGTGGAATTTTTGGAAATTTATTCCTGTCTAATTTCCAACAAAAGTGTAATTTCTAATTTTGGCTTCCATTTGCCCCTCCAAAAATGAGTTCTCCTAACACTGCTTCCTGTGTGTTCAAAAAGGGGCAGAAAGGTCATTTTCAGGGTGTTTTTGACCCTTCTGGAAGCCCAAAACCTGTAAAAATCTCTTGGCCATAAGTAGGCATGCATAATTTTCCATGAAAAATCCAAAAATATAATTTTTTCCCCAAGAGGAGTCCCCCATCAAAAGCGCGCACCAAGTGGCGCGGCACATAGAGCTAAAAACTTTGTTTTTTAAGGCAAACTTTCCAAAATTCATCTCAATGTGTAGAACCTTTTTGTAGGAGACTTTTGGAGGACTTCTCGGTGTCATAATTGGGCGTGGGATAGCTCATTGGAAATATTATTGAGTCTACTTTCCAAACCAACTATAATTTTTCAATTTGGAGTTCATTTACCCTGTCAAAAATCAAATCTCCCAAGCCTAGTCAAAATGTGCAAAATGAGGCTGCCTCAAGGCAGAGTGTTGTTGTTGTCAACTTCTGAAGGTATTCCTCAACTCCAAATTGATCTCATGATAGCTCATTGGAAATATCTTTGTGTATAGTTATCATTTGACTCATCAAAAAAGTCATGTGGCCAACCAAGCTAGGAGAAAGCTTGATTTTACCAAGGTCACTTCAGAGGTGCGTCAATTCTCCTGAGGCAACTGTATTTTTGACATTTCTCTAAAACCATGACACCTATGTAAAACGTGAAGGAGGTATTCTTCCTTGGCCTATTGTGGACAAAAACCTCTCTCAGTTTTCCCAAATTCATCTTTTATTGCTCAGAAACATCATTGGAGTAAAACCTATCCCGATGTGTGGAACAAGGGATTTGTTGAAATGAAGTGAAATGAAGGGGATAAGGGGCTTATAAATTCTTGAGAAAATTTTGGAAAGTAGGGAGGGATGTTAGGAAGAAGTGGAAAGTGGGATTTCAAATATTGAGTGAGGGGAAGAGGTCCAAAAGGGCAAAACACAGGCCTAGCCTACAAAATTGCCAAGTTGTAGCAAGAAACTAGGGTTTGTGTGCAAATGAGGAATTTGGGGGATCTCAGTGATGGTAAGTGTTTAATAAGGTACATTAAGGATATTGGAACGTATAAGAACATCAACATACAAGTTTTGCTGATGATTTGACCATCCAAGAGAAATTACCTCCAAAACCCTAAAGAGAGGGAAATGAACCTTACCTAGGCACAAATGAATCATGAACAAGGTGTAAAATGACCCATTGGAACTTGACATGATGATGACAACCCTATAAGTTATGGGACACTCAGCTGAATGGTGACATGGACCGACATTTGGACAACTTTGAAAGGAGTGAAAACAAACCCTACACCTAATACCTAGTGACCAAATTTTACTTGAAGACTCACTGAAATGACACAATTTGACCTTGACACCTTAATATAACTTTGTAAGAGCATGTTTGATCACTGGAGGAAGGCTGAAAATACTGACACTAACATTGGCTCCAATGGGGATGGTAGCTCCTTGGAGGTGCCAAGAACGGTAGATCTTTGGGAGAGCAGACAAGTGCCTTCATCCATTGGGCAATGGAATAAAAAACTCAAGATGAAATGCATGACTGAAAACCGACACAAAATAACTTAATAACAAGACTAAAAACTGACTCGAAAATGACCGAAACAACTAACACACCAAAACTAAAATCAGACCTTCAGTTTTATAGCCTTCATTTCGGGCCCCAAACTGAAACTATGTTGAAACTGACTAAAAAAAAATGACTCAAGACCTACTTAACTGAAATTAGTCCTTACAAAGCTTTTTAATGGCAGCCGTCCATCGATATTTGAGGGCTTCAAATCACGATGACAACCAACTGCCTACTGATGAAATATGTACAATCATGTGTAGTGAGCCTTCCAATGTAACCAATCCAGCAGATGGCTACATACCAAAATTCTTCTCTCACTTTTCTCGAGCAGGTAGAACGATGTACATGTAGGAAACTCACAATAACCAATGAAACCAAGGTTTATGATAATGAACCAGGAAACATTTATCTTTTCTGATGCTTGCAAAAGAATGTCGAAGGGATCTTGAAAATACTGAAGCACTAGTTGGTCTTGAGATCCAGCAGCAAAAATACAACTACTCTCTTCATTCTTATCTGAAAGAACAATTGATTGTCGAGTGATAGGAAGGCAGAGAGAGGTATAAGCTTCTGCCATCTGAGTGTTAGCTATAAGTTCCTTGACCATGAGAAATTCTAGCATATTGTCTCTCTCAAGCTCATATTCCTCAACTTCATGGTCTAGGTCATTCTTAAACAAAAAGCAATCTTTAGGATTATCAAACATGACAGCCTTATCATCTTCATGAAAGAAAATATTATCTGTTTTCTGATATATAAAGCTAATTACAAGACCGTCATCATTTTCAAAAGAGGAAGAAGTTTCACCAACACTTTCTTGACCATGTGGGCACTGCAAATCTGCTTTAGCTTGGGCTATAACATGACCTTTCAGGAGTTGATATATGTCATTTTCAGACAAAGGAGATAATACTTTTTGTTTTCTTTTTCTCAAACAACGATTGTCTTCATGAAATAACATTTTAAAACATGAAAAACCTGAATGACAGTCCTTAATTCCCTGATATTCTGAAATTTGAAAACATTGTTGATCATCTTCATATGACATGGCAATCAAATTATCATTTATCACTGAGTTATTGAAAGAATATTTTTCACTTACTTGAACAAAGATCTCATCTTGTTTTTCATGAACTGACTGGATTACCTCCTCATGAAGGCTTTGTTCTAGTGAAATGAGAACATTTGGATCAATAACTCTGTCTTCGTCATTCGAGATGATCTCAACAGCAGAGTTCTCCTTCATGGGATTCAGCACACGGTATTCTTGATTATCACGATCTGAATCTAGATCTGAAATAGCTGACTTGACTTTATCACATTCTGAAATTGAAACTTGATTTCCCCTCATATTTTCTTCTTCTATGGACAGATCTGAAACAAAACCTTCTCTTACATCATTTTCCATTGTACTAAGATCTTGATCCTGCTGCAAAGTTTCCTGAGCATCTTGATGGGTATCCTCTAAGTTCTGTTTATGCTGCTGAAATGGATTTTCATACAGTGCTTCCATGATTTCATCGTCCATGAAGTCATCATCTTCATAAAAATTTTCAATATTTTCAATAAAACTATGAACATGGCTACAATAGTTCTGAACTAAAGTTAAGGATGGATAAGATTCTTTATACCTTTCAAAGAACATGAGATGAAAATCCTTTAAACAGTAAATACAAGAAGGCGGCAAAATTTCATACCAAGATCGGGCTTCACCTTCCAGAGTGGTCATGAATATCTTCATCAAGCAATATTCAAGAAAATCAACCTTCAACTTGTGAATATGTATGTGAAATCTAACCAGATGTAAAGCGGCATCCTTCTTATCATCATCTTTAAACGTAGGCAAATTCCTTTGCCAATCTACCTTAGGAATTTTATTTCGAAAACCTAGAATGTGATCTCGGCTCATGGGAGCATACCTTCGATCCAGCGAAACCATTTTGATAACAATGAATTCACCAAGAAATTCCTCAGGCTACTGATTCTTGAAGAGTAGAGTTGCCATAAAAATTATGAAACTTGGGATTCTTCGACACTGGAGTCTCCAGGTGAATGATTTCAGCCTTCAGATGTCTGATTGTTGTCCACCATCAACCATTAGATCTGAAATTGATTAGATCTTACTGAGGAAAACAAATGTTCAGTTCATAAACTAGACTAGAGATTGACTGAAGCAGCATTCATCTACTTTTGCTAATGCAAAGCAAGAGCGTTTCGAAGGCTACCTGGCATAACTTCAGGCTCCGTCTGTAGTTTATAAAAAAAACAAAAAAAATTTCTTCCCGAGTATGGTCGCCACTATGTTATAGCCTAAATCTACCTCAGGCTAAGGAAGGCAGAGTCTAGGGTAACATCAAACCACGCTTAACCTGGTAGCTAGCCCTACCAGATCGAGAGAGGGCTCTCTCCTGGTCAATCTCAGCAAAAATAATCAGTGAGGCTTGAGATGACTTGAATAAAGGCTGATTTTAGGCTAGGTATATATGTAAAAGAGTTTGATTTGAATTTGAGGGTGTTTGTTGGATCAAAGGGAAGGGCAGATTTTGGGTCTAGGAAATGAGCAGTTTTGCAGGGATCTGAATGGGGCAAGGTAGGCACTTGATTTGACACTTCAATTTTGAATGAAATGGATAGCTCAGACCGGTGAGGATTTTAAGAGGGAAAGAAACCTTCAGCAATCCTCTTCAAACAATTGAAAACATAGAATATTAAACAAACCCTAGGTAGAGCACTACAAATTTTAATGAATTCCACCTTTATCCTTGTTTGTTTAACTTAAGAAGAAATAAGAGGGAAAATGATACACATGAAACACTAGTAAAATTACATTAACAGAGAGAAACACATCATCAAAACAAAGAGCCACATGAATCCCAAAGAGTGCTGCAAACCTTGGTCTATTCCTTTGCCAAACTGCAGAGATGAAGGTACAATGATGCTCCAAGCAATCCAAGTGTCCAACCATGCTAATGACTGAAAAAATATAAGATATAGACAACACTAACTCATCCCCAGCCTCTAGGGGCGAGCTCACAAGTATAGGATCTATTTCAAAAAGATCTAAACTGAGAGCTGGAAAGCAGGCAGTGGAACAACTTGCCTCTATAAGATAGGAAACTGATTCATTCAGTTACAATTCACCTTTTGATGGATGAATCTACCTCCATGAGTAAAAATTTAAAAAAATTACATCAATATCCATAAAAATACATCCAATTACATCATGAGTTTAACATTTTGAAGTAAGAAATTCAAAATGTCAAAAACTAGGCGAAAAACAGAGTTACTGAGTCCAAAATGAGCAAAAATCCCCAATGCATCGCGCCTGATTTCTCTATGCATCACGCCAGTTTGGAGCTGATTTTGAAGGCCTTCCCGGTGTCCAAATTAGCTCCAAGTGGACTTGCTGGAAATTTTTGCCTGTCTTCTTTCCAACACAAGGGGAATTTCTAAATTTGGCTTCCATTTTCCCCTCCACAAATGAGTTCTCCCAACACTACTTCCTGTGTGTCCAAAAAGGGGCAGAAAGGTCATTTTTAGGGTTTTTTTGACCCTTATGGAAGCCCAAAACCTGTCAAAATATATTGGCCATAAGTAGGCATGCATAATTTTCCATGAAAAATCCAAAAATGTAATTTTTTCCCCAAGAGGAGTCCCCCATCAAAAGCACGCGTCAAGTGGCGTGGCGCATAGAGCTGAAAACTCTGTTTTTTAAGGCAAAATTTCCAAAATTCATCTCAATGCATAGTGCCTTTTTGCAAGAGACTTTTTGAGGCCTTCCTAGTGTCCAAATTAGGCCTAGGAAAACTCTTTGGAAATCTTATTGAGTCTACTTTCCAACCCAACTAGAATTTTTCAATTTGGAGTTCATTTTCCTTGTCAAAAATCAAATCTCCCAAGACTGGTCAAAATGTGCAAAATGAGGTTGCCTCAAGGCAGAGTGTTGTTGCAGTCAACTTTTGAAGGTCTTCCTCAACTCCAAATTGAGCTCATGATAGCTCATTGAAAATATATTTGTGTCTATTTATCATTTGACTCATCAAGAAAGTCATTTGGTCAACCAAGCTAGGAGAAAACTTGATTTTACCAAGGTCACTTGAAAGGTGCATCAATTCTCCTAAGGCAACTGTATTTTTGATATTTCTCTAAAACAATGAAACCTCTGTAAAAAGTGAAGGATTTTTTTCTTCCTTGGCCTATTGTGGACAAAAACCTCTCTCATTTTTCCCAAATTCATATTTTATTTCTCAGAAACATCATTGGAGTAAAACCTATCCCGATGTGTGGAACAAGGGATTTGTTGAAATGAAGTGAAATGAAGGGGATAAGGGGCTTATAAATTCTTGAGAAACTTTTGGGAATTAGGGAGGGATGTTAGGAAGCAGGGGAAAGTGTAATTTCAAAGATTGAGTGAGGGAAAGAGTTCGAAAAGGGAAAAACACAGGCCTAGCCTAGAAAATTGCCAAGTTGTAGCAAGAAACTAGGGTTTGTGTGAAAATGAGGAATTTGGGGGATCTTAGTGATGGGAAGTGTTTAATAAGGTACATTAAGGATAGGGGAAGGTATAAGAAAATGAGGCTACAAGTTTTGCTGATGATTTGACCATCCAAGAGAAATTACCTCCAAAACCCTAGGAGAGGGAAATGAACCTTACCTAGGCACAACTGAAGCATGAACAAGGTGTAAAATGACCCAGTGGAACTTGAAATGATGGTGAAAACGCTCTGAATGATGGTACACTCAGCTGAATGGTGACATGGACCAAAATTTGGATAACTTTGAAAGGAGTGAAAACAAACCCTAGACCTAATACCTAGTGACCAAATTTTACTTGAAGAATCACCGAAATGAAAAAAATTGACCTTGACACCTTAAAATCACTTTGTAAGAGCATGTTTGATCACTGGAGGAAGGTTGCAAAGATGAAACTAACATAACCAAATTATGGTCCATAAGGATGATAGAGATAAAATAGCATTCACCACTCCGTGGGGAACGTTTCATTATGAGAAAATGCCTTTTGGTTTGAAGAATGCTGGTGCGACCTTTCAGCGAGCCATGGATATGGCATTTGCAAATGAGAAAGATGTCTTTCTGGTTGTGTGTCTTGATGATTTGACATTTTTTCCTAATTCAGATGAAGAGCACCTTTATCATTTGAAGATTGTATTTCAGCGGTGTAGAAAATATGGTGTATCTCTCAATCCAAAGAAGAGTTTGTTTGTCGTGGATGAAGGCAAGCTTCTTGGTCATATTATATCAAAAGATGGCATCCACATTGATCCAGCTTGAGTAGAAGCTATTCAGAAAATTGATCTTCCCCAAAATAAAAAGGAGATCCTATCATTCAACGGTAAGATGAATTTCTTATGTCGCTTTGTGCCCAATCTTGCAGAACATTTAAGGGAAATCACAAACATGCTCAAGAAAGATAGTGTAGTGAAGTGGACTGAGGAAGCAGTAAAGTCTTTCAATTTAGTAAAATTGGCTCTTTCTTCAGCTCCGGTTTTGATCAGCCCAGACTATACTCATGATTTTATTTTGTTTTCATTTGCCTCGGATCATACTATGGTAGTAGTCTTGATGCAGAAAAGAGATCAGCTTGAGAAACCAATAGCTTTTTTCAGCCGAACCATAAGAGATGCAGCTTTAAAGTATCATATTATTGAAAAGAAAGCTCTTGCCTTAGTAAAAGCATTAAAATATTTTCGAGTATATATTCTGCATTCTCACATTCTTGCTTATGTTCCTAATGCTGTTGTTAAATATGTCTTAGTGCAAACAGATCCAGAAGGGTGACGAGGCAAATGGGTTGTAGCCTTGTTGGAATATGACTTGGAGATCAAAACTACAAGGCTTATCAAAGGATAGGGGCTGGCTAAGCTAATGGCTGAGTCAAATTTGCATGCCTTGGACATTAATCTCATTGCTTCTATGTCCGAGGAAAATGAAGAAATTTTGCTAACTTAGGTATTAGAAATTTTTGTTCTTTCTCCTTGGTATTCAGACATTGTTTATGTGCTCCAAGATCTGTCACCACCACCAGTAATGGCTAAAAAAAAAAGTAGGACACTGAAATTGAAGGCTGCCAAGTTTCGTATCATGAATAATGCACTCTATTGGAAAGATCCCGGTGGTGTCTTGCTCAATTTTTTGGTTGAAGAGGAGGAAAAATAGGTTGTGGAAGATTTTCATAAGGGAGATTGCAGAGGTCACATTTTCTAGAAAAAAACGGCCAACAAAATTTTGAGAGCAGGATATTATTGGCTGACTCATTTTGCTGATGTGTACAAAACTATTAAAAGCTACCATGAATGTCAGATTTTTGAAGCAAGGAAAAAATTGTAGCCTTTGCCGCTCAAGCCCATTGAAGTAAGTGCTCCTTTTCAGCAGTGGGGTTTGGACTTCATTGGCGAGATCCATCCTACTTATTCAGCGCAGCATAAGTGGATCCTTACAGCAATGGACTATTTTACTAAATGGATTGAGGCAATTCCCACTAGGCAGGCCAGAAATTTGGTAATCATTTCATTTCTTGAAAACAATATTTTGTCTTGTTTTGGTTGTCCAAATAAGCTAATCACTGATAATGCAGCAGCCTTTAAATCTAAAAGAATGATTGACTTTTGTGATAAGTATCAAATTACTTTGGGGAATTCAACCACATATCATCCACAAGGAAACGGATTGGCTGAATCCTCAAATAAATCCTTGGTCAATATTATCAAAAAGCTGTTGGAAATAAATAAGAAAAGTTGGCATAAGAAATTGTTTAATTGACTTTGGGTAGACAGAGTGAGTCAAAAGAAATCTATAGGCATGTCTCCTTATGAGCTCGTGTATGGTGTTGATACGGTATTCCCGACCTCTCTCGCAGTTCTAGTGGTTAAACTTCTGCAGGAAGCTGGTAGCAAAGATGATCATATGCAACGGAGAATAAATCAAATGATCCATTTACAGCAGACTAGAGACGAGGTTTTTCAGAACACTTTCAAGATGCAAGAGAGAATCAAGAAGATATATGATCCAAAGGCAAAGGCAAAAAAGTTTCAAATAGAAGAATTTGTGCTAAAATGTGATGCAAGAAACAAAGATAAAGTTAAGCATGGTAAGTTCGAGAATCTTTGGAAAGGACCTTTCAGAATTGCTGCATATCGAGGCCAAAATGCTTTCCTTTTGAAAGAAATGAATGGAGAAGATTGTCTAGGAGGGCTAGTCAATGGTCAGCTACTCAAATGGTACTATTTTTGAATTTTTTTCTGCTATCATACATATCATTGTACATACCAGTTTGTTTAAGTTTCATTGCAAGTGCGTGCTTTCATCATTATTTCAGTTTGGGGCCCAAGGTGAAGGCTATAAAACTGAAGGTTGATTTCGGTTTTGGTTTGGTTTGTTGAGTCAGGTCTTTCAATCATTTTTGGTTTTGAAATTGAGTCAGTTTTGAGTTCTGAAAATGAGTCAAAAGTCTTGTTTTGGTTTTCCGAAGTTATTGACTCCATAGCCCAATGGACGAAGGCACTGCCTACTTTCCCAGATATCTATAGTTCTTGGCACCTCCAGGGAGCTACCATCCCCCATTGGAGCCAATGTTAGTGTCAGTATCTTCACCCCTACATCAATGATCAAAATCCTCTTGTTGCATCGCATATTAGGTGTCTCACTTGGTCAGCTGCATTCCATTAGGAGCATGGATCATCTGACGGTAGTGGCTTGTTGCTCATGTCCCTCATGTCCTTTACCTGCTGGCCCATTTCTGTTCATTAAGATCATTTGCAGTCACTTTTTGTCTCATAGTTTGCAAAGAGTCATTTTTAGGGTTTTAGTGTCATTAGGTCTAGGGTTTCATTAAAAATGTCTTCAAAATGTCCAATAATGGTCAGCAGGCACATGAGGAGTTTGAAATAAGGTTTCAGTACTAAAAAATTCATCATCATATGCTTAATAATGTATTTTTCTTCAAAACTCTGTTTTGAAGAAAAATAGAGTACTTCATTTTTTTATGTATAAATGTAATGTAATTTCAAGTTTTCTCAGTTGTAAAAATAATTTCACTGGCAACCCTGGTCACCTTTGTCAAGCTCCAGCAAATCCATTCCTTGCAGGAAAAACATAAGGCACATCATTCAGTCAAAAAGCCAAAATGAAGCAAGTTATTTAAAACAGAGTTTTAAAAAGTGTCAAAATCTGAAACATTACAAAGTGGGTTTTTTATAAATCATTAAAGATCTTTGGTATATAAATCATTTTTATGTTTCAAGAGTTCATTTGTATGCGAGGAGGAGAGATTGAGCCAAGGAGAAACCGTGTATAATGAAGGGAGAGTTTTGAAGGAAAATTTGTGCAATTTTTAGTGCACGGCGCATTGGCTAGGTGACGCGGCACATTGGACAGGCATGACGCATTGGGTCAGCCCCCACTGTGTTAAGAATACACCTGCGTGGCGCATAGGAGTGGCATGGTGCGTTGGGTTGGTTGCGTGACGCATAGGGCCGCAAAGAAATTTCACTATGATTTCTCTTCAAATTTCAAATCTCCTCGATCACCTCCGGTCCAAGTAAGTCAAGTAACTCCTCCACTACCAATGAAGGTGAATATTATGATGTCTATGAGGATTTAATAAACAAAAATTCAAACCCTATTTGCTTGTTCAAGAAACATTTCCTTAGGGTTTATAGTTTGGTTTTTTGCCTATCACTTCCACTTCCCCACCTTGTTATTCCCTCATCACTGTTATTCTAGTTCCATCAGCCCATTTCCCTATTCCCCATATCCCTAAAATTCATCTTCCCTATCCCAATTCCCATTATCGCATCCTAACTACGAAATTCCCCAACCCCCAATGCTATCCCAAAAACCTAGTGACTACCCCTAAAACTCTTTAAGTCCCCAAATTTCAATTGGCAATACTCTCAACATTCCCCTTACCCTCTCCCTTCATAGCCCCTCACATATTGTCATACATTTGGCAACAAAAAACAAAGACACCAAAACTCCTCATACTCATCTAAGACAACACTGACTTTGGCAAACATGGAGGCAAATTCCTCTTATGACTGAGACAGTGACTCTACAGCTGAATTGCATGCACCTAGGAGACCTCACAAGAGTGGAAGACATGTGAGGGAGGAGCCTACTTCACTGGCTGAGCTGTAGGCATGTCCTCTTGCTATTTCATGTTTTCAACAACAATATTGTTATCAGTTTTCTGAGATGGTTGCTAGAATCCACCACCATCATGAGCTGGCCAGATTGTTTGTGCTGCATTTACATAATGCCCAAGTCACTCTTGCAGGTGTGACATTCTCTTTGACACCTGAGTCTGTCTCTCTAGCAATCGGTATTCCAAATGTTGGAGAGCAATGGAACAAAAGGCAGCAAGTTGACAGGGAACACTATGAGCCATATATCAAGCCTATTTTTTTGAGACAACTCAACAGAGTTTTTCCCTTTCATTTCCTGAAAGATTCATACGCTCATTTGATGAAACTCATTATCAAATATTTCAGTTGTGAGGGCCGGTTTTCTCGCCTTTATGCCTATCATATCAGGTTGCTGATGCATTTTACCAGGGTGAGAATGATGAACCTCCCTTACTTCATGTGCCAGAATATTGAGAATATGACCACCCTAGTGAAAAGGAAAACTCCTGAGCAGTAGTATAACAGTATATATCACTTTGCACTCATCAAAATTGTGGTTATGCATCAGCTTGGCTTGCAAGATATTTCATGGGAGGATTTTATTTCTAATGATTTCTTCACAGCTACTCAGGTACCTTCACAGGCTTTTCATGAGGCAGGTGAACCTTCATATCAGCAGGAAGGTCATGAGACACAGACCGCTAGTGTGTCAGTGTTTGTCACCTATCAGAGGGGCACTAGAGGGTTGTTTGCAGCAGCCAAGTGAGTATTATCTCCACCTGGGGTGGAAGGGGTCTCACATCCTTCATCAGCATTACAGGTACAGGACAAGGGCAAGAGGCCAATACATGATGAGGGACCTTCAAGAGGCTAGGATATAGACTTCATACTCATTGATGATGATTTGGGCTCACCAAGCTCAAATATGAGAGAGATTGTTCAGGAGCAGAAGTCGGAGATAAAAAATTTGCCCGTCAAGTTGTAAAGAGCCCAGTGGATAATCAACTACCTTGAGCAGAGAAACAAACAGCTAGAAGATCAGAAAACTATCATGGAGCTACAAAACATACGTGAGAACCGGTAGGCTGCCAAAAGGAGCAAAACTGAGATGACATCCATTAAGCAAGAGATTGAGGCTGATCGTGAAGATTGGCTTGAAAGGGTAAATATTCATTTGGAAAATTTGTTGGAGAAGGCCAAAAAGGAAAAGAACATGTTGAGGAACATGGCAAATCATTATTGGGCAAGAAATCATGTTTGCAAGGCATGAATGAAGATCCTGAAGGCTAAGTTGAAGAAGGCCTCAAAGCGTCGGAAAAGGAAATATAGAATTCAGATTTTGGCCGAGGCTTCCTTCGTCCAACATAGTACATGATGGAGGACACTCAGCCCAAATTTCAAGAAATTTGGGACACTTTTTTCAAATTATGATTTTTTGGCCCAAAAAGAGGTTTTTCAGCTCTATGCGCTGCGCCACTTGGTGCGTGCTTTTGATGGGGGGCTCCTCTTGGGGAAAACTTTATATTTTTGGATTTTTCATGGAAAATTATGCATGCCTACTTATGGCCAAGATATTTTGACAGGTTTTGGGCTTCTAGAAGGGTCAAAAACACCCTAAAAATGACCTTTCTGCCCCTTTTTGGACACACAGGAAGCAGTGTTGGGAGAACTAATTTTTGGAGGGGCAAATGGAAACCAAATTCAGAAATTTCACTTGTGTTGGAAAGTAGATAGGTAGAAATTTCCAACAAGCCCACTTGGAGCTAATTTGGACATCGGGAAGGCCTTCAAAATTGGCTCCAAACTGGCGCGACGCATAGAGAAATCAGGCGCGGCACATTGGGGATTTTTGTTCATTTTGGACTCAGTAACTCTGTTTTTCGCCTAGTTTTTGACATTTTGACTTTATTACTTCCAAATGTTAAAATAATGATGTAATTGGATGTATTTTGATAGATCTTGATTTAATTTTGTTAAATTTTTACTCATGGAGGTAGATTCATCCTTCAAAAGGTTAATTGCAACTGAATGAATCAATTTCCTATCTTATAGAGGCAAGTTGTTCCACTGCCTATTTTCCAGTTCACAGTTTAGATCTTGTTGAAATAGCTCCTAAACTTGTGAGCTCGACCCCTAGAGGCTCGGGATGAGTTAGTGTTTTCTATATCTTGTATTTTTTCAGTCGTTAGCATGGTTGGACACTTGGGATTGCTTTGAGCATCATTGTACATTCATCTCTGCAGTTTGGCAAAGGAATAGACCAGGGTTTGCAACACTCCTTGGGATTCATGTGTATCTTTGTTTTGATGATGTGTTTCCCTCTTTTAATTTAATTTTACTGGTGTTTCATGTGTATCATTTTCCCTCTTATTTCTTCTTAAGTTAAACAAACAAGGATAAAGGTGGAATTCATTAAAATTTGCAGTGCTCTACCTAGGATTTGTTTAATTTTCTATGTTTTCAACTGTTTGAAGAGGATTCCTGAATTTTTCTTTCCCTCTTCAACTCCTCACCAGTCTGAGCTATCCATTTCATTCAAAATTGAAGTTTCAAAACAATTGCCTACCTTGCCCCATTCAAATCTCTACAAAAACTAGGCCTCATTCCCCAGACCCAAAATCTGCCCTTCCCTTTGATCCAAAAAACACACTCAAAATCAAATAAAACTCTTTTAAATATATACCTAGCCTAAAATCAGCCTTTATTCAAGTCATCTCAAGCCTCACTAATTATTTTTGCTGAGATTGACCAGGAGAGAGCCCTCTCCCGATCTGGTAGGGCTAGCTACCAGATTAAGCGTGGTTTGATGTTACCCTAGATTCTGCCTTTCTCAGCATAAGGTAGATTTAGGCCATAATAGGGGGAATCCCCCTAAGAAATCTATCAGTGGTATCATATTCAGGTTATGACTCCATGGGAATGAGGGTTTGAAACATATTTCAGTTTCAATGTTTTTCAACAATCTTCAGCAAACTCCATGAATTGTTTTTTGGGCGGCAAGTTTGCAGATCAGATATGAGATTTTTGGTGAAAAAATTACAAAAAAAAATACCAGATATGGATTCCTTGCATGAAAATACTCAAATTAAAAAAAAATCAGACGAATTGGAGTTCGGATGAGGGAGATATCACTAATTCAAAATTAACGATGTTGCAGCAATTTTTCTGACGATAATTCATGGACGGATGATCTAATATCATTTATTGCAGTTTTTAGTGGGAATTTTTAGATAAATGGTTACATATCTTCACTCCCCTTGAAAAATCACCCGATTTCAAAAAAAAAATTGGTCAAATCAGAGTTTGGACGAGGGATTTATCGCTGATTTAAAATCAGCTATTTTTTCAGAAATTTTGTGACGGTGGGACAAGTCCAACGCGAATCTGAGAGTCTAGGTCTCCAGATATCGATTTCAAACACATGAGAATATGTAGAATGATCATTCTATTTCCAAAAACAAGTTATAATAAATATTCTGAGTTATATTGACCAAGTTATGTTCATTTTAAATTTGGAGCAGCATTCAGAGTGGGTTCCCTTTGGAGACGTGCCCTCCCACCCCACTTTAGTAGGCACCTGCTTCACATTCATCAGTTTCAGCATAGAAACATTCGGCTTGGGTTATTTGGAGACGTGCCCTCCCATCCCAAGCTATGTAGGCACATGCTACTTCATCAACAATCAACATCACAATTATGGGTCAATCACACAAGATCCTTCTCATCGAAGTCCATTTGCTAGGCCGCACACTGTTAGTAACACAGTTGGTCACAAGAATTACAGGGTATCTCTATCCTCAGATCTTTGTTTGTCATGGTTTTGGCTCATCCACAAACCCACACTTCATCGAATTCCATTTTCTAGGCCACACACTGTCAATATCACAGTTGGTCACAAGCATTGCAGGGTATCTCTATCCTCGGATCTTCGTTCATCACAATTATGGGTTAACTACACAAAACCCTTATCTTCAGTGACTCTTCATATTCAACAAAGGCTTTTTTAGGGTCTCTATAATTTGCAAGTTTTCCAGATACAAACTACAAAGCCAACATATGAACCACTTTTGGATTCAAGGATCTAGCCCTCCTGAATCTAGAGAGGGATCTCTCTATAAGTGTGCCTAAATATGTGATCTTTAAGGCATGAAATGTGATATTAGGCTAGTTATGAAGAGCATGGGTTTTGTTTTTTGTTTTTGGTTGGGAAAAGACATGATGAAGGTGAAGGTAGATTAAATGAAGGGTAAAGGTGTATGCAAGTGAAGGGATGATTTAGCTGAAAAGATAGGCAAAATGCAGCTTCAGTCCATTGGGCTATGGAGTCATAAGAAGATTTAATTGGACAGCAAGGCTCAAGAGTGATCCATGGGGCAAGTCATCTATGTTAAAGGATCTCTTAAAGTTGATTTTATGGAATGAAACGAATAGGAAATGAAGAACAAAACAAATGAAAAACTAAGAGCAACTTGAGATCAAGTAAGTACTTTGAAACTATCTTTCTTTGGCATATACTTAAGGAAGAAAAATGAGAGTAATTTGAGATCAGGTAAGTGCTTTGAAACTAGCCTACATTTATGTACTTTCAATAGAAAATATTAAAAAATACTGAGAATAGCTTAAGATCAAGTAAGGACTTTGAACCTATCTTGCTTTCAGCATATTCTATGGGAAAACACAGATGATTAGACATAAAGAGAAATCTAAGATCAGGTAAGTGCTTTGAAACTAACCTGCTTCAATGTACTCTTAATAGAAACTTTTAGGGGAGGAAAACATAGAAATAAATCTTATCAGTGAGAGTAGGGTACTGTTAAGAGTAAATCCTAGCTCTATATTTACTGTTCTTTATCAGAGAAAATGGAGAGAGTGAAAACACCAAGGAAAATAAAAATTAACAATCAGAATCACATCACCATTAATATAGACTAGGATCCCATAAATCAGCTTGTATTTGATGCTCAAACTAGTTACAATCTTCAAGCCTGGTGGGTCTCTACAACTTCAAACTTCTCATATCATATTATGTATCTTCAATTGCAAACGGGCTTCAGCAAAATATTAACATGCAATCAGATATCCAGAGACCAACCATTACAACATGCTCCTCAAGGATAATTTATAAGAAAATCAGGAAGTGGGAGAGTTCCTAGGGGTCAAGTATCATTAATTCCATAATCAATGCAATTCCTGGCCTTGAAAACCATGCAAGGCATAAGGCAGGAATGCATTCTACCTATAACTCTGCTTCATAACTATGTTTCTGCTTTTTGAGGCTTAATGGATGAAAATATTGACTTATGGGCTATTTTTTTTATCTTTATAAATAACCTTGCTGACAATTAGAAATAAGATCCTTTGATTTGTATTAATTGTTTAGTTGTATTTAGGCCAATATCTTCCGTTCGGGTAATAAATAGGCCTTATTTGATTTCTGTGAGGCTGCAAGTTTCTTTTGGTAGCTGGAGAGGGTTGGCTTTTGGTGCTAGAGAGGGTTCAATTGGCCTCTGAGTGGCGGTGGAGGCCTTTTTGGACTGACAGATGTCTTTGTATTTTCCTAAAAAACCTTTAATCCACTTTTAGGTCTGTGTTTTCGGCTTGGTTAGGCTTAATATCTGTCCTCTGTGTTATTTCATAAATCCACCTTAGGCTGAAGAAAGGCAGAGTCTAGGGTAACATCAAACCACGCTTAATATGGTAGCTAGCCCTACCAGATCGGGAGAGGGCTCTCTCTGGGTCAATCTCAGCAAAAATAATCAATGGGGCCTGAGATGACTTGAAATAAAAGCTAATTTTAGGTTAGGTATATATGTAAGGAGGTTGAATCTGATTTTGAAGGTTTTTTGTTGGATCAAAGGGAGAGGTAGATTTTGGGTCCGGGGATGAGGCCTTCTAGGTGCATGTAACTCAGTGGTGGAATCACTGTCTCGGTGATATGATGTATCAGTGTCTGTCTCCATTATGTCCAAGGTCTATGCAAGGTGTATGTTGGCTTGTATGAGATGAAAATAAGAACTTGGGTACTTTTTTTTTAGTGCCAAATGTATGATAGTGTGGGAGGGACTGTGGGGAAATAGGGCATTGGGGACAATGGACTTTAACCAAGTGGAATTTCCTTTTGAAAACTTGTTATTTGACAAATTTAGGGACAAGGGACAGCGACTTGATTTTTTGGGGTAACTTGGGATTTGGGGAAATTTTGCAAATGGGATAGGGATAATGGGAATGAGATGGGTATGAGTGGCTTTAGGGACATAGGGAGATAGAGGATGAACTGTAGTAATGAGATAACAGTGAGGGGGAAGAAAAAACAAGGTGGAGAATTGAGTATTTGGCACAAAATTATTTTTTAAAATACCAACTTCAAAACCCTAAGGGAGCAACTCTCAACAAGATGATAGGGTTTTATTTCTGCATTTAAACTCTCATAATCCATTTTCAAACATTGTTAAATGGAAACTAGAAGGTCACATGAACTTACTTGGAGTAAAATTGACCGAATCGATTTGGAGTTTTTTGAATCAATGGGAAAAATTTGTGTTTCGGCCCTGTGCGCCACGCAATCGACCCAGTGCACCGCGCCCCTCCAATGCGCCGCGTCGGTTCAAATTTACACACAGTCGACTTGTTCGATGCGCCGCGCACCACTGATGTGTCGCGACACCTGCCCAGTGCGTCGTGCTCAGAAAATTACACACAGTCTACCCTTCAAACACTTGCTTTGATCCTCCACGATTTGTCTTGGCTCAATGCTATCTCCTGGCATGCAAATGGAGTTTTGGATCATGAAAATATCTTATATGCCCAAAATTTTAATTTTTTCTTTTTGAAAACCCACTTTCTAATGTTTGAACACTTTGGCACTTTTTCAAAAGAACTCTGTTTTTCTTGGTTTTGATTTTTGGACTGAATGATGAGTTTCTTGTCTGTTTTGCAAGGATGGATGGCATGTTGTTTTGAAAAAGGCGACCAGGGCTGCGAATGAAGCATTATTACAACTGAAGAATTTGAAAATTGCATTGCATTTGTTACAAAAGGATAAAATAGACATTTTTTCTTCAAAACAGAGTTTTGAAGAAAAATCATTATCAAGCATTACGATGATGAAATTTTTGCAGTGACACCTTATTTGAAGCTTCCTCATGTGCCTGCTAGCCATTATTAGACATTTTGAGACTTGATTAATAAAACCCTAGGCCTAATGAGACTAAAAACCCTAAAATGACTGTTTTCCTACCAAGAGACTAGAAATGACTGTAAATGATTTTGATGAGCAGAACTAGGCCAACACGTACAAGACATGAGGGATATCAGTGACAAGACCCTACCGCCAGATGATCCATGCTCCTAATGGAATGCAGCTGACTGAACTGAGTGAGACACCTAAAATGAAATGCAACAAGAGAAATTTGATCTCTGATGGAGGGATGAAGATACCGACTCTAACATTGGCTCCAATGGGGATGGTAGCTCCTTGGAGGTGCCAGGAACTATAGATTTCTGGGAGAGTAGGAAGTGCCTTCGTCCATTGGGCTATGGAGTCAATAAATTCAACAAATCAACACAAGACTCTAGACTCATTTTATTGACTGAGAATTGACTTAAACTGACTCAATTTCGAAACCAAAAATGACTGAAGGACATGACTCGAAAAACTGAAACCAAAGCTGAAATCAATCTTCAGAGTTATAGCCTTCACCTCAGGCCCCAAACTTAAGAAAAGATCACAGCACACACTTGCAATGAAATTGAAATAGAATGGTATGTACAGTGAGAATGAAAAATAGCAAAAAACATTTCAGAAATGATACCGCTTGAGCAGCCGACCATTGACCGGCCCTCCTGGACAATATTCCCCGTTCATCTCTTTCAGAAGAAAAGCATTCTAACCCCGATATGTAGCAATTTTAAAGGGTCCTTTCCAGATATTTTCAAAATTACCATGTTTACCTTTTTCCTCGTTTCTTGCATCCCATTTCAGCACCACTTCTTCCAATTGAAATTTGTCCGCTTTCGCTTTTCTATCATATATTTTCTTAATCCTCTCCTGCAACTTGAACGTGTTTTGGAAAAATTCTTCTCTAGTCTGCTGCAAATGGATCATTTGATTTATTCTCCTTTGCATATGATCGTCTTCACTGCCAGCTTCCTGCAGAAGTTTGACCACTGGAACTGTGAGAGAGGTAGGAAATACCGTGTCAACTCCATATACTAGCTCAAAGGGGGACATACCAATGGATTTTTTCTGACTCACTCGATCTGCCTAGAGTGCATTGACCAACTTCTTATGCCAACTTTTCTTGTTAATTTCCAGCAGCTTTTTGATAATTTTGACTAAAGATTTATTGGAAGACTCTGCCAATCCATTGCCTTGTGGATAATAAGCAGTTAAGTGTCCCAAAGTGATGTGATACTTGTTACAAAACTAAACCATTCTTTTTTATTTGAAAGTTGCTGCGTTATCAGTAATTAACTTATTAGGGCAACCAAAATGAGACAAAATGTTATGCTCAAGGAACGAAATTGTTACTGAATCCGTAGCTTGCCTGGTGGGAATTTCTTCAATCAATTTCGTGAAATAATCTGTCACTGTGAGGATCCACTTTTGCTGAGCTGAAGAAGCGGGATGGATCTCACCAATGAAATCCAAACCCCATTGCTGAAAAGGAGGACTTACCTCAATGGGCTTAAGCGGAAAAGGCTGCAATTTCTTCCTCCCTTCAAAAATCTGACATTCATTACAGCTTTTAACAGTCTTATACACATCAGAAAAAAGAGTCGGCCAATAATATCCCGCTCTCAAAATTTTGTTTGCCGTTGTTTTCCAGAAAAGGTGACATCCGCAATCTCCCTTATGAAAATCTTCCATAACCTGCTTTGCTTCTTCTTCCACCAAAAAATTTAGAAAAACACCATCGGGATCTTTCCATTAAAGTGCATTGTTCAAAATACAAAACTTAGCAGCCTTCAATTTCAGAGTTATACTTTTGTTTTTAGCCATTGCTGGCGGTGGTGACAATTTTTGGAGCACATATACAATATTTGAATACCAAGGAGAATGAACAAAGATTTCTGATACCTGAATTAGCGAACTTTCTTCATTTTCCTCGGACATAGCAGAAATGAGATTGATGTCCAAGGCGTGTAAACTTGATTCAGCCATTAGCTTAGCCAGCCCTTGTCCTTTGATAAGCTCTGTAGGCTTTATCTCCACATCATACTCCAACAAGGCAACAATCCATTTGCCTCGTCTCCCCTCCGGATCTGTTTACACTAAAACATCCTTAACAACAGCATTAGGAACATAAGTGAGAATGTGAGAATGCAGAATATATACTCAAAAATCTTTCAACGCTTTCACTAAAGCAAGAGCTTTTTTCTCAATAATGTTATATTTTAAGGCTGCATCTCTTATGGTTCGGCCGAAAAAAGCAATTGGTTTTTCATGCTGATCTCTTTTCTGCATCAATACTGCTGCCATAGTATGCTCCGAAGCAAATGAAAATAAAATAAAATCCTGAGTATAGTCCAGGCTGATCAAAACCGGAGCTGAAAAAAGAGCCAACTTCACTAAATTGAAAGACTTTACATCCTCCTCAGTCCACTTCACTACGCTATCTTTCTTAAGCATATTTTTAATCTCCCTTAGATGTTCTGCAAGATTAGGCACAAAGCGGTGCAAGAAATTCATCTTACCATTGAATGATTGGATCTCCTTTTTGTTTCGGGGAAGATCAATTTTCTGAATAGCTTCTACTCGAGCTGGGTCAATACGAATGCCATCCTTTGAGATAATATGACCAAGAAGTTTGCCCTCATCCATGGCAAACAAACTCTTCTTCGGATTGAGTGACACACCATACTTTCTACACCACTGAAAAAAAATCTTCAAATGGTAAAGGTGCTCTTTGTCAGAATTAGAAAAGACTGTCAAATCATCAAGATATACAACTAGAAAAACATCCTTCTCATTCGCAAATGCCATATCCATTGTGCGCTGAAAGGTTGCACCAGAATTCTTCAAACCGAAAGGTATTTTAGCATAATGGAAAGTTGCCCACAGAGTGGTGAACGTTGTTTTGTCTCTATCATCCTCATGGACCAGAATTTGGTTATAACTGGAATAACCATCGAGTAGCGACATACGATATGCTGCAACTACTCGCTGAATTATGTTATTTTGGGCAACGAATAATTGTCTTTCAAAGAAACCTTATTCAGATTCCTAAAATCAATGCACAAACGAATCTCACCTGTTTTCTTGCGTACGGGCACCAAATTAGAAATCGAATCTGAAAATCTTATAGGAACAATGATACTAGCCTTGTACAATCGATTCACTTCCTTCTCAATTGACGACATAAACTTTGGGTTGATTCTTCTCAAATTTTTCCTGAAGGGATTTTGATTTGGCTTGATCGGAATGGTGTGTTGAATTATGTTTGTATCATATGTCTTCAAATATGAATAGACCCAAGAAAATACATCAGCAAAAAATGACAAAAAACTGATATATTTTTATTTTACCTGTGGTGGAAATGCTTTGGACAATTTCACCATCTTTGGATTTTCAGCTGATCCAATGTTCACATCTTCAACTCCCTTTTCGGTTGGCCTCAAGGTTGGATTTCTAGCTACGTTAGCTTGATCAAAAAGCTCCTCTAAAGGTATTAGACCTTTAGGAATGACATTATCCTTTAGCTGCAATACTTCCATCTGATTTACTTGCATATTAGCCCCACCATCATCATGCTCCATATCAATTGAAGTGTCTGTGAATTTGCCTTCATTTTGCAAAAATTCATTAATCTCATCATCATCTTGAAATACTTGCCAATACCTTTGATTTTATGGGACAGTTGGATGATGCTTCACATGAATTTCAAATTTGTTACTTGACTTCATCGGAATTTTCAAATTACTTCCTTCCTTTTCAAGTGCATCTGCAATACCATTCTTAATACGAGGGACACAAGTCAAAGTATAGTCTGAAAACAATTTCAAGATATCAAGAACTGCATTTC
This sequence comes from Pinus albicaulis, assembly GCA_034641835.2. Lineage (NCBI taxonomy): Eukaryota > Viridiplantae > Streptophyta > Pinopsida > Pinales > Pinaceae > Pinus > Pinus albicaulis. The sequence continues at coordinate 134,737,494 of CM076583.1, read as the reverse complement.
AGTAAGCCCGCATTCGAGGATTCTTATATTCGTATTCACCTTTCACTTTCTTGATAACCAATTCAGAGTCGCCATACACTGCAATCCTCTTAGCATTCAACTTTCTAGGAATTTTCAGATCAGCAATTAAAGCTTCATATTCAGCCTCATTATTTGAACAATCAAAATCCAATTTATAAGAATAGACCCTTACATTACTCGGTACCTTGCTTGGGGCGGAAAAAGGGCTGCGTACCCAAATGCCAATTCTAGCACCATCACTTCCTATTGCACCATCAAAATCCATGGTCCACAAACCATATTCATATTCTTCTAAGTGCTGAAATTCTGTTTGCTCTGTTATTTCTGCTTGTTGTCCATCAACTTTTTGCTGTTGTCGGAAGGCTGATTGCTCAGCGGAAATTTCAAGATTTTGTCTCTCTTTCTTTAAGACCTCTATGAAATTCTTAGCGATTTCTGGAATGTCTTCTATTTCAACTAATTGGCTATTTACATCATTGAAACTATCTGCATACAAAACAAATGACTCTAAATCTGTATGTACATAGTTGATTGGATGATTTACCGGTTTCTCCTTGCTGGTGATCATATACTTCATCTTTTGCTCCCAATATAATTTCCTCATCTAACCAAACACAGGAATAGTAGCATAGGAGAAATCAATCTGCAATGTTCCCTTTAGTTTCGCTCCCAAGATCTGGAAAGAACCATGCCAAATCTAGGAGGAATATCTGCCACAACCACGTCCATCAAAACATTTTTAGTAGGAATCTGATCCAAGTTGACCACCAAATCTTTGATAAGCCCAATGCATCTTACTCTACTGGAATCAAAAGAGTAAAGATCATGATATTTTCTAGTGATATCCAATCCCAATTTCTCCATGATTGCCCTCAGCATGAGATTATGAGAGGCTCCGGAATCAAACATAGCATTGTGTAACACAAAATCATGTAATATAAGGCTGATATAAAAAGGAGGCACATCACTATCTCGAGACTCACCATCCAATGCTGGACCAAAAATCAACTCAAGTTGATCATCTTCCACATTCACCATATCAGACAATGGATCTAAATTCAAAATTTTAGACACCTGACCCTTATAACTGCTGTTCTTCATCAATTCAGTCAAAGGAATGGAAACTTTCAACTTAGGAATTTCATTTTCTAAGTTCAAAACTGAAATTTTCTCTACCTCTTTAGCTGGAACATCCTTCTTTTCAGTTTTCTCCTTTGATTTAATTGGCTGATTGGATCTTTCATTTGCCGATGGGGATTTTCTAGTAGTGGGATTAGCTATCTCTTTTCCCTTCTTCTGCGCCACGAGTGAATCATTCTTTGGTGCTGAAACTTCCTTTCTATTTTAAATTGGATTAATAGGGACATCTCTGTTTTTGAGTGAATATTTTCACTGCTGGGCTGTCAAGGCATTCATGTATCCCCTCTGATACTCATCCGACTCTTCTTCAAGAGCTGTGTCATTTTCCAAGATGAAATCCTCGTCTTTTTGTACAGCGGAGTTTTCTGCATACTCCTCATCTTCAGTGATGAAAGTTGGCATATAATTAGGTGTAAAGAAATGATTATCTTCTCCTATCACATTCTCTTCATCATCTGATTCCGGACCAACAAAATTCTGCTGTAAGGGTGTCTTCACTTGCTGTTGTGCTGCCGGTTCTTGTGCCCACTGCTCTCTTTGCTTGATTCTGAATTGCGGTTTCTGCTGGCCACGGAAGTTAGGATTTCTGATCTACGGTTTAGGCTTATCAAGTGTTAATATTTCAAACATCTTTTCCATATTCCGAAGCATTTGATCTGATGTAGAAACCTCTTCCTTTATTGCTACTTTCTTTTCAACTCTCATTCTAGCTCTCCTGGCATTCAAATTAGCTTCAACACTGACTGCAATTTTCTGCATATCTTCCATTGTAGCCAGAATTCTTTCTCTCAATTGATAAGCCATGTTAGGATCGAAACCATCTAGAAACTTAATCAAAGATGAACCCATAGGTGGCTTTATATCAGCAAGAATAGCATTATAAACAGCATTGAATCTAATACAATAGTCTTGGACAGACTCACCAACATTTCACTTGATATTGTCATATTCTGAAAGGATTGAAAGAGGATCATTTTGTGCTTCCCATCGATCCAAGAATTGTCTCTGAAGATTAGCCAATGTAGCAATACTTCTAGGCAGCAAAGCTCTGAACCACTTTCTGACTTCTCCTCCAAAAGTTTGTACAAACAATCTCATTGTTACATTTTCCGCATCAATCTCATGAAGGTCAAAGAAATCTTCCATTTTGTCCACATGTTGCTGAGCAGTGACACTTTGAGGAGTGCCATCAAACAATGGAATTTTTCTTTGATAATATGGAGGCATGTCATCTAATTTTTGAGGCAACACGAGAGGTAAAAATCGAGCAGCCATTTCTCTGGGTGGATTTACAATCGGATTTGGGGATATAGGAGGAGTCGGAGCAGTAGATGTATGAGGTGTATGAGGAGTGGATGGAGGTGATACTATTGCATATTGTTGATCAGAAATGGATGGTTGCACGGGAATGGTAGGAATGAAAGGAAGCTCGGTATTAACTTCTAAACCAGATGTAATCGCGGATGGCCCAAGTGTTTCAGATGCAGACTCTATGAACTCAGGAATATTTGTTGCCACAATGGAATTTTGAATGTTCAAAATGTAACTGTCAATGGATCTATTAGCCTGTTCAATTTCAAGATACTTGATAAACTCTGGATTTATGATAGTAGAACCAATAGCATTTTCAGACTTTGTCTTAAACAACGACAACTCAAATTGTTCGTCAAACTCAAGGTCTTCAAGGTACTCAAAAACAGCGAGACATGAATGAGATTTATACAGAGGAATCACAGGACTTTCTCGACGAAGGATTCTCAAAATAAGATTGGGATTTTCATACACATGAGGTGGATCGGGATTTGGATTTTCTCTGGTATGTCTTTTGGAAGCCAGTGTGTTGAATTATTTTCAAAAATCAAAGGGACAAAACCAACTTGTTCAGCCTATCAAATTCTAAACTCATCATCCAAAAGTCTAGAATGATCTGATGTACTGGGGAAATTTACAAGTCAAGTGTCACGTTCACAAACTAGACCAGAGATTGACTGAAGTAGCGTTTATCTACTTTCGCTAATGCAGAGAAAAAGTGTTTCTAAGGCTACCTGGCATAACTTCAGGCTCCATCTGTAGCTTATAAAATGAATAACACTAACAAGAAAACCATTTTGATTCCCCAGTATGGTCGCCACTATGTTATTGCCTAAATCCACCTCAGGCTGAAGAAAGGCAGAGTCTAGGGCAACATCAAACCATGCTTAATATGGTAGCTAGCCCTACCATATCGGGAGAGGGCTCTCTCTGGGTCAATCTCAACAAAAATAATCAATGGGGCTTGAGATGACTTGAAATAAAAGCTAATTTTAGGCTAGGTATATATGTAAGGAGGTTGAATCTTATTTTGAAGGTTTTTTATTGGATCAAAGGGAGAGGTAGATTTTGGGTCCGGGGATGAGGCCTTCTAGGTGCATGTAACTTAGTGGTGGAATCATTGTCTCGGTCATATGATGTATCAGTGTATGTCTCCATGATGTCCAAGGTCTATGCAAGGTGTATGTTGGCTTGTATCAGATGAAAATGAGAATTTGGGTACTTTTTTTTAGTGCCAAATGTATGGTAGTGTGGGAGGGACTATGGGGAAATAGGGCAGTGGGGACAATGGAATTTAACCAAGTGGAATTTCCTTTTGAAAAATTGTGATTTGAAAAATTTAGGGACAAGGGATAGCCACTTGATTTTTTGGGGTAACTTGGGATTTGGGGAAATTTTGAAAATGGGATAGGGATAATGGGAATGAGATGGGTATGAGTGGCTTTAGGGAAATAGGGAGATAGGGGATGAACTGTAGTAATGAGATAACAGTGAGGGGGAAGAAAAAACAAGGTGGAGAATTGAGTATTTGGCAAAAAAATATTTTTTAAAATACCAACTTCAAAACCCTAAGGGAGCAACTCTCAACAAGATGATAGGTTTTGAGTTTTGCATTTAAACTCTCATAATCCATTTTCAAACATTGGTAAATGGAAATTAGAAGGTCACGTGAACTTACTTGGAGAAAAATTGACCGAATCGATTTGGAGTTTTTTGAAGCAATGGGAAAAATTTGTGTTTCGGCCTTGTGCGCCGCGCAGTCGACCCAGTGCAACGCGCCCCTCCAATGCGCCGCGCCAATTCAAATTTACACACAGTCGACTTGCTCGATGCACCGCGCACCACTGATGCGTCCCGACACCTGCCCAGTGTGCCGTGCTCAGCAAATTACACACAGTCTACCCTTCAAACACTTGCTTTGCTCCTCCACAATTTGTCTTGGCTCAATGCTATCTCTTGGCATGCAAATGGAGTGTTGGATCATGAAAATATCTTATATGCCCAAAATTTTAATTTTTTCTTTTTGAAAACCCACTTTCTAATGTTTGAACACTTTGGCACTTTTTCAAAAGAACTCTGTTTTGCTTGGTTCTAATTTTTGGACTGAATGATGAGTTTCTTGTCTGTTTTGCATGGATGGATGGCATGGAGTTTTGAAAAAGGCGACCAGGGCTGCGAATGAAGCATTATTAAAACTGAATAATTTGAAAATTGCATTGCATTTGTTACAAAAGGATAAAATAGACAATTTTTCTTCAAAACAGAGTTTTGAAGAAAAATTATTATCAAGCATTACGATGATGAAATTTTTGTAGTGAAACCTTATTTGAAGCTTTGTCATGTGCCTACTAGCCATTATTAGACATTTTGAGACCTGATTAATAAAACCCTAGGCCTAATGAGACTAAAAACCCTAAAATGACTGTTTGCCTACCAGGAGAGCAGAAATGACTATAAATGATTTTGATGAACAGAACTAGGCCAGCAGGTACAAGACATGAGGGATATGAGTGACAAGACCCTACCCTCAGATGATCCATGCTCCTAATGGAATGCAGCTGACTGAACTAAGTGAGACACCTAAAATGAAATGCAACAAGAGAAATTTGATCTCTGACGAATGGATGAAGATACCGACTCTAACACTCTGGTATTCATACTATTTTTTCATCCTTAAATCACTATATTATTTCATTAATCTTCAATAATGTATGTTTAATCCTTTAATTTACTTCACTGATACACGTTTCTGCTTCTCTTCTTACTGTTTCTAGTGTTTGTGTAGGTTTCATGGCGCAGGGGGGCTTAGATCAGGGTTTAACACTGGTCTTTTAATGAAACACACGTTTAGACCATCACTGACGCCTTCCTCTGCAATCTCTGACTCTACAAATGTCTTCCTGTGCTCTATTTTCCTTGTATATGATCGTGAGACAGAGAGAAATTTTATACTTATCTGAAACTCTGCAAGAGACAAAAAACACGTTAAGAAATATGTGGGAGTGAAGGGGAATATGCTGTGGAGGACCAAAGGGATGGTGGCGCGATGAAGGGGATTCGTGGATGTAATGAAGAAAGGTAAACAAATCATGGCGAAGCAATGGAAATTGTGAAAGAGCGGTGAAAATAAGACCAAATGAATTTTTGTGGTGAGGATGATTTTGGGCCGTCAGATCAAAACTGACCACAACAATCGATGGTCGAGAATCATTGATGAAATCATTTGGTGGATGGACGAAGGAATGATGGACAGAGGGTGAGATTGTATTGTGGCTGTCAAATGAAGAAGATGGACGGTAGAGATCAATGGATGAGCTTGGTCGGGAGAATAAGTGACATGGCACAAGAATAAGTTCGGACAGTTAGATCAGAAAGATCTACGGTCAAGATTAAATGATAAACTACACGGCAAAAGAGGGTGGTAAGGTAAAAACAACTAGTGGTATTCAAGCTAGGTCTGGAGTGGGAAATGGTTTTAACCAAAGTTGCGTGATTCAACTCATTATGCGTCACGTGGCGATAAAAAACCACCTATATCACGCAGCTTTTGAATGTTAACGTCCGAACATAGAAATCGCGCAATATGCCTCCTGGTCGTTGGATGATTGGCAGCTAGATCCGACGGCGAAGGTGCAAGCGCGATATGGGAAGGTGCATGGGTGGATGAGATGATCGGGTTTCTTGTGAGTTGTCAGATCAAGTGACTGGACGGTTAAGATTTGTTGATGGGGCACAATTTTTTGGCAAAGGAATGAGGGGAATGCAATGAAGGTGCCCAATAACCGTCGATCCATGGAGATCAACGGTTCTCATTGATTTAAACCAATGCATCGGGGGATGATAAAATCAAATGAAAAAAGGCTCGGAGGATGGTTTGTAAAGGCTTTAAGCGCTTGAACATTGGAACTTTAGGTCACACAAAACAGGGCTAAGCCACATAAGCCCTCAGGAGCTTAACTTTCTAATAGGGCGGAAAAATGTTTTATAAGCCTTTTTTAAAGGGATTTTCGGAGTTTTTCAGCGGAGATTAGTGTTTTTTAAGCACTCGGTTGTAGGACTGAGGTTGTATGATGCCGATGCTATAGAATATAAGCCCTCAGGGGCTAAAGCCTGATATAGTAAAAAAGAGTATTTTAGGCCAAAATCAATGCTTTTTAGGCCAAATGAGGGGTTCCAGTAGGGGGAAAATGCATTTTTAAACTAGACAGAGGGTAACATGAGGATTAAAAAGGATTTTAGGATGAAATGGAGGGTTAGTGAGGGGATTTTGTGGGATTTTGAAGGGAGAAAAAGTGATGAAAAATGGAGGCCTTTTTCACAACAGTTTTCTTCATAAACAGTGAGGCTTTTAAATGGAAACAACAATGAAGATTCTTCAAAGGGCCAAGGACACATGGAGGCTTCAAGGCTGAAAGATTTTCAAGGGAAATGTTTCTCTTGAAGGCTCAGAAAATTTTTTAGCCACCTGTTTGCTATGTCAAAATTTTATAGATGCTTAACAGGCTTCTCAGGAGGGAAATTCACGTAATTAGGACCATTGCTTCTTAACAAGGGAGAAATGATCCGAATGGAAAATGGCATCCACCCATGGTATTCATATACCCATATTATCCATCCACCCATGGAATTTACCCATGGTATTGTAAATGTAATCGACCCATGGTATTCATCCACCCATTGTATTTATTCGCCCACGGTATTGTAAGTGACATCTGTCCATGATATTCATCATCCATGGTATGTATCCACCCATGGTATTCATCCACACATAAAATTTACCCATGGTATTGTAAGTGGTATCTACCCATAGTATTGACCCATGGTATTGTAAGTGGTATCTACCCATGGTTTTGACCCATGGTATCCACCTAAGGTATCTACACATGGTATTGTAACTCAAAAAATGCTATTAATAACAAGCCTCAGTTTGTAAAAGGAGAGAGTGTCCACCACAATGTAGCTTCTATAGTTATTCTCAGTTTTAATAAAAAGTGGCTTTGTTCTTTTATTTACTTTGTGTTCTCTGTTTTTTTCTGGCATTCTAATTTTGCAGATCTTGTCAGATCCATTTAAATTTTTTAGATCTTGGGGGCGTCCCCCCAAGGTCCATATCAGGAAAAGATATAATAATAAAAATAATATGACTCATGAATTAAACAATATTTTTTCAGAATATAATCTATTTACCTATCTAATTTATTCTAAATTAACTCCTTTAGTAATAACAGATAGGTACCTATACTAGTCAGTACTTATATTTAAAAAGATAAAGTAGGTTTTCTCTAAAAATTGGTTTCATAGATTTTTACTCATTTATCACAGATAGAGCCATTGTTGCCAACAGGATTTTATAGCCTCGACAGTGTTATCTTTTAAACAATCATGATGCATGGTCCCATCCAAATTTAATTTGTTATTTTAAAAATATATTTATGACATATCATTAACTTTTTCTTTTTTCTTGATACATTTTCAAAATCATTTTCTAGGTTTGGTCGCCTAATAATGACAATGTCATTCACTGATAGTAATAGACTGAACAAGCTCACTCATGATGAGACCCCTTGTCTATTGATTTTTTTATATCATATAGCTATTACCCTGTTATAGTATGTAGTTTTGGTAATATCAATCTACATTATTTCTCTATGATCATGATAAACAAGCTCGTGATGAGACTTATTTTCTTTTGAATCTGATCATTGTATATATATATATATATATATATATATATATATATATATATATATATATATATATATATATATAGAGAGAGAGAGAGAGAGAGAGAGAGAGAGAGAGAGAGAGAGAGAGAGATAGATATTTTAATATTTCTAAAGAAAAAATTTCACCAGATGGGATGAATTATTAGCTCGTTTAAGAGTTATGGATGACAATTGTAGAGTTGGCAGATACCTTTTTGTAGAGAATCCTTGCTAAGTTAAAAATTTCCTTTTCTGACTGATACATAATAACTATATTTTATGATATCTAGAGTATTTTTCGGAAAGAAAATGCCTTCAGTAATTTCAATTTATCTAAAAAAATAAAGTTTATTCATTTCTCATAATTATAGTCATATTTCTCTTTACTTATTTATAGAAGAAAAAGATCAAAATAATTTATCATAAATTTTGTAAATTAGAATGAACCAATGATGATGCTATTTACAAATTTTATTTTCCTAAAGCAAAAATAAAATCTAAAAGCTTTGTTTTCTAAGAGAAATATTTTTTGAGAATTTGACCATTTACAGGCAAGGAATCTTTTCTACCTGATAAGTCTTGCAACAAAAACGTAGATAAACCTATTTTTTTGATGATTTGAAATGGACCAAGCCATAATCTTTGGAATTTGGTATGATTACCTTTTTCCTCATGTGCCTTATCCCATTTTAAAAAAAGATCTTCTATTTCAAAAAAATTTGAACTGGTGGATGATGTGTCAAATGAGGTTTTCACTATTTGTTGATGATGAGCATGTATAGCCTTAGCTTTTTCTCTTTGTTCTTCCATTTTAAGAATTTGATCTTGTCTAAGTTGAAGGGAAGATAAAGGATTTTCATCGATAAACTGTACTAAATTAAATGATGGTATTGTTATGTTTGTGGGTAGAACTGATTCTTTCCCATAAACTAACATAAATGGAGAAGTACCTATTGATGCTTTCTAAGTGATTCTATCTGCCCAAAGAGAAAATAACAATTCTTTGTGCCAATTTTTATGATTTTGTTCTACAGTTTGTTTGATGATCCTTATGAGGTTTTTATTTGTAGATTCAGCTAATCCATTACCTTCTGGATAATAATTAGCTGAGTATTTTAATTTAAAACCTCTTTCCAAAGCGAATTCTATCATGGCATTTGCAGAAAAGTAAGATGCATTATCAAATATCAAAGTTGATGGGAGACTGAACCTAGTGATTATGAACTAATCAATAAAATCTATAATACTTTGCGTATTAACCACCTTTAATGGGATAGCTTCTACCCGTTTTGTGAAATAATCTGTCGCAGTTAGAATATATCTGTGATATTTTGAAAAGTTAGGATTTATTTCACCTATAATATCTAACCCCCATTGTTCAAATTGTTGTTGGATATTTACTAGTTGTAATGGGAATGCTGCTTTTCTCACTCTTCCTGCTGCAATTTGACATAATTTTCATTTTATTGCATATTCGTGTCCATATTTGAATAGATTTGGTCAATAATAGGTAGCATGCAATATTTTATGAGTTGTGGTGTCTCCTCCAAAATGACCTCTAGCTGGTCCATCATGCAATTCCTACATTACTTTTTCAGCTTCAATTTTTTCTAAACATCTTAATAATATAGAATCATAATTCATTCTAAATAACACATTGTTTATGAGTTTATATTGATTTTCTTTAATTCTGAAAGCACGCTTTTTTGTGTAACTGAGATATAATGGAGCATATCCATTTTTCAAGAAAAATTTTAGATCAGCATATTGTGACTGAGAATCGTTTAGGCTTACCTTGGAAAGTTTTATTTCATTTGATTGATATTCTTCTATTGATGTATGAGAATCTCCAGTTAACATCCTGCAAAGACCTTTTCCTTTAACAATTTTATCAGGGTGTATCTCTAGATCATATTCATGAAGTGCGGTAACTGAAATTTCTCTCTTCTCTCCTACTTCTTGTTGGATTAATAATTGCCTTACTGCTGAGTAAGGTACTATTATTTTAGTATGTGTCTTTAGGAGAAAGGGTCTAAAATGTTTCAAAGCTTTGAATACAACAAAAGATTTTTTTTCCACAGTTGAATAATTCAACTCAACACCTTGTAGATTGGAACTAAAAAACGCAATTCGTGCTTCAATGTTTTGAATACTTAATTGTGTTAGAACTACTGCATATGATGTGTTGGAAGAAAACGTGTATAATATAAATGATTTAAGAAAATCAGGAGTTGTTAGAGAGGGGGCTTCTATGATGCCTTTCTTAATCAACTCAAAAGAATTTCTCTCTTCTTTTCCCCATTTGAAGATTGACCTTTTCTTGATCATTAATTGCAGGGGTAAAATGATTTGGGAAAAAACGAAAAAAAATCTTGTTACAAAATTAATTTGTCCTAAAAATGATTTCATTGTTCTTTTATTATGTGGTAAAGGGATTTTTTCAATTTCCTGAATTCTATCAGGGTCAATGTGGATTCCTTTGTTGGAAACGATGAATCCTAATAATTTACCTTCTAATAAGGAGAAATAACTTTTTTTTGGATTCAAGGAAATACCAAATTTTCTACATCTTTCAAAAATGTGTTTTAGGTGATTAACATGATTTTTTCTATGCTTAGAGTAAACAGTGATGTCATCTAAGTATATAACAACTGAGCTATTGATTATTCCTCTGAAAGCTATATTCATAGCGCATTTAAATGTAGCACCAGCATTAATCAACCCAAAGGGCATTTTTTTGATATGCGCATGTTCCCCATTTTGTCCTGAATGTTTTCTTTAATCTATCATCTGGATCTACCATAATCTGATTATATCCTGAAAATTTTTCAAGGAAAGACATTAATTCAGATTTTGCAACTACCTGTAATATCTATTCCATAGTAGGCAAAGGAAATTTATCTTTTTGGCAAGCTTTATTCAAATTTCTAAAGTCTATGAAAATCCTAATGTCTCCATTCTTCTTCCTAATTGGAACCATTTTTGACATCCATTTCGAATGCCTAACAAGAAAAATGACTTTGGCTTTGAGAATTTTATTTAACTCAGATTTAATTTGACTTTCTAAATTTGGGTGAGTTTTTCTAAATTTTTGTTGCACGGGCTTATCATCTGAGGTCATAGGTATGGTGTGCTGAATTATGGAAGTATCATATGTTTTAAGATCTAAATAATCCCATGCAAAGATATCTTTATATTTTTTTAATAACTTAATGAATGACATCCTTTCTTCAGGTTCTAATCCAAGACCTAAGTTGATATTATGAGGTTTTTCTAATGTACTAAGATTAATAAATTCAAATTTTAAAGTAGAACTATGTGTTTTTGAATTGGTAGTCTTCTTAAACCTATCTTTCAAATCATAGAGATCTTCCATTTTGACTACAGATTTAGAAATTGGATTTTAATTTTGTTTATCTTTAATCTGTGAATCATGTTGATGTTCATCTATAATTTGACCTTCATAAGCTCTGTCTAATGTAAGAAAGTCTAGTATATCTAGATCATTGTTAAATACTCTCCAACTTGTTATATTTTCAGGAATGGAGAGCCTAAAATTAACTCAATTGAAAATCTATCTGGGCTAAATTCTCCAGATGGTATAAGTCTAGATGCTACATTAGCAAGTAAATCATTACTTGCATTTTGTAATCTAGGAATTGTGGAGATATTAAATGTAGTAAAATGAGAAGTAAGATTCTGAGCTAAAGTTTGATAATTTTTTAAATGTCCAGAAATACAATGAATTTTATTTCTGACTTGTCTAACAATTATTTTAGAATCTCCATATACTTGTAAATATTTAACATTCAATCCAATAGCTTTATATAGGCCTTGTATCAATGCTTCATATTCGGTGGTATTGTTAGTGCATTGAAATTCAAGTTTACAAGCTAGCATTGTTTTATCTCCTTGTGGATCGATTAAAATACAACCTATTCCAGCATCTTATTCTGATTTTGAACCATCAAAGCATAGATTCCAAAATAAATATTGTTTTGGAATCTGATTGCTGAGATTAACACATCTAGAAGTATTTGTTTGAGAAAAGTTTTCAATTTGAGAAATAGCAATGCTTATTGGAAAAGGTGAAACCTGAGCATTGAATGATCCAAGAAATGATTCAACTGAATAAGTACCTATAATGTTATTAGTGAAAGCTACAGGCTCGTTTGTTCCTTCTAGTTCAGTAACTGTATGTTTCATAAATTTCTCACGTTCAATTCTGATTTTATTTGGTTTACCAATATATGGTAACCACATGTGTGACCAATCAGTAGCAAAATATCCATGTAAATTTTTAGACCAATCTCTGCTTAGAATAAGACCATAAAATTCAGGGATGTCTACAACCAAAATATCAATTACTTGTAATACCTTTGGATTGGATGATAATCTAATGATACTGACATCATTTCTCCAATGACTTCTACTTTTGTTCTATCTAATTGAACTATATGTACAACAGATTTTTGAGGAGTGATGTTCATCTTTGTACATACTGTTCTTGGCATAATGTTTGAAGAAGCTCCTGAATCAATAAGACAATTATGAGCATTTTTGTTAAAAATCTCATAAGTCAAAAGTAAAGGAGGAGTGTTTTAAATAGATCTATTACAAATTAAAACTAAATAATTGGGATTTACCTTGTTTGTAGATGATGGAGGTTTCCTTGTATCTTTAGAACCTCGTGCTATAACTGGTGGTTGTATAGGTTCTACAGGGATTGCCTTGAGTTCTCTTAAAAAAAAATTCTGTTGTTTCTTGAGTTTGGTAATTTTTTGTAATGAAATATTTTCTTTGATCTTTTTCATATCTTCGACTATATTATATTCCAATGTATCTGAAACTATCAAAGTTTTAGAATTTGTATTAGGATCAGGTGGAACAAAATCTATCTGAACAGTTTTATATTTTTTGACGGTTGTTTTCTCCTTGGTGGGGAGGGTTTTTTGTTTTTGATTTGATATGATTGAATCAGAATAAGTTTTAATTCTTATAGATACACGCATAGCTTCACTTTCTTCTTCTGAAGGAAGAATGAAATCCCATCACCCATTCAGTTCAGCTTCATCCTCAGACTCTAATTATCGTTCAGATGGCGAAGGATCTTCAGTATCTTGATCAGATTCAACATTTGAAATCACATTTGGAGGCTGAGATGTTGAAGAAGGGTTTTTCTTAAATGGACGAAATGATTTCTTAGGAGCTGAAGTTTTAGCAACCTGTTTCTTTATTTCAATCTATCCTTTGACATAGTCTTTAATAATATTTTAAGACCTTCAAGATCAAATGGATCTTTCGAGGCTTTCTTTTTAGAATCTTGACTAAATGTCACATTTTTGGATTTCCTGTCTTCTATCTCTGAACGTTTTTCTAATGCTAAAATTATTTTCTCTACAGCAAGAGATTCTTTCATGTTATCTAAAAGGGTATATTTACCAGCTCTATCTACAAAAATAGCTATATTACAAGGTAAAGAAGAAATATACCACTCTATTTGTACATCAACAACAGTTTTGGAAGTAGTTGGAATTTTTTTTAATAACTTGTTAAATTTGGAGTTGAAATCTTTGATCCTTTCCCCTGAATTTGTTTTAAGATTGGAAAGAGCGTTAATCAAGGACACAATATTTCTATCATCTCCAAATTTTGCAAGGAAAAATTGTTCGAAAGTTTCCCAATCGGTGATAGATCCTGCTGGAAGTGAAAAATACCAAGATCCTATAGATCCTTGTAAATTATAGGGAAACAATCTAACTACAATATCTTCATGAGCAACTCCATTAATATTCATGGCCAACATAAAATTATTGATGTGTTCTTCACCAGGAAGACCATCATTAGGATTATATTTAGGTAACCATTTTTCTGGATGATTTGGAAGAAGATTTGGATTTTCTATTAATACAACACCAGGATTCGTCCAAGGTTGAGTGGCCATAGTTGGATTATAAGTTTGGGAAGATATAGAAGTAGATCTAGAATTAGGGGGAATGAATGAAGAACTTACAACTGGAACTGTACTACTTGTAATAGCACTAATTGTTTGAATAGAGGAAATGGAAGATTGAGAAGATGGAGATTGAATCAGAGGATATGAAGAAGTAACTGAAGGGAAATTTGATGTGACTTCACTTGTATCTGACTTACATCTGGATATAGGAAATTTTTTGTGAAATGATTCAATTGGAAATTCAAAAGGTGGAATTCCAAGTTTCTCACATCTAGATCTAGTTAATATACCAGTTTCTCTAAATAGAGAAGTAACACTTTCCTCAAAAGCTTCTGGGTTAACAGGATTTTCAGTAGAAATAGATATTCCTTCTAATTTTTGAATTAAAGACTGAACATCTGGAGACTCAGGGATCGATTCTGAAGCAGATAGTTGACGAAATATTTGAGGATATGAGAGGGAAGTTTCTACAATTTCCGATTTTTGCGTTGGTGATTTAGAATCTGATCGGGAAGTTGTAGGATGCTTTTGGGGAGATCAACTCTGATGAGGGCTTATATTTTAAGGTTTAGATATATGTACCATTCATATTCGGCCCTCCTTCTAGCACCAAAAATGTCGAGGCCTCAGAAATCTGTGGCAACAACAAAGGGGGATAATCACCCGGTTTGACCCTTAAAATAGTTCCTTTTCCATTTGGGATAGTGGCTCTGACTGGATATAATGGGACTAGTTTCCCAGAGTTGGGTTTTTGTTTGATTGTTGGATTTATCTCAAGGGATTAACATGAAGAATTCCTAAAAACTAAAACAAATTTATTCTAACATGAAAAAACCTGAAATTAAAAATAATTTAATCTAACCCAAGATAATACTATTTCGATGCGATATAAAATGATATATATTCAATCTGTGATGATTAAGATCATCACAGATTTTATAGAATTATTAATTTGTAAAATAATTCTCTTGAAGAATAATTTAATAAAAATAAAGTGAAAAACATATCACATATATTTGATGATCATATACAAAAACAATCCAATTCCTATCTTTATATCGTACAATAGTGAAACTGATATTTCAGACAAAAATAATTGATTTCATATATCATTCATGAAAGTTGGATTCATCATTAATATTCAAAATTGAACTAACATACATGATAATAGTACCATATGTGTATCATCCTGTTCATCTGATTAATGATAGTAGGCCGCATTCAACTCATACCTCAGTAAGTCTTTCAAAGGATACAGAAGTGCATCAACAATGATCAACAAAATGATATGTAGCTGAAATGTCCATGTTCCATTATTTCATCAAGAAATCCACAAAATTACTTACAATTAAGCATTCTTTGCGAATGTTCTTAATAAAATTCTGGACCCTTCCCTAAATGCATGAGAAGGGTTTAAATACTATGCTAATTGCATATAAAAATATTATACAAAAATATCTTATGAGGTGGTTTCAAACATCCTTCATCATCTTTAGTATCTTTTTTCTAAAAATTGAAAAAAAAACTAACTAATAATAATGTTGGATGATAAGTTACTACCAGTTGTGCTTTTCTTCTCACAAATGTCAAACATCAGTTGCACTTGTGGAGGTTTTCTGGATTCTATCTTCATTTGTGCAGCAAATATATCATCGAGTAAGAGCAGTTGTATTCTCTGTATGGAGTTCAAAAAGAAATTCAATGTCATGATCTTACTATGTGGTTTGACAAATAACTGCCAATATGCTTCCCAATCAATTTTCTTTAGTTGTAGAAGTGTTTCTTCCCTAAGTTGACCAGTTGCTTTCCAACTTTGTTCTAAATCTTTGATATCAGGAAGAGATTTGAGATTTCCTTCTCTGAGAAGCCCGGAAGTATGTAATATATGGTTAATTAGTTTAACCATATTCTTTGATATACCTGCTGCTCTGGCTATGGCTAATTATGCTTGTTTCACTCGTGCATCCTAGTCTATAAAAGGAATATCTTTGAAAGTTTCCTTGATCTTTGGGAGATCTAACTTCTTCCCTTCTTCTATATCGTACCATTCAATATAATTAGAGATTTTGATATTGAGTTCATTGAACTCAATCCTTTGCTCAATGACTATGTTTATTAATTTTTCACAGAGTTCTAGATGTGGAATTATGTTTGAAATTTGTACAACAAATAGATTTTTTTGTTTTGAGAGTAAGTCACTTAATGTTGATGATTCTTTTATAAATTCCTCTACAGTAGTAATTCCTTCATATTTAGTAATATATTCTCTCAACTGTTCAATCAGTGAATTTTTTCTAGATAAGTCATTTTCATGACTTATCTTAAGGATTTATATCTCTTGTTGTACTCTCAGAAGTTATTGTTCCACTTTCTAATTTGAACTCTTTCTTTCTTCATCTAGCTACTGTTTTAGTTCCATGATTTTGATATCCTTTTCTTGGATCAAAATAGATACTTCTACTGCCTTATCAATTGTCGCAGTGGTGTATGCACCAGCGAATTGAGATAGTCGAGTTAAATTTTCAATCAGATTTGATGGAGTATCTTCCCATACTACTTCCATAAATTCATTCCCCGGTGGTGTTTCAATTCTCCTTCTTTTCCTCTATTTTCTCACTATAGCCTTATGAAGAGGGCTATATGATACATCTAGTGGGGCAATATCAGTCACCTTGAAGATAATATCATCAGTCAGATCTCTAGGAATGATTTCCGTTTCTTGGGAGATTATCTCAAGAGTTTCAATGATTTTCTTTATTGAAACTATTTGCTGCTGAGGAGTCTGGAATTTTGTATTCTTATGAGCTGATGATGCCGCTGGAGTATTTGTGAGTGTATTGCTAAATGAAGTATAGATTTTGTCTAATTCACTTTTATTTTGTGAATTTAATTGTTCTTCCTGATGTCTTGAATAGCTTTAATCGTATGACTGGTAATCAAAACATCCTGTGGAATCTGTTTGAGTCTCTGTTCTCTAAATTCATTGAATCTCTGTATTTATTCTGGATTCAGGTTCAATTTGACAGAATTTAGGATTTCTTCAAAAGTCCCAACAGACTATAAAATATCTTCAAATATGTCATCAGTGTGCATAATAGGTTTGAGTTTGACTGAAAATGTAAATTTGTTAGCAACCTTTTATGGGTCAAACTATCTAGAGGGTAAAACGGGGAGCTTTAATAGCTCAATCTTCTGACATTCTTTCAATGCGTGATTGAAATTGTTGTGAGTAAATGAACCACATGAAATTGGAAAACTTGGCCACAAAGACTTTTTACTATCTTTCAATGCCTTAGTGAGTCCATTACCAACTATTTGGTGAGCAATTTCCCTTGCATCAACTTGTCTCAAACATATAATGGAAGAATATGTGGGGGAGCACAGCTTCCAAAAACTCTAATATAGGAAAACGATTCTTCAATAAAACTCCTGCCTATCATTTGAAGGTCTGTAAGAGCCTCCTTAGTGAACCTAGGGCTCACTGTGTCATGCATATATTGATGTAACGGTAGTACAACACGATAGAAAAACCTATGAAAATGTGCTGCATAATTATGTTCCCATATATCTTTTTGACTCAAATGTATTGGGGTAGGGTCTTCAGAGGTCCATTTCCATCCCATAACTAGAAAGTTGGTAGAAAAATAGATAGCATAAAAAATGTATGCACTTATATAGAATTCGGGAACATATTTGGAGGAAGAAAGTATGGTTTGGCGATATTCATTAATTTCCTTAACTAGATTATCTAAAAGTATAGTCGCCCAATTCATTATGAGGGAGTTAACAGAGGAGTCAATTAGGGAAATCCAATTTATGGAGAACTTGGTATTATCAGGTAAACCATATAATCTGGATAACATTGTTGCTGCAAAGTTGTAAGGGTTTGCTAATGACGCGATAGGATACATACCAGTTTTCTTATATTTGAACTTCCTGTCTAATTTCCCTCAACCTTGAATTTCCTTCAACGGGTCTTGGTTCTTCTCAAAAAACTTTGCAAAAAATTGACTGTTGTAGGTATCTTGCCGGTTGGGCAGCTTATACATGATCTTCAGATCTTCAGGTCCAAAAGAACCTAGAATATCATCCTTGCAGGTCCTTAACTGTCTGTCTTTGATTACTAATTTATCAAGCACCCATCTAATCATGTCGTTATATGGAAGAAGAGTAGCTCTCGTTGCTATCCTATGGAGGAAAGAACATGCAATATATTTGAATTGTAAGTCTGAAGGTGTTGCATCATCGGCAGTCACTGCGACTTCCACTACTTCGGGCTCTTCATCTTCAAGTATTGTGTAAATAGCTTGTCATTAAGTAGCTCACCCATTAGCAGTGTAGATAGTATCATAGACTATAGGTGCCATTCTTGTTTGTTCGAATTCTGCAATAACCTGTTTGTCGTGCTTCTGAGTAACTTTGAGGATGGACATATCTTTGAAAGGAAATACCTATTAAAGACAGAGTAAATGATCAAATGATGGAAGATCTATTGAAATGATCTGTTTTGAAAGGAAAAATCCGTAAAATAGCTATATCATTAATGAATCATGTTGCATCCATAAATTTTTACATCAGGATGATAAAACATAATTAATACTTTTCGACATGATTTATTTTGCGTAAAAACTTCTATTAAAACCTATCAAATCAATCGCATCGTATCTCTTGAACCTGTCTTAGTGATGTGTATTGCCTTCTATTTATGCAATATGTGATTTTGTGAAATCGCAATATCGCAATATCATAGTTTTGTTAAGGATTTGCTTAAGGTTTTGCAGTGTAAATGTGCGATATGCAATTTATTGTGTCGCTTGCAAAATTTCACATTGGCAATCGCAAAATCGAGATTTCGCTAATATATTATTTTAACTTAAGAAAAGATTTTTGCGAATATCCGATTTACGATAGAGATGTTTTTATTTAAAGAGCTTTGATCTTTTTTGGAGTTTAATTTTAATAAAAAGACAAAAATACTTTCAAAAAGGGTCCTTATTTTTATTTATCAATGTCATAAATAACTAATTAAAATATAAAAATGGGGGAGTTGTTGCATAGCACAACAGTCCCAAAAACAGCTCTAGAAGTGTTGGACCCGAAAACCTACTAAAAATATTAAGTTGTGCTGAAGATGAAAAACTAAAAGGATTGATGCTATGGGTCCAAATGGAATAGGTGGGAGGCCACCGATATCCACCTCGATCATTCCTCTTTCCTTGGGAAGTAATGGTCTCCATTGTGTTAAGTTCCTCCATGAAGGGTAAATTCTGCTGAACTTGGTATTCGATTTTTCCAGGATGGTGCAGACCTGTCGGTGGATGTGCTGGATGTAGATGTGCCACTGGTGGGAAGTCGTTGAAGGATCTGGGCAAAGTTATCCATCATTGCATTCCTCTATTTCTCGATGGCTTCCTCGAGCAAGATTTTGATACGATTTCTTGCTCCCTCATCTTTCTTTCCTTCCGTCATGGGGGATCATCAGGGTTTGCGAGGTTGAACTTCTTATACCCTGGCCATCTTGGGGACATGCAAAGAAAAACAGATAAAGAGTAGACCTCTCTGATACCATTGATACGGCTTTTATGCAGGAATGAAACAAAATACACATATAGCCATAGATACAGAGATGCAGCGGAAATAATGCTTCATTTTATAAATAAAAAAAATGGCTGAAATAAAAAGCTAGGGCGCTGGTAGGCGTATCTCTGAGAAGAGATTTGGTGGCCACAAGCCTCTAAACTGTGTTACAATGATACATAATGGAAATGAGCGGGTGAGGGAACTCGTAGCGTATCTCTGAAAAGAGATGTGACGGATACAGGCCTCCCCATTGTGTTACAAAACTAAAATGATGGGAACAAGTGTGTTAGGGCACTGGTAGCGCTTATCTTTGAGAAGAGATGTGTCGGCTCCCAGCCCCCTGACCTGTGTTACAAAACAACTGATTGTAATGGAAATGGACGAGCTAGGGCACTGGTAGCGTATCCCTGAGAAGAGATGTGATGGCTACCAGCCCTTGAACTATGTTATAATGAGACTCGATGGCCTATTTATTATTGAAAAAAAATGTAAAACCTGAAACGTCCAAAAACCTAACCCTAGGAGATGAAGCGCCAAAACTGTGGGCCCAATTTGTTTATGTTGGTGTTTCAACTTTCGGGGATGTAACTTTGGCATCCGATCTTCGTTTGATGCGATCAATAGCTCATTATAAAGATATATCTGAGGACTAAAATTTTTGAGCGAGCAACATCGGTCCATGACCCATGTTCATCCCTGTTTTCTGAAAAAGATTTATTTAGGGCCTCAAAATTTATACGGAAGATCAGGACCCAAAAAACTGCTATAAATAGTAAGTTGTGATGTAAATTACAAACTAAAATAATTGATGGTGGGGGTTCAAATGGAATCAGTGGGTGGCCACCAATATCCACCTAGATCATTAAGTCCCCAAAATGGCTCCAGGAGTGCAGGACCCGAAAACCTCCTAAAAATAGTAAGTTGTGCTCAAGCTGAAAAACTGAAAGAATTGATGGTGTGGGTCCAAATGGAATAGGTGGGAGGCCATCGATATCTACCTTGATCATTCCTCCCTCCTTATGAAGCAATGGTATCCATTACGTTAATTTCCTCCATGAGGGGAAAATTATGCTGAACTTGCTATTGGATTTTTCCAGGATGTCACAGACATGTTGGCGAATGTGTTGGATGTAGATGTGCCGCTGGTGGGAATCCATTGAAGGATCTGGGAAAAGTTATCCATCATCGCATTCCTCTGTTTCTAGAGGGCCTCCTCGAGCAATATTTTGATAGGATCTCCTGCTCCCTCGTTTGTCTTTCCTTCTACCATGGGGGATCGTTAGGGGTTTCAAGGTTGAACTCCTTATACCCTGCCCACGTTGGGGACATACAAATAAAAACAGATAAAGACCAGACCTCTATGATGCCACTAATCCATATTTTATGCAGAAACGCAATAGAATACACATATATCCATAGATACAGAGATGCAGTGGAAATAATTCTTGATTTTATTAATAAAACAAATGAATGAAATAAAAAACTAGGGTGCTGGTAGGCATATCCCTGAGAAGAGATGTGCCAGCTACAATCCTCTGAATTGTGTTACAATGATACATAATGGAAATGAGCGATGAGGGAACTCGTAGCGTATCTCTGGGAAGAGATGTGATGGCTACAGGCCTCCACACTGTATTACAGAATTGCAATGATGGGAACAAGCGAGCTAGGGCACTGGTTTCACTTATCTCTGAGAATATATGTGTCGGCTCCTAGCCCCCTGAACTGTGTTACAAAACAACTGACTAAAACATTCTTATAGAAATAATGGAAATGGACAAGCTAGGGCACTGGTAGCGTATCCCTGAGAAGAGATGTGATGGCTACCAGCCCCTGAAATATGTTAAAATGAGACTCAAAGGCCTATTTATTGTTGAGAAACAATGTAAAACCCAAAACGTCCAACAACCTAACTCTAGGAGATGAAGTGCCAAAACTATGGGCCCCGTTTGGGTAAGTTGGTGTTTCAACTTCTCGGGGATGTAACTTTGGCATTCGATCTCCGTTTGACGTGCTCAATATCTCGTTAGAAATATATGTCCAAGGACTACAAATTTTGAGTGAGCAACATGGTCTATGACCCATGTTGCTCCCTATTTTCCCAAAAAGCGTCATTTAGGGCCTCAAAATTGCTCCGGAAGTTTAGGACCCGAAGAATTGCTATAAATAGTAAGTTGTGCTGAAGCTTACAAACTGAAATAACTAATGGTGGGGGTTCAAATGGACTCGGTGGGTGGCCACAAATATCCACGTCGATCATTAAGTCCCAAAAACAGCTTTGGGAGTTGAGGACCCGAAAACCTACTAAAAATAATAAGTTGTCTTAAAGCTAAAAACCTGAAAGAATTGATGTTGTGGGTCAAAATGGAATAGGTTGGAGGCCACCGATATCCACCTGGATCATTAGTTGCACCAGGGTGTCCTGCATAGGTTTGAATAGTAGACTAAACCAGAGGTCCAGTTTGATGAGCAATGACTTGAGGGATTTCCTTTGATACAATTGATGTCATTGTTTGAAGGGTTGTAGCACCAGAGAGTTGGGAAACTCCATGGATAGGTGTAATTTATTGTTGAACAGAATTTTGCAAAGAATATTGGAAAATATTTTTTAGGGTAATCAGACCAGCTTGTTGTCTACTATGTATAGATACTTGAGGTGAAATTTGAAGTGTGGGTTGGGTAGGTTGCTAGACTTGGCTAAAACCAAATTGACAAGTTATATGACCAGCTTGATTATAAGGTACTTATACAATAGGTTGAAAATGTTGTTTGTTCAATGATGGGTTCCACACTATATTAACGTCGAGATAAGGAGCTCCCATTAAAGGTTGTGGTGCACAAGGTTGACCATAATTGTTTTGAGGTATTGGAACATAAGTTTGATAATTTTCCGAATAATTTCTAGTAAAGGGTTGGCCTCCTTGAAAGGACAGTTGTTGTTAATAGAAATGTTGCTCTTAAGGAGGCTGTTTTCCTTGAAAATTTTGTGGCCCTGGCATAGGGTATTTCCCTTGAAGAGATTGTCCTTGAGGAGTATAATACCCCCCAGGAGGTAAATTTCTACCTTGAGGGCCAGTTGAAGGAATATTTCCCATCATCATATAGAGTTCTTCCATTGTCAATTTTTTGGTATTAGATTCATAAAGACTCGTTGATTGTGTAAGATTTTCAGAAGAGCGAGATGTTGTTGAGAATTTACCAGACAATGACTGGTATCCAGTAGGAACTGATGCATACAAAAAAAAATTGGTGATTAAGAAAACATGGATGACTCACTTGAAATTCTTGATGAAGACATGTAACTACCTCTAGGTATGGAGTAAAAAGGAATGCGGTGTGGTGAATAATTGAGACCAGTACTATGTAGAAATTTGGTAAATTGTTGATACCAAGGGTCTAGTATAAAAGGACTGTAAGGGTAAATCGGTTTACTATACCTTAGAACTAAATATTCTTGACACGAAGGAATTGTGATCTCTTCTTCCATGTCAGTAATCTCTTCAATACTAATCAGATAGGAGGAAGTTTCTCAGTAATGCAAAGCTTCCCTCGAGGTGAATGAGAACGACCAGGGGTTCGAGCTATGAACTTCGAAGTTGACTCAAATGAATTAGATTCAGATTCAAGCTCAGATATTTCAGGTTCAATAAGTTGGGTATCTAATAATTCACCGGTTGCAAACTCAACTATCATTAATTCTGAAATTTTTGGTTGTTCTTGATTTATTCCTATTGTCTGAGGTTGATTTACATCATAATGGGGATGTATTATTACAGTTTTTTCCTCTTGTTCAATAGACTTGATTCTTGATTTTTGACCTCTTTCAGATTTAAGATTTTCTAATTAACTCAGTGTATACTCAAGGGGTTTCCCCTGCATTCTACGAGAGTGTCTCGATAATTCAACCATGGTTAATGTTTAGCACATGAAATCAAAAAAAATTTCAACAAAATAGACCTAAGGTCACCAAGAAAACAACCAATTTGAACACACACCTAAAAAATATAAGAGAAAAACCACACATAAACAGTATGTTTCCACACTAAAAACACTATTTGGTGATGAAATCCAACGTCGTAGAAGTTAATGTGGAAAACTTGGTGGTTGGAATAGTTACCCCAAAAACCTGCTTAATGAAACAGTCTGGTGCAATTCCCTCCACTTATGCCATCTCGAAGTGAAGAGTACCCTTTTCTACAAGAGGGATTAATCCTCGTAACACCATGAGATTGAAATACATAGAGCTCAGAATTAGATCAAGAAATCAATCAAGGATAGAATACTATTGGATAGACTATTGGCCAGGCCAAGGAAATTATTTGGACTAGTATTATTGAGTCCATGAATGAGATATGGCCCTAAATCCAAATAATTTTTGAACAGAGAGATCTAATTATATTAGTGAGTGTTTCAATAGACAAAGCCAATAGAGAGATGATAGGAATGTCGGAAACAAAAAATAATATCTTCAAGTTCTTGAATTCTAAGAGAATTTTTGAATTGGAACCACTAGGAGTGGAGGACAGAACAACAACCCTCTAGGAATTCAAGAAGATATTGAACAAAAAGAGTTTCGTTACACATGTAAAAGAAAAATTTCATCAGCTATAGATTTGTGTCATCATATTCTTCAATAGAATTGAACCATTGATCAAAAGAGGACAACGTTCTCTTTTTTTGATAAATGATAAGCTCATGCACAGGTCAGATTATGTCAAAAATCTAAAGGAAATTTCCAAAGACGCCACAAAATTTGCAGGAATCAAAGGTTCAATGACTACAAGAGCCTTCCTAGAGGCTATGGATAATGATCTACACATTCTACATGAAATTAAGCATATTTTCCAGTTAAGGCCAACATTCATGAAATACACAGAGACTCATGAAATCTATAGGAAGATAATTACAATTAAGATTTCGAATTCATAGCAATGGGAGAGGTTGTGTGACTACCAGGAAGGGTGACAACTCAGCATATCAGCAGAACAACCACCTCATCTCATCAATTAATTCCACATACCAATGTATCAGTTCATCATATCAGTCTGAGATCTTCCAGCACACCAATGGACTATAGTACACAATAATGACTTTATGGAGATTATGTAATATTCCCAATTAGATTTAAGCTAGTTAGAATATTAAATTTTGTTTTTTCTTCTTAGTTATAAAAATAAGAGGGTATGGAGACCCATAAATATTTTTAGTAGGAATAAAATCATTCCTAATGTGAATGGAGATCATATTAGTAGCTTGATTAAGCACCTTGGTCTATGAAAAGGGGCTAGAGCATGTAGATTGGATCAACTTTGACAAAATCAACAGTGCTGGTATGGAAGGAGTGGCATTCATTGAGGGACAATGTATTTTTGGAGGGATAATCCATGCATGGAAGTAGTGGCTTTAATGAGTGGGGCCCAAGGTGAGGAAGTTCACCAAGCATATAAGGAAGGGGATGGTAGCCATATAAGGCATGATTGATTATTATTTTTTCTATGGTCTATATGACTTGTTTCTCTCTTCAGCTGTTTAGTCGAGACTGTAGTGATGTTTAGCACAAGGGTGTTCCCGAGGGGAATCCCACCTTCATCCTAGGGGGACTTCGAGTGCCCACTCAGGAGAAGTAATTGGACTACATTTTCACATTCCATCATGAGGCCAAGCTCCATATTTCTTCTGCAATGCAATTTCTGCAGAGGGTTGTGCTGTGTTGCAGGGGTGGCTTCAGTACACCATTTGGGGATATGGTTTTCCAGTGACGGGATCAACCTTTCACCTGGACAGTCTATTGGGAGGAGACTTCATTCTATGCTACATTAGATTATCCCCATATTTCCATCTATTTATTTGCAGTGAATCTTTAGCCCTAGGGATTTGGTTCACCTCTTGTATTTTGGTGTATTTGCCGGAAACCCCCTTAAGCTCCATTGGGTGGTTGATATAGAGCCTCGATCCTTATGTATAGCACCTATTGAGGCATATATCAGTCTTTTTTTATTACTATATGATCCCATGTTGTAGCTATGTTCACTATGACTACATTGTAGCAGCTGTCCAACATTCTTGTATAGTAGCAACACCTCACTTTTGAGAAGGTTTATTCATTAGAGGCTTGTTAGCTCATGTTGTATGATTTGTGCCTCATTATATTACAGTTCTTTGTTGCTGTTATGATTAATATAATGGCCCCATATTGGTCACTTATGTTTATACATTTATTTACACTACTACTTTCCATTTTTATGTCCTCTATTACTGCTTCCCTTATTTGGGAATATTACAATGGTATCAGAGAATAATGTTGGCTCAGCCTATGCATCTAAGCCAATATGTCATCAAAAGAAGGAGAACCTCTCATAGATAGAGAGAATAGGTATCTCAAAAGAAGAAACTACAGATATGATTATACATATGATAAAAAAGATAAGGGAAAAACTCCCTTATTAGAAGAAGATGAGGAGAAGGAGTATCCCAAGATTTTTCTTCGAACTATGAAAGATATTGCAAGAGAAATAAAGGAGATGAGGATGGATAGACACAAAGAATCCCCTAATGGGTTTCTACATGGAGAAGGCTTTTACATTTCTCATCAATGGAGTGATCAACTAGTGAAGCAATAGGTTTCCTAATGCTCTACAATTCCTACATTTTTAGAAGTGGGAAAGGGAGGGTTTCAAGAACAGGAAACTCTTGAAGGTTATTTTATGGAGTATGAGTCTCAATCTCAGATATTCAAGGACCATTTAGATTTCAAGAGTTCTGTTAGATCAAGGACAATATGAGACCCTGGCATCATAATAGAGGTGGAGGAATCATACAAAATCATGATCTTCACCAAACTATAGGAATATTTTTCATACCCAATTTTGATGGATCATCAAAATGCATTGCCAAATATTTGGTAGAAAAGCTATACATCTACTTCCAGTTGAACCAAGTATTGGAGTTGGAGGCCATCAAAATAGAAGTGTTGCACCTTGCGTGTGAAGAACATGATTTATGGTTTCATGGACTTTATACATTGGGTCATGCCAATGTGACTGCATATTCAGAGTTCACAAGGAGGTTGGTGGAGAGGTTTGATCGAAGAGATCCAGAGGAACCTTTCATTGGGCTAGCTAAGCTCAAACAATCAGGTAATCCAGAAACTTATATTTTTGAATTTCTAAAACTTTCTATTATGGTTCCTGATTTATCTGCAACAAGGAGGGTCTATATGTTTACTGATGGGCTAGAAAAACCTCTACATGGGTTCGTTAAATATACCAAACCCACTACCCTTCAAGATACCATTGAAAGGGCCAGATATCTACAAGATGCCTTGCCAAGAGCAAAGGAAAAATTTCAGTAAAATCCCACTTTCCCATCAAAGCGAAAATATGAGAAGCCTCACCCTTCAAAGGAGGGCCAAAAAAAAGTACCTCTTAGTGATGATGTTCGAAGAGACTTGAGGAGGAGGAAGCTTTTCTTCACATGCCAAGAATCATGGGCACCAGGACATAGATGTGAAGCATGAATGACACACTATATAGAGGCATATTCAGATGATGAGGAGGAAGAAGAAGAGGAACCAGAAGGAGGTCATAGCACTAGGATAGTAAGAGAGGGTCCACCACCACTAGGAGGTGGGAATGGAGCATTTGCTCCAACTGGAGGGGACCTTGCATCATTGAGAGGAGTACCCAAGTACTTGACCTTGAGGGTTCAAGGTTCCATTAAGGACCAGAAGGTTTTATTTTTGACTAAAATTGGGGCTACCCACAACTTTATTCATACCCAAATAGTGTAGAGGAGGGAAATACCCACTGATGGTGTTGATGGATTGTCAGTTTTGGTCCCAAGAGCTAGAACTATCCAGTGCATGAATTATGTTCCATATTTATTTGTCACCATGGGGACATATACATTGAATGATCACTTTTTTATGGTTGACATACCTGACCAATGTGATATTGGGTTTGTAGTGGTTGATTACTTTGCGGAAGGTCACCACAGATTGGGAAACTTTGCAGATGGAGTGGATGGACAGAAAGAGTGGAAAACATAAAATGATTAGGGGCATGCACACATATCCCTCATAGACAGATTATTCACAGAGAACAGAGCTCAATTTTCATAGTGGAAGCAAGGACCTAGCAGTCCTATCAATTATGCAGATGACCTTGGCCCATGAGACATTACTGTTTAGTGGCATTCCACCTATGAGGCCACCTCATCAGGAGTTGGTGAGAAATGTCTCACAACATGTTGCACCACTCATAGATCCAAGAGGAGTGGGAACATTGGGATGTCATGACACAATGCAGAGAGTCTTAGGTAGGCTCAAGGAGGAGGGAGACATTCTCCCAATATCATCATTACCCACTCTCACCCCACATCTTGCACTGAGAGAGGATGCTTTAGAGATGGAGGATGGCACCATCATGGTGCACAGAGACAACTCCTTTACTTTGGAGGCTCAGAAGATATTCTCACTTGAGGAGAAACATTACAAATGGTAGAGGATGGTGGCCACTCATGCATACATTGGCCAAACTCAAGAATTTTTGGATGGGTGATAGCTTCCCATGGAAGACTAACCCCCAAAAGCTTCCACCTTTACTTGAGCATGAGTAGGTATAGGAGGAGCAGTAGAGGGAGGATAGAAGTACCCTGATATGTGACTTTGGAATGGGAGATGTCAAAGTAGGGGGAAACCACATGACAGATGCTTTACATGATCGATCATCACTTCTGTCACTATGGATGATAGATCCTTATTGGAAATCCCAACTGTTGGTCGATTACTCCAAGGATCTTTTTACATGAATGATACTTGATGACCAACTATTAGATGAGGGATATTTAGTAAGAGATGGGGTCTTCTACTATCAGAGTAGCATCTTCTTATCTAGAGCATCTAAGCTCAAGGAAAAATTACTACATGAAACACATGAATATTTTCTCTTCAGCCACAATTATTCCATGAGAGCACACCACAGTATTAGGGAGGGATTCACTTAGGAAGGCTTTGAAGAGGAGATAGATTAGCATATTAGGAGATGCATGGATAATTTGGAGATGGAGGAGAGATATAAATCTTTGATACAGTTATCACAACAACCTCTTTCCTCTTTGGGAATCAGAGGGGATCTCTCTATGAGCCACCCCATTAGTGTGATCAAAGTATATGGTAAGGATCATGTTTTTGTGCATAATGATTTACTAGATGAATATTTTAATTCCTTCACCATACATGTGCAGGCCATTGCTCCAAGTGGGGGAACTCTTCTTTATAAAATTCATGGTAAACTTGGGGCAATAAACAGTGCTGAGCATGGCCACTCCATAGCAGTATTTAGGGAGATGACATGTCATTCAGGGTGTACTCCATTGGAACCAAACATTACTCACCTTCTCAAAGCATGTGAGAAAACTATGGTATCAAAAAAGTTGTGGGGAAACCACTTATTATATCATGTTTTGAGGCAGTCAAGAGACATACTGTGCTAGTTCCACATGTGGGACTATAATCCTCCTCTAGTATTACATATGGTAGCTTATGTATCCTTGGTTATGATCCCATACATTATTGATGTCCTTATCCTTATTGTGGGCATGATTGGAGGAAGGATGCAAGGATTGAATTTTCCCATTGGGAGTGAGATTACCCATGTTTCTTATGCTTCATGTTTCAGGGAGAACATTTGGCAAACCATGATTGCTACATTGGATCTTTTTTTTGCTTATGGGGTGAGTCATTGGCATCTCATGAGTACTTGGGAGGAGCATTTCATGGAGGGATTGATTAGGAGACACTTGGTTCATGAGGATATCTTATCACATGGAGGTGTCACCAAGGAAGGAGGAGACAAGTTGCAGCACTCACCTTTACAGTTTCTTGAGGATAAGCAACATTTGGGAGGGAAGGACTATAATATTCCAAATTAGTGTTAAACTAGTTGGAATATTAAATTTTGTTTTTTCTTCTTAGTTAGAAATATAAGAGGGTATGGAGACCCATAAATATCCTTAGTAGGAAAAAAAGCACTCCTAATGTGAATGGCGATCATCATAGTAGCCTGATTAATGACCCTTGTGTGTGAAAAGGGGTTGGAGCATGTAGACTAGGTTAACTTTGACCAAATTGACAACACTGGTATGGGAGGAGTGGCATTCATTGAGGAACAACGCATTTTTGGAGGGAGACTCCATGCATGGAAGTAGTGGCTTTAATGAGTTGGGCCCAAGGTGAGGAATCTCACCAAGGATATAAGGAAAGGGATGGTAGCCATAGAAGGCATGATTGATTATTATTTTTTCTATGGTCTCTATGAGTTGTTGCTCTCTTCACTTGTTTAGTGGAGACTGCAGTGTTGTTTAGCACAAGGGTGTCCTCGAGAGGGAATCACACCTTCATCCTCGAGGGAATTCGAGTGCCCACTCAGGAGAAGTAATTGGACTACATTTCCACATTCTAGTATCAGGCCAAGCTTTATATTTCTTGTATAGTGCAGTTTCTACAAAGGGTTGTGCTGTGTTGCAAGGTGCAGCAGTGGAGAGTTGATTTGGGTCATTTTAGAGCCTGTTTTCAATGGAGGAAGGTTTCCTTCCATTGGGAGGCCAGAAAATGGGGCCCTTGAGATTTATTACAGCATTTGGCACCAGGCCAAGTTATTTTTAGCCCTTATAGCACGGTTTCAGTCTTGGACTACATTATTTTAGGGAGGAGTTGCAGGGGTGGTTTCAGTACACCATTTGGGGAGATGGTTTTACAGTGAAGGGATCAACCTTTCACCTGGAAAGTCTATTGGGAGGAGGCTTAATTATAGTGTTACATCAGATCAGCCACATATTTCCAGCTATTTATTTGCAGTGAATCTTTAGCCCTAGGGCTTTAGTTCACCTCTTGTATTTTGGTGTATTTGCGGGAAACCCTCTTGGGTTCCATTAGGAGGATGATATAGAGCCTAGATCTTTATGTTTAAGACCTCTTGAGGCATATATCAGTCTTTTTATATTACTGTATGATCCCATGATGTAGATATGTTCACTATGACTGCATTGTAGCATCTCTCCGACATTTTTATATAGTAGCAGGACCTCACTTTTGAGAGGGCTTATTCATTGGAGGCTTGTTAGCTCATGTTGTATGATTTGTGCCTCATTACATTACACTTCTTTGCTACTGTTATGATTAATAAAATGGCTCAAAATTGGTAAATTATGTTCTTACATTGATTTACACTACTAATTTCAATTTTTATGTCCTCTATTACTGCTTCCCCTATTTGGGAATATTACATATTACAGTCACTTGTCATAGCTATTCTAACGTGTCGATGTGGTGGTCACATTTGTCAATTTTCAGTTATCATTGTAATAAATAGTATATTTCCTATGTAGATAAAAAAATAACTAGGAATTAGTTAAATTCTTCATTTCTACTCAGTATCAGGGGTTGCACCCTAGATTGTAAGCTTTTTCCTATTGGAGCATTGTAATTTTGGAGTTGGAGCATCAATAATAAAAGTCCATTTTTCAAGTTTCTTGAACTGTATTTTCCTGGCGATGTCTTTTCTTTACTGTGTTTAATGTTCTCCACTTTATTTTCTTTCAATGTATCATTTAAATTCTAATTGTAAAACATAAATCTGAAGATTGAGATTTGCTGCATAAATCACCTTAATTGTGGTTGTATTTACAATACTAATGTTTTTCTTCTGAGGTCTGGTTTAATAATACTTAATTTCTTTTAAACCACTACTGAAATCACTTTTCTTCATTCAATAATTCACTCTATTATAAATATCCAAAAGATATAGTTAGATTTCCTTGTAATTGCTCTAGAGAAATTGATGGAACAAGCCACCCTGCTGTGACTCCATAGCCCAATGGAAATAGTTTAAACAGATCCCATAATCCAACCAAAACTATCAATAAAAAATAAAACCTTCACAATCAGTTTAAATAGCCTAATATCAGAAAACATTAAAAACAAAGTTAAATCTTATAGACAAATCCATCTCTGAGTCTAAGAGGGTTAGATCCTAGGTTCCAAAGTGGTTTGATGTTGTCATTTTCTGATTATTCTTTCCAATATTAAAATTATAAAATGATAACACTTTTTATATATATTTTTAACAAATTTCCATATACTTTTATAATTTGGCATAGAAATTTGCAATTGAGTTTTCCTATCCTCTTTTCCTCAGACCAAGTTATTTATGGGGGATTTATCTACCTGTCCTTATTGTGAAGATAAATCCCCTCTACGGATAGAGGTGATCTATCTAGCCCTAGAGTGGGTCTAGAAACTTAAGAGAATATCTAATGCAATATTTCTTAGATAATACCAAAAACAAGATGGAAAAGGGAATAGGCCTACCTCTTCTTCATGCTATGCTCGAATCCTTTGATGATGGCCTCGATCCACAGGCCCCCAAGCTTGCTCCTTGCGACTAGTGGCATATGATTACCTACAAGAGATCAAGAGACAATAGAAAATGTAATACAATACAAAAAATACATTGAATATTGGCTATCTAATAGATCAAGTAATATTAGACTATTTTTGCAAATTATTAGACAAATATAGAAATAAAACACTAGATGTTTTATTAATAAATATAAGAGAGAGATATTACAACTATGGCCTTGATTTTGGAGGCCTCCCTTTGGGGATGTATGAGTCCTTCATTGAAGCTCTCAAAGCACTCCTTATCTCGGGTAGCTTAGGCATTATCAGAATACATGGATGCAAGGAAAATGAATGATCACACTAGCCCAATAATGACCAACCAATAGTGGAAGGATGGGGATCAATTTATATAAATGGAGAAGAGGTTGGGAGCCTGTGAAGGAGGAGGAAAGCCCAATTTCTAAGGGATAAACCCCCATTGATAATATCAAGGCTATAAAATTAGAGAGCTCGACCCTATCACCACCGACTAACAACCAACTCGATGCTCTCGAACTTCTAGAGGTCAAAGCTTCTCCTCCATTTGAGGAAACATTACCAGAAAGGGTTCAGCATGGTTTTACAAGAAAAACGAGCAATGATAGCACTAGGCTAGAGCATTCAACATTCCATAATCATAGGAAAGCCACTATATAATAACGTTGACCCAGAAAATTAGGGTTTTGACTAATTTTCTCTAGTGATATTTCAAGGAAAATTTCTTTAAGTCTTTAGAGGATGTCTTTACGTATTTTTCCCAAGTGGATATAATGCACAGGATTCATCATAGGGAACTTCAGGATCAGGGACAGAAAGTGATAAAAGTGACAAATTATTGTTTAACATATGCCCCCTAAACCATGAAGTCAAAACGAGGAGTGATGGGTTAAATGCTTTACGAATCAAAGCAAAGAACTCTAAATACTGCCAGGAAACCTGCCAAATAAAATAAAATATAAGATATGACATCTCTAATATTAATATGCCTAACAACATGTTTGCGGACTAGGAATAAAATAACACATGAACCCACAAAATGGTCACATCCATCCATCTGAAGAAAACCGTGGAGATATATCCACAGTATGGGCGCAACCATCCGTATAGACAGGACCATTTGTACAATCATGAATACTGAATAACTCCACGCAGCCTAGATAATGAAAAATTTGATCCAGGGTCTTCGTCTCAATCTCAATCTACCCAACATACGAATCTAGCCACATGAATAGATGATATGATTTTGAACATGGTAGAAACTACCTGATTACCATCCAATGATGAGAACCATTAATAGGTACGAGAGAAACCACCAATAATGAGGATGGACCTCAAGGTACAATAGCACAATATACAAGTGCGAATAAATGAGTTGGAGTCGATCACTTGCAGAATCATCCGATCAAAGGCTAATGTTGTGAAATTTTCTTCGGACACAAAGAAATTTCCATTGAGGCATCCAACCTCCAAGGTACTGAGAAAGAGTTTCTAAACTATCTTCCTAGATAATGAGTGGAAGTCGAAAGTAATTGATTCATTTAAGGAGGGCCATAATGATTCCCACATCATCGACAGGAAACAATGGATATCACAAGATAATAGGAGTGATTTATGACTATTACAGAGAGGGTCAAATAAGAAGAGGATGTTTGACTTTGACAAAATGGAATTCTCTTGAACATATCAGCAACACGACTCTAGAGTGTGGAAACATTCAACTCAGATAGGATTAGAGGTCATGCTTACAGAAATGGTGATCGAATGACAATCAAAATGATTTCCCAACCCAGGAGGAAAAATGACGAATGAAGGATATCCCCAATCTGACACGAACTGCAGATGAGTGTGTTATGCAGATTAATCCCTCTTGCGGACAAGAGCGATCTCCCTAGTATTCAACGAATAGCTAGAAACAAACATCCATTTGAAAATATTTTTCTCTAGATTAATTAGATTTTAGAATTATTATAAGAAAGTAAAGAGGACATGCCCCTACCTTGAAATCCGAACGTTTGATGTAGTATTTTCTCTTGTCACTCCAAAGTGGCTTCTTCAATAAGTAGAACCTACAATCAAAGACAAGACAAAATAGTCAAGGCATCTGCAACATATAATAATTAAGAAATGAAATTAGTCTAGAGAAAAAGGTTTTCAAATGGTTGTTTCTTTCTATCTATTCGTTGAATACTAGGGAGATCGCTCTTGTCCGCAAGAGGGATTAATCCGCATAACAAAATGGTGACTCCACTAGGGAATATAACTTAGTTTTCTTTATTTATTTTCAGTTTTAATTTTAGAGTTTTCAAATTTTAACTTATTTGAGATTGGGTTGGGTAGATAAATTTTAAGAATCCATAAAAAAGAAAAGCTAATTTTTTTTATTTTTTATTTTTTATTTTTTATTTTTATTTTTTTATTTTTTTATTTTTTTTCTGAATTTTTCCTTGCCTTCGCAGTTTTCAGCAGAAAATAGTGCAGCAACCTCCACAACTCTTAATTCAAAACAATGTGGATCTTCTTTGTTTTCCATTAGAAACTGTGCACCCATGGAAAATTTTTGAAAATATTAAAATTCTCTTTTTTAGAGCCAGATCACTAATTCTTTTTGTTTGCCCCAGTCTATCTTAATTGTCAAATCTTATATGTGAATTTATTTTTAGCAAAATTTTCATTTGTGCAATTTTATCATCCTATTTGCATCATATAAGTGAGAAGTTTTCCCTACTTTATTGTTGCTCCATACAAGATACCTTCATTTACCTCAGCTTACGGGTATGATGATATTGTCTTTTTGAGCCACTAAAATCATTGCAAACCTTAATTTTATGAAAATTGATCCCTTTTTCATTTTAAAATTTGGAAGAGCTTTTAGCTTACTGAAACCTGATATCAGACCAAAGCATTTTTGGATGTTTTCATTTCTGCTGAGATAAGTAGAAATTTTTCTTAGTTTGATCACAAACTAGGAGAAAACATCCTCAAAAATTCTAGATAGACTTCAAAATTAGATTGTTCTTTGATTTTGAATTTTATGTTTTTAGAGTTTTTAGATATTGTTTTCTTTTGGAAATAGTTTTTTAATTGATTTGTAGTTTCTGATATGATTGTTCAACAAATTTCATTTCAAAAGATAAATTGATCATTTTTTGCAAATTGAGTTCTTTACAAAAACGACTTCCTTTCAAGGATTTTGTTTATGAATGAAAGAATTGATGCTTTGAAAATTGTTAAATCTCTCAATATTTCCCTTAAATAATATTCATTGAAAAGAGAAGAGTTTCACCTCTCATTTAGATGCATTTTGCATATTTTTGAGTCGAGTCACAAACATCATCGAAGTTTCAACTCCATACCTTCTGTCTTAACCAATAGCCAAATTAAAAAAAATGCATTAATAAAATCAATCTAGATATTTTACATTTTCTAGGGCTCATTCCACCAACATAGCTTAGGCTAGTGTTTTGTAGCATATTGTAATTAAAATTCCAAGATAGTTTAAACAAACGAGTAGCATCTTGTGGTAGGAAAATCCAATTGTAGCATTTGTGCTCTGAGAAGCTCTTCTTAAAAGATTCAAACATGATATCATGTTGGAACTAGTGAGGTAATCGTACCTATCTCATTGGGAAGGATATCTAATGTGCACTTAATACAAATGGTAAACCTTGGATAGACCATTGTCGAGGAGCCTGAGGTCACTTGTTGGAAAACCTCAAATTTACCATATCTAGGAGCCTTCAAGGGGATTGAGGTTGATACTCTGCCCTTGCATGTATATTGGATCGTAGACTGTTCCCTCAGATACATTTCTTCCCGTTGGTGACCTTAGTGACCATAATCTTCAGGATTTTTCCAAAGGTGACGGTGGAGGGAAGGTTCCACTGTACCTGGAACAGACGTCGGCTAGACTTGCTTCGACTTTCTGGAGGGTAATCTTCAATTTGAGATGGCATAAGTGAAGGGAATTGAACCATAATATTTCATTAAGCTAGTTGTCGGGATAAATGTTACAACCACCATTTTTCCACATTGGAATTCTATGACGTTGGATTTCATCACCAACTAGTGTTTTTAGTGTCGAAACATAATGTTTGTGAGTGGATTGTATCCTATATTTTGTAGGAGTTTGTTCGATATGATTGTTTCCTTAGTGGCTTTAGGTTTATTTTGTTGAAATTTTGTTTCATTTCATGTGTTAAGATTTTAACTATGGCTAAATTACTGAGACACTCCCATAGAATGCAGGGGAAAACCCCTGAGCACACCAAGTCAATTAGAAAAGCTTAAATTTGAGAGAGGCCAACCATCAGGGACTGGATAAACTAAACAAGAGGAAACATAAGTAATAATACATCTTGATTATGAAGTAGATCAACCTCAAACAATAGAAAGTTATCAAATAAAACTATAAATTTCTGAACTAGCTGAGCTTGCTCCCACAACTAGTGAATTATCAGCTACTGAACCAAAAATTTCTAAACCTGAAATTGAACCTGCTACATTTGAGCCTGCTTCAGAATTCATAACCCAAACCACTAGTTGTGCTCATTCACCTCTAGTGAAGCTTCGCATCACTGAGAACCTTCCTCCTGACCTCATTTTAGATCTAAGGAAAAATGAAATGATTTACTATTATAGCCCTTTCAAACAAGATCCTTGGTATTCTTAGTTAACTGACTTTCTACACAATACTGGTATCAATTATTCACCACCCCATTTTCCTTTTTACGCCATATCCAGAGGTAATTACAGACCTTAATTAAACATGTCTGGTGAGTCATCCATATTTTCTTCATTGCCAGAAAAGTTTTTGTATGGTGGTCCATCTGTTCCTTTAGGATACTAGTCACTTTCTGGTACTTTCTTAGAAGCATCTCCCTCTCTCGAAAAACTTGTACAATCACTTGGTCCCAATGAATCTCATACCGAAAATTTGAACACGGAACAAGTATACATGATGTCTGGAAAAATTCCTAACCCTGACCCTCAAGGTAATAATTTACCGCCTGGGGGGCAACCTCGTAGTAGTAATTTATCGCCTGGGGGCAAACTCAAGGATAGTATATACCACAAGGACAGTACATACGTCAAGGTCATTACATATCTCAAGGAAAATATCAACCTAGAGGGAAGTACCCTATGTTAGTGAAACAACCTTTCCAAGGACATCATCCTCCTTTAGGACTACAATTATATCAAGAACAACAATTGTTTCAAGGAGGTCAACCTTTTAGCAGAAATTATCCAAAAAATTATCAAACTTATGTTCTGAATTATCAACCTGGTTATGGTCCATATTACACATAAAAACCTTCAATGGGAACTTCTTATTCTGGGGTAAATACAGTCTAGAATCTGTCATTGAATCAACATAATTTACAACCTACTATGCAATTACCTCATAATTAGCTTGGTCATCCAATTGGTTACGCTCAAATCCAGCAACCTCTCCAACCTACGCTTCAAATTATAACTTAGGTATCTGCACCTATTAGTATTCAACAACCTGGTCCGAGTACACATAGAACTCCACCCCAAACTACTACATCAACTTCTGTTCAGCAACCTAGTACACCTATCCCTGGAGTTTCTGCAGTCCCTATTTCTACAGTCCCTCAAGTAACAATGACACCTCTATCACAACCGATCCCTCAAGTCATTGCTCATCAACCTGGACCTACGGTTTAGACTATTGTTCAAACATCTGTAGGGAAACCTAGTACAAGTACAATTGTAACAAGCCAACCTTATACAGGTCAGTTTGTTTATCAAACATATCGAGGGCAGTATCAATATGAACTTGTAGGACAAAATCCAATATACCAACATGAACCATACCCTGGTTACACATATCAGATGCCATCTCAACCTCAGTAGGGTATGGCTAACCCTGGCTATCCCGGAGGCATTCCAATCCCAACTGCATAGGCTATTCTAGGTTATGCTAGATATCCTCCTCCTAGTACTGGTATAGTCCCTCAAGGTTATGAGTTTGCTCAATAGGATCCTAATCGTTGGTTACCGTTCATTGCAAATTTGGATTTACGAGATTTGTTACGCCTCATGAACGATCTGATTTATTATCTTTCGTTTTGGCTGCCAATGCCGAATAAATTTCCTAGTGATATTCCTAAGTTCAAAGGTAAATCAGGAGAAGACCCCTTAAACCATGTCATGACTTACCACCTCTGGTACGCATCCAACTTTTTAATCAATGATTCTATTCGAGTAATACTATTTCAAAGAAGATTGTTAGGTTTAGCTGCTAAGTGGTATATTGAACTACCATGTGGCTTGTTCAACAATTTGAACACGTTAGCAACAACTTTCTTAACACACTTTCAGTTGCGATTCCGTTACGACAATGGAACGAAACTCTTAACTTCATTTAAACAATCTACGCCTACATACATTTCAGATCACATACATGAATGGAGACGTAGATGACATTTAGTGAAATTTTTCATTCCGTATCAGATATTGGTAGAATGGTTTATCAAATCATTACTTCCAAATATCACTGAAGTTGTAGCTAAATGAGGTGTTTTTACAGAAGAATAGGTCATAGCTTAAGCATAGTACTTAGACCTTGTATATTCATAGTCTAGTACTTTATATGAAGAAATTCTTGACTTTCCGCATCCAGTTCAAATAACTGCAACTCCTTTTGGTACTCATGTTGTAGACGGTGTAATTGGTTCAGTTAGTGTTAACAAGAGTAAAAAGGAGTCATCCAAAATTACTTCTCCCATTATAACTTTACTAGATTCACCGAAAGGAGATTCTTCCATTGAAAATTCTGCCGACATCTATGTTGTATACTCATCTACATCTAAATATAAAACCGGTAATAAGAAGAAAGGAAAGAATAAAAACAAACAAACTACATCTCCCAAAGAGAAAATCGAAAAGAATGAACAAACTAATGAAAAACAAAAGCCTCGTTATCCATGTCTTATCTGTGACGAGGATCCCTATACCAAAGAGTGCCCATATCGGTCTGAGGTCTCCAATTTTGTCAAAGGTTCACCCACACCTACTATCTTGAAAGATCCTTTTCCTACTCAAGATAGTAAAATGATAGGATCTTCTTCAAATTCATGGGCACATATTTTAATGACGTCCCAAGTTATGGTTGCGACGAGATCTCAAGATTATGAAACTAAAAGTCCTGTAACTGGTAAAGAGACAGAAAATTATATTCAAACATTAGCTATATCTCCTTCAGTTTCCAAACCACTTCAAATTGAGAAACCCAATCCTGATTTAGTGATTAAACCATGTGCTAAAGGTGTACTTGAGAAGTTAGCTTTCAATCCATATGTGAGAGCTGCTCAGAATTACAGCATTGTTGAATATTTGGCGACATCCCCTTCAGTAATGTCGACCTTAGAAGTGCTACAATCATGTTCAGCACAAAGAAAATTACTATTATCAGCTATCAAAGCTATCGATCCATAGGATTCTAACCTCACGGTCTTTGACCTCGAAAATTTTACACCGAGACTCCCTCATCAGATGGCTTTTCAGATACCATTATTAGTCAAATCTAGACGAGTTTTTTGTACTAAAATTGATGAGGGAGAATCCACATGCATAATTTCGTTAAACTATTGGAAAAATATCGGTTCTCCAATACTCAACCAATCCCCGAAAATCCTTAAAGCCTT
The DNA here is from genome assembly GCA_034641835.2 of Pinus albicaulis. NCBI lineage: Eukaryota > Viridiplantae > Streptophyta > Pinopsida > Pinales > Pinaceae > Pinus > Pinus albicaulis. The sequence continues at coordinate 134,697,672 of CM076583.1, read as the reverse complement.
TGATGTAAGAGGATTTCATCCTTATGGAATACTCCAAGATCTACCTATATAAGTAGAAGGTAAAACTATTAATTTAGATGTGGAAGTTGTTGAAGCCCCTCTTGATTACAACCTTCCTTTGGGTCGTAGTTGGTCTTATGCCATGATTTTTGTCGTTTCATCCGTATTTAGACTAATAATGTTTTCTCATAAAGGAAAGATTGTGAAAATCAATCAATTTTCATATAATTCATTAGACCCTGCTTCTACAGACAATATCCAACATGTTGGAAAAACAACTATCCCATACGAATATGTTGGTGTAGGATTAGCAAAGGATTGCACTCTCATGGGAACTTTTTCTATACCTCCACACAATGTACTGTGTACCATTTCCAACATCAATATGATCTCATCAAGCACTATACCATTCAATGGCACTTGGATAGTGCCTTTAGAATCAGAACTAGACTCTTTTGATGGCGAGATTCCTTTGATTCCTTTTGGAATGGAATATGTGGCAGTGCAGTCGTATTCTGACACACTTTCAACTACTCCTGATCAAATGAATGTGATGATCGAAGAATTTTCCTCACTATCAAACTCTGCCTTGACATCACTTTCTGATCCCTTTCAACATGTGTTTCACACTGATGAAATTATTCTCAAATTTTTGTCATTGGATGAACTACCCTGGCATGATCTGCATGATAGATCTTCCTTTTTTCCTGGTCTTTATATGTTTGAGAATAAATTTTCATCTATTTTTACAATTGATTATGTCAAGGAACCATAGAATCCCATTTTTATTACACATTCAGATTCTAAAACTAATTTGGGAAGTATTTCTACAATAGCTCCTATCGGCATATCAGTTAAACCTAGAATTATTGAAAAAATTCATATAGGCGCTTCTTGTATGATTGAAGAGATTAACACATACAAAGCCTTGTTTCAAGAATTCTGAGAAATTTTTCCTTGGTACTATGAAGAGATGCTAGGAATCGATCCTAATATTTTCATTCATGAAATTAAGACATACCCAGATGCCAATCCTATTAGACAAAGATTACGTCCAATACATCCGCAAAAATCCGCTGCTATCAAAGCTGAAGTTGAAAAGCTATTACGAGAAGGATTTATTTATCCAATACCATTGACATATTTGGTATCTAATATAGTTCCCGTTATGAATAAACAACGAACTATAAGAGTATGCGTAAATTATAGGGATATTAATAAAGCATGTCCAAAAGATAATTATCGTACACCCTATATCGATCAAATTATCGATGGTTTTTCCAGAAATGAAATTTTCTCATTTATGGATAGATTTTTTGGTTATAATCAAATCAAGATACTCCCTGCTGATCAACCAAAACATCATTTATATGTCCTTGGGGAACATTTTCTTATTGAAAATTATCTTTGGGATTAAAATATGCTAGTGCAAGTTTTCAAAGGGCTATGTTTTATGCTTTTCATGATATCAAACATATTGCACAACCTTATCTGGATGATTTACCTGCTCACTCTTTATGTAGAGACGATCATCCTACACACTTACGATCTATTTTCATGAGATGTAATCATTACAAGATTCATTTGAACCTGCACAATTTTTTTTTTTGGTCTGAAATCAGGACGATTACTTGGATTCATCGTTTTGAGGGATGTCACTCGTGTTGATCCCTCGAATGTTGAGGCCATCATCAACTTACCTCCTCCTTCCACACTACACTAGCTACAAATTTGCAAGGGAAATAAATTTGTTTACGTAAGTTTATCCCGAACTATACTGAGTTAACAAAAGGTTTTACCTGACTGTTAAAAAAAAGTGTTCCTTGTATTTGGGATGAGATTGATGATAAATATTTTGATACATTAAAACACACATTTACCCATGCACCATTATTGCATCCACCCAATTACCACCAGGACTACTTTTTATATTTAGATGCCTCTCATTCAACCATTGGAATGGTTTTAATTCAAGAGAATGAATCTCACAATGAGCATGCGATCTATTATCTAAGTTGGAATCTCAATCCAAAGGAAATAAAATATTCACATTTGTAGAAATTGGCCTTGGCAACAGTGCAAGCTGTCCAACGATTCTGTCACTACATATTGTTACGTAAAACAACTATGATATCTAATTTCAACCCGATGATGTATATCTTGACAAAACAATTCCTCGAGGGAAAATACTCCAAAGGGATTGTTATCGTACAAGATTTTGATTTGGAATTCGAGAAATATTAATCAAAGAAATCATTAGTGTTTGTAGAGCTTATGTGTGACTTTCCCAATACTGAGACATAAACTGTGGTAGAGAATTCCATCGTAGATGAATCTCTGTTTCGTATCAATACATTAGATCCATGTTATGGAGATATCATTATATATCTTCAAATCCGAACCTTTCACCCAAATATTTGACATTTAAATAGATGAAGAATCCGATATCAATCCCAATAATACAATATTGTTGGAGACAGTCTTTATTGTCATGGTGCGGATTCTGTTTTTTGATGTTGTATAACTCACAAAGAGGCTGAAATATTTTAAATGATTTACACTTTGGAGCGTGTGGTGGTCATATGTCTAGCCCTTTGCCACGGCCCAAAAGATATTGCGCACTCGTTAATTTTTGCCGACATTATTTAAAGATTGTATTATTTCAGTTCAAAAATTCCACAACTGCCAAATGTTTTATTAAAATATGTGTGCACCTCCAACTCTTGTTCACCCAATCATTGTTGTCGGTCCTTTTTCGAAATGGGGCATTGATTTCATTACATGTAACCCTCACTCGACCGGGGGGCATGGGTATATTGTTCTCGCTGTAGATTACTTTACCAAATTGGCCGAGGCGATGCATACATTCGTGGTAGATGGAAAAAATGTAGCTACTTTCGTATAAAATCATGTGATTTCTCATTTTGGTGTGCCTTAAGTTATTATCAGAGACCATGGGAGTCATTTTAGAAATATTATGATGACCGAAATTTCTGATCAACTTGGCCTACGCTATGATAATTATACTCCATATTACCCACAGGATAATGGTCAAGTTGAAGCCATCAACAAGGTTTTGACCACCATGATTAAATGGATTATCGGAACTCACAAATTGAATTGGCATACCATGCATTTTCGGCACTATGGGCATACCGAACCTCAAAAAAAACTGCTACAGGGTTCACTCCTTTTGAACTTTTCTATGGTTTAGAAGTTGTGTTACCCATTAAATTTGAAATACCGTCACTCAAATTAGCCATTGAGTTGTTACCAGCTACCTCTAAAGAGGAAACATGCTTTTTGTACTTAGCACAGTTAGATGAGACTCAACACACCAGTGCATTAGCTACCGAAGCTCATAAGAAACGTGTGAAAGCTCAGTATGATTAAAGTGTTAACCCTCATGTTTTTTCATAAGGTGTGTTACACCATTTTTTTGGTCATCTAACTTATTATCATTAGAAAAACCCAAGTAACGATGTAAGACCAATTTTACTCTAAGTAAAATTTCTTTCACCACATTTGTCTATATTGCATGGTCATATTTAACCCAAAAAAAGGAAATCAATTAAATAAATCATTATTTATTTGATTATTTCCTAAGAATAAGTTATTTAAATCATTATTTAAATAATATTCTTAGTTAAATTTGACTAAATCAAATATAAATAATTAAATAAACCATTATTTATTTAATTATATTCCCCTCATTTCCCTTAAAGAATAAATAAATAATTTATTTATTTGTTATTTACAAATAAAGGAATTGACCCAAGTCAAAAACCCTTTTCCCTCCAACAAATATAATAAAATATTCCTAAAGTGTGATTCTAGAATTTGATTAATAATATTTTATTCATGCACCGAGTTCTAGAACACCCCAATATTTTGTTATAAATAGAAGGGTTTTCCCCATTCATTAGTCACCTTCATTGCATTAGATCACTCTGGATCTACTCTTGGTCACCATTTTCCATTTTTGTTTCATGAACTCCCATTGAGTTCCATATTTGTTTTTCTACACCAATAAGAGAGAGGAATTCCAGATATGAAACACTGAGGGCTTCCAAGAACTCATCCCACTAAGGAGAACTGGAAAACACCTTTCTTGTTTTCCTTTCAGGTGCCCCATTCTTTATATAATACAAATCATTCTTTTAAACACTTTGTTCTTGTCTTGTCTATTGGATGCATGGAGCCATACTATGTTTTATTTGCTTAATGTATTTTTGTGCTTAGATCTGAATTTATGCAGTAGAATTAAAGATATTTTGCAGCCATAATCGATGTTAGGGCTATTTTTTATGCGTAGCTAAAGGGATCTTTTATGAAGAAAGATTCATACTAACAAGGTGACCTAGTTTAGTATATGATCAAGCTAACGATAAGCTAGGCGCTGGAAAATTTGAACCAATGTGGCATGGTCCTTACATTGTCAAGCGTGTGCTTGCAAAAGGAGCCTATGAATTAACTGATTATGACGGGGTCTCTTTAGATAATCCCAGAAATGATGTTTATCTTAAGAGATATTATGCTTGACTTTCATGTGAAGATCTCTCTTGTACAATAGTTATTTTTTAGAATATTGTGCCTTAGATTAGAAAAGTTTGCCTAAATTAGTTTTGTTATTACTACTATCACTACTTATCTTGATTACTCTTCATATTGTAGATGTCGATACCCCTTAAAACGTACATTGGTTTTACTGATGGTGCCTATCGCGGTACACAAAATATATCTTCTGCGGCTTGGGTTATCTAATCACCCACCGATGGGTTAGTTTCTATTCATGGGATACTCCTTGGTTAAAAAACGAACAATATTGCAGAATATAGCACAACCATTGAGTTATTATCTGATGCCATTTCATTTGTTATTTGATTTTTGATCATTAGGTTGGATTCATAACTCATTGTATTACATTTAAACAAAGTATATGCAATTAGAAATATAGTGTTATTGAGATTATTTTTTAAGGTTCGTCTCTTGGAACAACAATTTGATTAGATCAAATATCAACATATTTCAAGAAATTTAAACACATTGGCCGATGCATTAGCTAATCATGTTCTAAATAGACATTTGCAACATTAACAAAGTAAAGAAAAACAACATTTGATCCATGTTGAACAAGATACTTAGAGAAAGTAGTAAATCATTAGCATAGATAGGTTTATGTCAAAAAAATATTACATCGCCTATGATCATAGGTTCAAACACCTTATGATCTAATAGATATTGATACAAAAAAATAAAATTGATCCACAATGATCATCCACTATCTGTGATGATGATCATGGTAATAGACTATAGTACGCGCCACCTTGCGCAAAAATCTCCTAAATGGACCTGGAACACCTGTCACTTGTCTCTGAAGCCTGAGAGGAATATCATATTTTCCCGTTTCAGGAATGTCTATGGTCAGCCTCTCAAGGTTGTGCTCCATTTCTACTAGGATCTCTATTGCGTGGTCCTGTGGAGGTGCTATAGGTTGTGCTTGCCACCTATCAAAGAATTGAAGTGTTTCTGGTCATCGTGGACCGACATCTACATTTATCCCAAGAATTGTCAAAAAACTAGAAGGATCATTCAGTCCTAGGCCTGTCTTCAGATCCTATACTTGGCCCAGTGAGTGGTTTTTTGTAGAAGATCTTTCCCTTCACAATAATTTTGAGCTTTCTTTATTTAGGAATAAGTCTGAAACCGAAATTGATGATACATTTTTAGATCCCAAGTTCCTTGTAGATATTGAAGTCCAAAGAGAAAATTCCTCTATTGACGACTACATTTTGAACTCTCCTCAGTCCATTACTGTAACTAATATTCCCGAGCCTTCAGAATCATCAGGAACAGCCTTTCCTCCTCCCAATTCACCAGCATTCCCATCAGTCAATTCCCAATTGTCATCTCCTCCATCAACACCTCCCTTAAATCCTACAAATCCTGTTGTAAATCCACCCAGAGTTATGGCTGCCCGGTATGCACCCCTGGTTCTGCCTCAAGTTCTCAATGACATACCTGCTGACTATCAAAGAAAAATCCCCATCTTTGATGCTACTCAGAGCATTACAGCTCAGTAGCATGTTGATAAAATGAATGAATTTTTTGATTTACATGAGGTAGAAGCAGAGAATGTAACAACCAGGCTGTGTTAGACTCCTATATCAATAGGTGTCATTTTTCATGATTGTCTTGATTGAATTATGCAATATGTTCAAACCTTTTTCTTGTGCAAAGGTGTTCCATATTCTTGAAAAATCAAAAAATCAAAAAATTTTAAAAAATGTAAAGAGGGTATACCCTAAAAGAAAAATCAAAGGGTAAGAAAAATAAAATGGTCAAAAAAGTGAAAGAAATGAACCCCAAACAAAAATAGACCAAGGAAAGTGTGCAAATCCAAATGCCACTACTATTTCATTTTTTGTAAATAAGTAATTGTGTGCAGCTTGTTAAACTTTGCCACAACTTATGAAGAGTCAAACTATATAAACTTGACTCGTTCATTTTTCAATTTCATGTTGTAGAATAGAGAATAAATATCTGACCAAACAGTTTAATCTTGGCAGATAAGTAGATAGGTAGAGTTAAAAAAAAGGTGCTCAACAGTTTAATCTGAGCCCTTGGATGTAATAAGTGTAGACTTAGATAGGTTTGCCATGTAAAAGAAAAAGAAGATTGATAAGGGTTTGCCAGTCTAAGTGCACCCTAATAAAGAAGAGAAAATGGTAGAGTAAAGTAGATAGGGTAGGTAGATGGTGTTGCAAAGTTTCATGTGATGAATGATGGTGCTAAATATGTTTAATCCTTTACTTTCAAGTGCAGAGAACACTACATTGGCAGAATTTCAGAGTAAAGTAAAGTCAAAATCATTAACTTCCCCTCTCACTTTTTCCCTAAAAATTTTACTAATTTCCCCCAAAGTGCTAAGGGATTTGAAGATTAAAGGGGCTCAAGGCATTTCCTTGACTTTTGGAGGGACCGGACCCTCGGCCCAATAATTGAAAAAGACCTAAGTACTTGAAATTATCCATTATAACATTCATCCATTTCTCAAAAAGCTTTCCTAAGTAAAATCCCATTTTACTTAGGAAAATCATGCTATATTTCATAAAAATCCCTCAAAATTACTTGCTATTCTAAATCTAAGTGTCGAAGTTGATATAATGTAAATTTGCTTCAGAAATATTCACTTTCTTAGTTGGGTAAAGTATTTTGAGTTTTCCTTGTCCCTTTGTCCTATTAACATCTGATTTATTTATTAAATCCTTAATAAAATACCTTATCCTATTATATTTAACTCCCTTTTATGATAATATCCCCAAAACCCTCTTACTATAGATTTTTAGCCAAAGTATTTAATTCCATATATTTGAAATAAAATCCCTCATTACAATACCCTTTGGTTAAAAACATATCCTTATAAACTATCCCTGCCCTTATGGTTAATAAATTGCATTAATTTATTACCATATAATAAAAATATACGAAAAACAAAGTTTAAACATGTATTTTATATGTGTTTAAAAAATAAAAACCAATAAAACCTCAACCACCCGTAACCCCGACCTTTTATAAACCATGATTAATTAATCATTTGGATTAATTAATAGTTCAAATCTCGCCAATTAAACGCGTCGGACCCACTTGTTATCATTCCCCCATTTCCCCGTCTTGACAACCGTCAGATCACCCCATCTAAGATTAACGGCTCCTATTGATTCTGCTAGCCATCCTCTGTACGAGCGTTAACGCGCGAAATCGCGACAGTTTTCAAGCAGTGCAATGACTACGTGTCATTCAACCAGTGGAATCGCTGCCTCCTCGCGGAAAACCGCCTGCTTCCGAAAGCAGTGCGAAATTTACCGCTTACCACCCGACCCCGGTGACGTGTCCTCCCGTACACTGATGATGTCATTCTCAAAAATAATAAAAAATATCTGTTGACTTTGCAAATAAAAAAAAATTCCGCTCATTTTTTCATCGTTCTGTCTGTTGAAAGTGATCGTGCCCTTTACTGAGAAATTTGCAAACTCCACTGAATATTGAAAAGGGCAAGAAAAGGGAGGCTGAAGTTCCTACTCCTCCCAAGGAATCTTCAAAAAAGACTCAGGCTAAAAGGTAGAAACTGAATCCACTTCCTGAAGTAGAATCTATTGATGAAGTCTTTGATGAAGAAAGGGAGGATAGTCAGCTTACTGGTTCAGTTAGTGAAACATATACAGGTCATAAAGGAAAGGAAATAAAAAAACAGTTAAGCACTGAACTGTCTTCATTCAAATAGCCAAAGACAGATGCAGGAGACATAAAAAAGACATTTATCAGTATAAAAGCAAGGAATGATCCACTAAGGGTCTAGGTGTATAATCAGTGTCTTAAAATGGCTCCACAAAATCAAGAAATATTAATGTCAGATTTTGGCATTCAGCAAGGGAAAATGTTAATGAGCCATTTCAAATCTAAAGTGCAAAAACCATAGACAGCAGCTGATTACATCAGGACCAATTTTGAGGTCCTAGAAAAAGATATTCATCCATTGGACCAGATAGAATTACACAAGAAAACTGGAGAAATGATATATTCTACCCTTACTGACAAAGCAATGGCAGCCCATAGATTGCAAGATTCTTCGAATAATACAAGTACCCAGTTGCAGATTGAGAAAGCTTCTTCTCAAGCGAAGGATAACAGAATAAAATCTCTGGAGGAAATAATCATCAGTTTGGGTCATAATCCCAAAGATATAAAAGGCATTGAAGCACTGATTAAAAAGAAGGATGATGATATTGCTGCACTAAGGAAGAAATTGAAATTACCAGCTTCAAGGCATCCTCAAACTCAAGAAGTTTTGAAGGAAAATTCAGAAGAAGAAATGATGGAATTGCTCCTAAAAATGACTGAGCAAATAAGTGAAACAGAAAAGGAACTGGAGCAAGCATTGAAAGAAAAGCAATCTATCATTCAGATATACACAACAGAGGCTACTACAGGTACAACGGCAGCAGACCAACAAACAGACCCATCACAGGTGAATACTTCTAGTTTAAGTTCTGATGAATTAGTGAAACAAATGGAAAGTTTAAAACTTAGAGTAACAAAACTTCAAACTAAAAATTTACAGCTCACTAATTTAGAACAAAAATATGATACTTCAAAAAAGACTGTTGCTGATCATACAAGAGAAATCAAAAGGCTGGAGAAATTGGTTAAAGCTTTAGAAAAAGATCTCTCATTAGAAAAGCCTTTGAGAGAAATCAATGAAATTCTTTGGAATAATATTATTGATTCAATAAAGAATATTTGGTCCTTCATTCAAATAATTTTTGAACAAAATGACTTGGTCAAAATAGCTCTGGAGGAAATTGACAAAACAAAAGGAGAGTTGAGAGACAGACCTGAACAAGCAAATCAACTCATACAGTTCTTAAACACTCAGACCAGACAGCAGCTTGCAGAGCTTGGAATTGAGGACAGGACAGGTACTATTTTAGAAATAAAAAGAGTTTTACTAAGAGAACTCTTATGCAAAATCTGGAACGTAAATGCTCAGATATTCAACAAGAGATCATTGCATTTAAAGAAAGGCTTAATGTTTTATTAGCCAGCGGGTTTCCAAGTCCTATGATTTCAGAATACAAAATAATGGAATTGGAAACTTATGTTAACAAATTGGACATACATGCTCACAATTTCACATGTTCCTCTACCAGTTCATCAGAATCGACATTGCCTACAGGAAAGAATCTTTACGACAGATTAAAGAATTTGTTTCATCTTGAGCATGAAATAAGGTATTTGTTCCCAAATCGGCCCAATTTCTTTAGATACACAGAGGCCGATGAAACATTAAGAAAACTCAAATGAACCATAATAGTAGAAGACAAATGGTGGGAAGACCTGTTTGAAATTTTTTAAAATTCATCTTCATATGGAAAGTTTTGCCTTTTACTATTGTGTGAAGGATAAATAGATGAACAAAGGTTAAGGAGTATCAGTTTAGCAGTTGAAAGTGTATCAGTAAGAATAGAAGAGTATCAGACAAGCAAGGCAGTCAGAAAAGAATTACCAAAGAGGACAGCATCGAGCTAGATTGTAGGACTTGCCTCCAGCACATGCATAAAAGGAGGAAACAGCACACTAGCAGTTGCCTTTTATCCTATCTACGAGACTATCTGTCTCCCTTTTTGTTGTAACTTATTCATTAGTCACCCTAGATTATTTCCTAGGTTATTGTGAGATATTTTAAATCATTTTTTGTATAAATAAACCCTCGAATGGAGTATTGAGGGTGGATTCTACTACTTTGTTGTGACATTGATGTTTTTGGAATAAAAGTGTTTTGGAGAAATTTATTTGTGGCTTGCTGGATGATAATTTGAAGCTCAGGACTTTTTGCAGGATTCATGTGTCGGACTGCAATTCAATAAGTCTTTCTATCCTATGTCTTAAGTTTTATATATGTTTATAATATCACTATGTTCCATTTCTGAATAATTGACATAAAAGAATAAATCAGAATTTACTTAAGTGTACTATGATTTCAATTGTGATTATTCTAAAATGTTTTCTGCTAAACTGGTTATAAGAAACGAATTCTTAATTGCTCTTGTTTTGCTGGTTTAAACATCTTGATTACTATAGTAAAGAATTCTTCACTGCTCTTTATTTGTAATCATTCACTTTCTTTCTTTTTGAACATTTTGAAAGATTCTTAATTGCCTTTCATCCCTTCAAAATCCATTCCATTCATTTTAAATTCTAAAAATTGTTCTCTGTTTTTCTATCTTGCCCTGCAAAGCCATCTTGTGTGTAGAATAGTAATCCAGTAAAGCCATCCTTCGACTCCATAGCCCAATGGACTAAAAATATTCAACCTTGCCCTCAGTTGGCGGATTCCACCATTCAAACAAAATCAAATTTCTTGGACTTATAACTAGCCTAAAACTTTCTAAGAACAAAGCTAAATTTTAAAGAGAGAGCCCTCTCTGGATACAGATTGGCTAGATTCTATATCTGAAGGTTGGTTTGTGGTTACCTCGGGTATACTTTCCTTTTCCACAACTTCAAGGAAAACCTGAGTGATAACATAGTGGCGACCATACTGGGGACCTGAATCATTTTTATTATTGTTTGCTTATAAGCTATAGACAGAGTCTGAAGATCAGCCATGTAACCTTTGAAATGATTTTGCCCTGCAACTGCATAGTAAATAAACGCTGCTTCAGTCTATCTCTTATTTATCTTATAAACTGAAACTTAGTTTTAAACATTCAATCAAACTCTCTAGTTCAATAAATCTTTGAGAAAATTTTAATTAAAAATCTTAAATTTCTTGAAGAATTTGTTTTATTTGTACTTTCATGGTATTCCAAAACAAAAAACCAAAAATATAAATTCTAGGAAAACTGGCTTCAGAAAGGATTCGTCATACCAGGTCAAATCCTGACCCTAATCCACCACCAATATTTGAAAATCCAATTCTGATTCCTAGGATTCTTAGAAGACAAGGAAGTCAAGAAAGCTCTGAACAAGGAAGTCAAGAAAGTTCTGGAAGTTCCAGACCTCTTTCTAGATCACATTCCTGTCCTGTGAAGATTATATATTTTGATGAAATCCCTTTTGAGGAGCGATTTGAAACATCTCTGTTTGTGAATTTTTCTGAATCTGAATTGTCTAAGCTCATTCTAGACCCGCTATTTCTTGAAGATTTACAATTGAGATTTGTTTCATATCATCTTGACAGACATTTACAAGACTCCATTCAATCTGAACAGACCTTTGAAGAAAGTTCAAACATTTCTGTAATTACTGAAGCTTCCCCAAGCTCAGCTACCTTTCCTCAAACTTCTCAAAACCAAGCCACTCCTTCTACTCCTCCACCCACTCCTTCCATACCATCATTACCTGTTATTCCATTACACCTTCCAATGGCCAATAGATATGCCCCGTTAAGGTTTCCAGGCAACCCTGCCGCTTTGCCTCAGGATTATCAGAGTAAAATCACCCCTTTTAACAGTTTAGGTACTTATACTGCTCAAAAACACACCAAAAGGATGACTGATTACTTTGAATTTTATGAAATTGACGCTGATGATGTCCGAATGAGAATTTTTGTTCAGAGTCTTACTGGAGAAGTCAGGACATGGTTTAGGGCCCTTGCTCCAAACAGTATTGCTGATTTACCAGCTTTTTATAGGGAATTTTTGAATAGATGGGAGAAGAAGAAAGACCCTCTTCAGATCCTATAAGAATTTGAAAAATTGAGAAGAAGACATAATGAAACAGTGCAAGATTACATCATAAGATTCAACGAAGCATATAACGCTGTTCCCCAGAACCTTAGACCCCCTCCTGAATCAGTATTGGTTAAATTCCCTGATGGTTTTGACTCTGACATAGCATATTCACTTAGGGAAAGAGCCCCCCAAACCCTAGAAGAGATGCAAAGCATAGTGGTTAGTGTGGAAGCAAACCTCATAGAAAAACGAGCTAGAGCTAGGGCCGAAAGAAGAATGCCTATGAATGAAGAACCTTCAGCTTTTGAAAGAAAGCTGGATGCAATCATCAAAGATATGGAAAGACTGGGAGACAGAGTGGAGACAATCGAAAGAAAGTCTTCTGGTGATAATCAAAATGTTGTGAGAAACCCAAACTTTAGAAGGAATCAGAACCAAAATATTGGGAAAAATGTCCCTGACCAAAACATCAGGCCACCTTTCCAAGAAAATTTTGTTGAAGGTTCAACTTCTGAAGAACCTACTGAGGATGTTGAAATAAATAACGTGACTGAGAACAAAAATGAACCAGAAGTTTTCCTATCTCAAGATGATCAAGAGAATCACATTCTTGAAACATTTCAAACTCATTCAGGAGAAACTTTTGATTTTAAGGAAGGTTATGACACATCAATTTATGAGGTTCATAAACAGTACAATTTGAGAAGTAGACGGATTGATGTGCCAGAGAATAGCAAACAGAAAGCTGTAAAACAAAATGTCAAAGGTAAAGCTAACATCCCTCCTGTACAAAACATTCCTCCTGTACAAATTCTGTCTAGGACAACTCCTAACCCCTCAAATCCAATAATTGAAAATGTGTCTGACAATCAACCAAATAATAAACAACTATCTAATACTTTTCCTCCTGTAGGAAACGTAGAAGAAACAACAAATGTTAATTCAGAAACACCTTCAACTCATAATCCCATCTATGAAAAAGAGAAAAACACTAAAGACCCAAAAAATAGAGAAAACCCAACTGTTCAAAACACTAAAGCTTAAACAGAAAAACCTTTCAATCTAGAGGTTGAAATAGGAAAACTAAAGATAGCTGTTCCTTTATCAGAATTGGCAAAACATGATGTATATAGAAGCCAAATCAACAAATCCCTTGACATCAACATTACTGGAATGGATGATTCAGTAAATGTTCTTGATGATCAACCCAAACTCCTTTTTGGCCCCAAGGTAAATGGCAAACCAGAAAGTGGAGGAACTCCTCCATTTTATGTAAGTTTGAATGTTCATGACAAAATAATCCATAATGCAATGCTTGATTTTGGAGCATCCCACAATTTGATGCCAAAAGCTGTGATGGAAAGATTAAATTTAGACATTACCAGACCGTATAAAGATCTTTTTTCGTTTGATTCAAGTCAGGTAAGATGTTTAGGTTTGATTAAAGATTTGTGTGTTACTTTGGTGCAATACCCTGCGAAATCTGTTTTGATGGATATAGTAGTGGCCGATATTCCTCCCAAATATGGTATGTTGTTGTCTAGATCCTGGGGTGCTAAACTTGGAGGGTCTATTCAATTAGATATGTCATATGCCACTATTTCGGTATTTGGTCAACCTAAAAGACTTTACAGAGAGACCTTGATGAAATATTTAGTCAGTAGCCATGAGAAGCCTGAAAACTTCCCTGTCTATTCAGTACATTCTGATATGGACTCTTTTATCCTTTATAATGCTGAATTGGACCTTCCTACTGAATTAGAAGCACCAGAAATGGAAACTGCAAATAAAAATACTGTTCAAATCGAAGAGATTTCTGAAAACAAAGAAACACCAGATAATCAAGAAATACCAGAAAAAGCTAAAAAACTAGCTCTTGTTAAGAAACATGTTAAAACAGTTGATGAAGATTATGAACATGAAATTCTGTGGCATTTAGAATTTGATGGCTCAGTAAACAAGTTAGGAGCAGGGGCTGGAATTTGGTTACATAATGTTGAAAATGATCATGCCGAAGGTCATGCTTATAGATTGAATTTTAGATGCACTAACAACATGGCAGATTACGAAGCTCTTTTGCTAGGGCTTAAACATGTCAAAAAGTTAGGAGCAATTAGAGTATCAATCATACGAGACTTTGAATTAATTATCCAACAGATAAATGGTGAATGTTCAACAAAAGATCCTAGATTGAAACAATACAGAGAAACAGTTGTGGAAATTCTCAACACTTTTCTACAAGCTCAACTTGCCAAGATTCCTAGGAAACAAAATTTGCATGCTCACAGTCTTGCAATGTTCGCTAGCACATGTAAATTACCTTTTGGACCTAATCATCAGTTCACAGCTGAGATTAGACATAGACCTGCTATACCGGACAATCTAATGAATTGGCAAGTATTTGTAAATAACAATCAGATCAATAGTTTTTTGACACTAGAAAATGAGTTTTCTAACAGTAATATAGATGAAGACATAACAATCAATGAATCTGATCAAGTAGTTGAACAAGAAACGAATATTTCAAGAGAGACTGCATTTCACATGCTTCACCCAACCAAATTCATTGAAAAAGATATGCAAGATTTGAAACAAATGGAATTCGATGAGATCATAGAAGATGAATTTGAAATCATTAATCTGAAAGATAATTATTTACCCAAAGGATTAACTCCTTTGGAAGATCTTTTTGACTCAAATGAAATTCCCTTAAAACCCAAAATGGAACCTGTTAAAGCTGACATTGAAGAATGCAATTTAGGAACACCAGAAAATCCCAAAATGGTTAAGTTATCCAAATCTTTGCCAGAAGATCAAAAGGTTAAATATGTTGAACTCCTAAAATAATTCCAGGATGTTTTTGCCTGGAGTTATGAAGATCTTAAATCATATGATACATCAATAATTCAACACACTATACCTTTGAAACCAGATCAGAAACCTTTTAAACAGAAACTTAGAAGGATCAATCCTGTTTTACTACCTTCAATTGAAAAAGAAATTAAAAGAATGTATGAAGCAGGAATTATAGCTCCTATTAGGTTCTCTGAATGGGTTTCTAATTTAGTACCAACAAGAAAAAAGACTGGAGAGATTAGACTATGTGTCGATTTGAGAAATTTGAACAAAGTTTCTTTAAAAGATAACTATCCTTTGCCTAAAATGGACCATATCTTACAAAGGGTAGTAGGATCTTCAAGGATTTCTCTTCTGGATGGATTTTCAGGGTATAACCAGATTCTGGTTCATCCTGATGATCAAGACAAAACAACATTTACAACACCATGGGGTACTTTTAAATATGTCAAGATGCCATTTGGACTCAAGAATGCAGGAGCTACATTCCAAAGAGCAATGGACATTGCCTTTGCTAAAGAAATACATGATTTTCTGGTTATTTATCTAGATGATTTAACTGTTTTTTCCAAAACAGATCAGCAACATTTAGATCATCTAAGACAAGTGTTTATAAAATGCAGAAAGTATGGTATTTCTTTAAATCCGAAAAAGTCATTGTTTGGTTTGGAAGAAGGAAAGCTCCTAGGTCACATTATTTCTAAAGATGGTATTAGAATTGATCCTGAAAGAATACAAGCAATTTTGCAGATACCTCATCCCAGAAACATTAAAGAACTTCAAGCTTTCATAGGAAAAATCAATTTCTTGAGAAGATTCATTTCTAGTTTAGCTAAATTACTTAGACTGCTTACTAACATGTTAAGAAAATATTCAAGCATTGACTGGACTGTAGAAGCCAAGCAATCATTTGAAGAAATCAAAATGGCTTTAACTAGAACACCAGTTCTTACCAATCCAAAATTTGATAGAGATTTCATTATTTTTTCATTTGCTTCTGAACATACAGTTACAGTTGTTTTACTACAAAAAGATGATCATGGATGTGAAAAACCAATAGCATTTTTTAGTAAAGCACTTAGAGATGCATCTTTGAAATATAATATCATGGAGAAACAAGCTTTTGCACTTGTGAAAGCAATTAAAGATTTCAGAGTTTATATATTGTATTCTCATGTGATAGCTTATGTACCTAATGCTGTCGTTAAAGACATCTTGACTCAAGATGGTATTGAAGGAAAAAGAGGTAAGTGGATAGCTACCATATTAGAATATGATATTGAGATTAAACCAACAAAACTCATAAAAGGTCAAGGTTTGGCTCAACTCATGACTGAAACTAATTGCCAAGCCTTGGACATCAACGAACTAGATGACGAACAGGAGATGGCGACTCCACAGATCAGTCAAACCTTCTTAGACTCACCCTGGTACACTGATATTATTTATGTTTTGTTAAACCTGCAAGCTCCTCCAGGGTTGTCCAGAACGAAACAAAGATTTTTGAAAATGACATCTTTAAAATATTGTATTTTGGATAGTGCTCTTTTTTGGAAGAATCATGATGGAATCCTATTAAATTGTTTATTGAAAGATGAAACTGACAAGGTTCTTAATGAATTTCATGCAGGAGATTGTGGTGGACACCTCTATTGGAAATCAACTGCAGATAAAATCTTAAGGGCTGGTTTTTACTGGCCAACCTTGTTTTCAGATGTTAAGAAATTTGTAACTTCTTGTCATAAGTGTCAGATCTTTGAGGGCAAAAGAAAGTTGTTACCTTTACCATTAAAACCAATTTCCACAAAGACACACTTTCAACAATGGGGACTGGATTTTATTGGAGAAATCCATCCCCCTTCTTCTGGGCAACACAGATGGATTCTTACTGCCATAGATTACTTTACTAAATGGATTGAAGCTATCCCATGCAGACAAGCCAATGATTCTGTAATTATAGGGTTTTTAGAAACCAATATACTTTCAAGATTTGGCTGTCCAGAGAAAATTATAACAGATAATGTTGCTGCATTTAAGTCTAAGAAAATGATTAGTTTCTACAATAAATATCACATCACTTTAGGCCATTCAACAGCCTATTACCCCCAGGGTAATGGATTGGCAAAATATTCCAATAAAAGCCTTATTAATATCATTAAAAAATTATTGGAAGAAAATAAAAAGAATTGGCATAAGAAACTTACCAATGCATTGTGGGCAGATAGACTTACAACTAAGAAATCAATTGGGACCAGTCCATATGAATTAGTTTATGGTATTGAGGCAAGATTTCCATCATCCTTAGGAATTCCTGTTATGAAATTACTTCAGGAGGCTCAAGTTGAACCAAATGATATTCAAAGAAGAATAAACCAAATAATTCACTTGCAGCAAACCAGAGAAGAAGTGTATCAACGATCCCAAGTCTTGCAGGAAAAATTAAAGAAAATATTTGATAAAAGAACTAAAGCAAAAGATTTTCAACTAGGAGACAAAGTTCTAAGATGGGATTCAAGAAGGGAAGATAAAGGGAAACATGGGAAATTTGTTTTCTTATGGAAAGGACCTTACATCATTCATGCTTTACAGGGAAATAACACATACTTTTTGAAGAATCTGGATAGTTCAGAAGCTGAGGAAGGACCAGTCAATGGTCGAATGCTAAAGCACTATTTTGATCCTATTTACTAAGATGTTCTGATTTTTTCTAACTTGTACATAATATATCCTTTCTAATGCATCATGTTTTGATTGGATGGTGACTTCTTGGAGTTGAAGCTCGAATTGAAGGCCCTAAGCTTCAAAATTTTCACTATCATATATACAATAAAGCTACCAGAAGAAGGAGATTACATGGTTCAGTTTGAAGACATTTTGAGGCATCTGACCTGCTGTTCTTGACTTTTCACAAGGAAAAGCCATCCCCAAGTGGAGCTAGTGTTAGACTCCTATACCAATAGGTGTCATTTTTCATGATTGTCTTGATTGAACTATGGAATATGTTCAAACCTTTTTCTTGAGCAAAGGTGTTCCATATTCTTGAAAAACCAAAAAATCAAAAAAATTTAAAAAAATGTAAAGAGGGTATACCCTAAAAGAAAAATCAAAGGGTAAAAAGAATAAAATGGTCAAAAAAGTGAAAGAAATGAACCCCAAACCAAAATAGACCAGGAAAGTGTGCGAGTCTAAATGCCACTACTATTTCATTCTTTGTAATAAACAAAATTGTGTGCAGCTTGTCAAACTTTTGCCACAATTTATGAAGAGTCAAACTGTTTAAACTTGACTCATTCATTTTTCAATTTCATGCTGTAGAATAGAGAATAAATATCTGACCAAACAGTTTAATCTTGGAAGATAAGTAGATAGGTAGAGTTAATAAAAGGTGCTCAACAGTTTAATCTGAGCCCTTGGATGTAATAAGTGTAGACTTAGATAGGTTTTCCATGTAAAAGAAAAAGAAGATTGATAAGGGTTTTCCAGTCTAAGTGCACCCTAATAAAGAAGAGAAAATGGTAGAGTAAAGTAGATAGGGTAGGTAGATGGTGTTGCAAAGTTTCATGTGATGAATGATGGTGCTAAATGTGTTTAATCCTTTATTTTCATCACAAGTACTGAAGCAGAAAATACATTGGAAGTATTTCACAGAAGGCAAAGTCAGAATCATTAACTTCCCATCTCACTTTCTCCCTAAAAGTTTTACTAATTTCCCCAAAGTGATAAGGTATTTAAAGATTAAAGGGGCTCAAGGCATTTCCTTGACTTTTGGAGGGACCAGACCCTCGGCCCAATAATTGAAAAGACCTTAGTACTTGAGATTATTCATCATTACACTTATTCACTTTAAATCTTTTCCTAAGTAAAATCTCATTTTACTTAGGAAAATCATGCTATATTTCATAAAAATCCCTCAAAATTACTTGCTATTCTAAATCTAAGTGTTGAAGTTGATATAATACAATTTGCTTCAGAAATATTCACTTTCTTAGTTGTGTAAAGTATTTTGAGTTTTCCTTGTCCCTTTGTCATATTAACATCTGATTTATTTATTAAATCCTTAATAAAATACCTTATCCTATTATATTTAACTCCCTTTTATGATAATATCCCCAAAACTCTCTTATTATAGATTTTTAGCCAAAGTATTTAATTCCATATGTTTGAAATAAAATCCCTCATTACAATACCCTTTGGTTAAAAACATATCCTTATAAACTATCCCCGCCCCTATGGTTAATAAATTGCATTAATTTATTACCATATAATAAAAATATTGAAAAAGGTTTTAAACATATGTTTTATGTTTTAAACGGAAAAATAAATAAAACCCGAAGTTTTAATTTAAACCAAAACTTCGAAATACACCATCTGTAACCTCGACCCCTCATAAACCGAGATTAATTAAATCATTTGGATTAATTAATAGTTTAAATCCCGTCAATCCAACGTGTCGGGCCCGCACGTTAACTCCCATGCCATCTCCCCGTCCCGCCATCCGTTAGATCATTCCATCAAAAATCCACGGCGCACATCCTTTCTGCTGGCCATCTCCCGGCCGAAGGTTAACGTGCGAAATGCCGACGGTTTCCAAACAGTGCACCAGCTATGTGTCAATCGCTGAATGGATTCGCTACCATTTCGTCTAATACTGCCAACTCCCGAAAGAAATGCGGAATTTACCGCTTACCGCCCGACCCCGGTGACGTGTCCTCCCGTACACTGTTGACGTCATTCTAAAAAATAATAAAAAAATCCCTGTTAACTTTGCAAATAAAACAAAATTCCACGCATTTTTTCATCGTTCTGTCTGTTGAAAGTGATTGCACCCTTTGCTGAGAAATTTGAAAAATCCACTGTCAAACTGCTGTCAACTAAAATTGCTGAATGCCATTGTTAGACCAGTGCCCAAGCATTCATCCGCCGTTAACCAATGCCTGTTAATTTCGACATTCTTCATAAAACAGGTATTTATCCGATTTCCTGTTGGAACTCTGTGAAAAATCCTCATTCCAGTGTTAAATTCACGCCATAGTTTGAAAGGAAGTTTAATATCGGTCTGTTTTAGTTCCTGCAACTGAAATAATTTGAATAATACAAGTACCCAGTTGGAGATTGAGAAAGCTTCTTCTCAAGAAAAAGATAACAGAATAAAATCTTTGGAAGAAATAATCATCATTTTGGGTCATAATCCCAAAGATATAAAAGGCATTGAAGCACTGATTAAAAAGAAGGATGATGATATTGCTGCATTGAGGAAGCAATTGAAATTACGAGATTCAAGGCATCCTCAAACTCAAGAAGTTTTGAAGGAAAATTCAGAAGAAGAAATGATGGAGTTGCTCCTAAAAATGACTGAGCAACTAAGTGAAACAGAAAAGGAACTGGAGCAAGCACTGAAAGAAAAACAATATATCATTCAGACATCCACAACAGAGGCTACTACAGCTACAACGGCAGCAGACCAACAAACAGACCCATCACAGGTGAATATTTCTAGTTTAAGTTCTGATGAATTAGTGAAACAAATGGAAAGTTTAAAACTTAGAGTAACAGAACTTCAAACTAAAAAGTTACATCTCACTAATTTAGAACAAAAATATGATACTTCAAAAAAGACTGTTGCTGATCATACAAGAGAAATCAAAAGGCTGGAGAAATTGGTTAAAGCTTTAGAAAAAGATCTCTCATTAGAAAAGCCTTTGAGAGAAATCAATGAAATTCTTTGGAATAATATTATTGATTCAATAAAGAATATTTGGTCCTTCATTCAAATAATTTTTGAACAAAATGACTTGGTCAAAATAGCTCTGGAGGAAATTGACAAAACAAAAGGAGAGTTGAGAGACAGACCTGAACAAGCAAATCAACTCATACAGTTCTTAAACACTCAGACCAGACAGCAGCTTGCAGAGCTTGGAATTGAGGACAGGACAGGTACTATTTTAGAAATAAAAAGAGTTTTACTAAGAGAACTCTTATGCAAAATCTGGAACGTAAATGCTCAGATATTCAACAAGAGATCATTGCATTTAAAGAAAGGCTTAATGTTTTATTAGCCAGCGGGTTTCCAAGTCCTATGATTTCAGAATACAAAATAATGGAATTGGAAACTTATGTTAACAAATTGGACATACATGCTCACAATTTCACATGTTCCTCTACCAGTTCATCAGAATCGACATTGCCTACAGGAAAGAATCTTTACGACAGATTAAATAATTTGTTTCATCTTGAGCATGAAATAAGGTATTTGTTCCCAAATTGGCCCAATTTCTTCAGATACACAGAGGCCGATGAAACATTAAGAAAACTCAAACAAACCATAATAGCAGAAGACAAATGGTGGGAAGACCTGTTAGAAATTTTGTAAAATTCATCTTCATATGGAAAGTTTTGTCTTTTACTATTGTGTGAAGGATAAATAGATGAACAAAGGTTAAAGAGTATCAGTTTGGCAGTTGAAAGTGTATCAGTAAGAATAGAAGAGTATCAGACAAGCAAGGCAGTCAGAAAAGAATTACCAAAGAGGACAGCATCGAGCTAGATTGTAGGACCTGCCTCCAGCACATGCATAAAAGGAGGAAACATCACACTAGCAATTTCCTTTTATCCTATCTACGAGACCATCTGTCTCCCTTCTGTTGTAACTTATTCATTAGTCACCCTAGATTATTTCCTAGGTTATTGTGAGATATTTTAAATCATTTTTTTTATAAATAAACCCTCGAATGGAGTATTGAGGGTGGATTCTACTACTTTACTGTGATATTGATGTTTTTGGAATAAAAGTGTTTTGGAGAAATTTATTTGTGGCTTGCTGGATGATAATTTGAAGCTCAGGACTTTTTGCAGGATTCATGTGTCGGAATGCAGTTCAATAAGTCTTTCTATCCTATGTCTTAAGTTTTATATCTGTTTATAATATCACTATGTTCCATTTCTGAATAAATTCGTTGTAAAGAATAAATCGGGATTTCAATAAATTATTATATAAGATTTCAATTGTAGTTATTCTAAAATGTTTCTTATCAACTCAGTTGCATGACAATTCATTGCTCTTGTTTCGCTGGTTTGAACATTTTGATTGCTATAGTAAAGAGTTCTTCACTGCTCTTTATTTGTAATCATTCACTTTATTTCTTTTTGAACATGTTGAAAGATTCTCAATTGCCTTTCATCCCTTCAAAATCCATTCCATTCACTTTAAATTCTAAAAATTGTTCTTTGTTTGGCTATCTTGCCCTGCAAAGCCATCTTGTGTGTAGAATAGTAATCCAGTAAAGCCATCTTTCGACTCCATAGCCCAATGGACTAAAAATCTTCAACCTTGCCCTCAGTTGGCGGATTCCACCATTCAAACAAAATCAAATTTCTTGGACTTATAACTAGCCTAAAACTTTCTAAGAACAAACTCAGTATTTAAAGAGGCCTTTTGGATACATATTAGCTGAAGTCGTCTCCCAGTTTCAGTTTTGTGAGTTACCTAGGGTATACTTTCCTTTTCCACAACTTCCAAGGAAAGCACGAGTGATAACAAGAACATCAATCACAAACATGCAATGAGAAATAAAAAACATGCACACAGTGCTTTTTCTAGGGGAAAGAAATCTGCTAAAAACCCCTTGCATGTTTGCATTAATATGATGAATAGATATGTATTGCAATTGATTTTTTCAATTATGCACATCCTACAAGTGAATAACTAATCTATTTTCTCACTAAGAAGCTCTGACCTAGACTTAGTCAATTTTTGCCTATGCTTGAGCCCCTATTTCCTTGCGCAATTCTTAGAGAAATTTGGCCCCTATTATTTAGGAATTTCTCCAAAATGGATTATGCAATTCCCAAGGTTGATCATCTGGCTGCACACAACATCTGTACACTCAATACTTGTCTACAATTGATGTTACATTGCCTTGGAATCTCCACCACCGCTGGGGAACTCAAATTGTCTGTATGCACTAGCTATTTTTGGTGGATTGATCAGTTAACTCGATGATCACTCAGTTTGACTAAAGTCCCTACTGACGACCTTCCTATAGTTCCTTCCACTAGTTATATTCTTGATGATGTGGAAATTCAAATTTTCTAAATTTAATCAAGGAAAAATCAAATTGATAATTTTTTGCTGCATTTTTCAATAAAAGCATATATTTTTGCAATGAAACCTCATAAGAAAACCCAAAGGATGCTTTACACATTGAAGTATAGTAAGCCTCACTTAGGATAATTTGAACTAGCGAACAATTGGCATAGAACAAGCCGAATGTTCAACAATATTGATGACAACCAATTGAATTGACTTCTAGTGGTATTCTTAGAATACACACACATGACCTCATTCTCACACTTACAAATGCTAGCAAAATGGGGTCATGTATATCGAAATATTTAGTTCATTTGATTATTTCTCTCTCTTAGAAGCAATCAAATGAACTAAAATTTTGGAAATCCCTACCCCATCTTGCTAGCATTTTTAAGCGTGAAGATGAGGTGATATGTTTTAAGCTAGTGAAAATTACATATTACAGTGCTACAAGCTAAAAAAAGGTAACAAAAATGATTAGCATAGATCCCAAAAAGGAATAAATATTTAATACATCTACTAGAGCACATGCGCAATAAAGGTGGCCTAGCCATAAACCATAATTGGCATAGCCCATGCAACAGAGGAGCTAACCTACAAATATTTGAAGCTAGTCCATCTTCACCATGATTGTTCCAAATTGTTGTTAGACCATGGTCCATAGCTTGACATGGTGTGGTCTACTGGAAACTTGGATAAACTATTATGGAAATGACCCAAGTTCAAATCATGATGTGCATCCTTATCCGTTGCACAAGATTTGTAGGATGTGTCTATTACTAGATGCTTCATGGTTCCTTCTTAACCTAGTAATTTTTAAATTCTTATTACTAGATGTTGTCTCACTAACTTATCTCGTTAGTAATTACTAACTTCTCTCATTAGTAATTAATAACTTCTTTCCCATTTGATTTCATCATAACTTCATCAAGATTGAACTTAAGGATATAAATGTAGTTTATATACGTTGATAATAACCTTTGTGAGGCATATGAAATTGAAGTATAATCTGCAATTAAATTTTGTTGAGATATAATCACAACTCCTCATTATAGAATCAATTTGTCACCACCATTAAACCATATTGAAACATGTTTCATAAATTTGTAACTAATGAATTCAAAAAGCACATCCAAATAAGGTTGCTAGTTTTTTAGCAATACCATCATAATTGACATGGTTGAATATTTAATGATTTTTATAAAAGGCCAACTCATTATTTCTTTTCAAATCATCTATAATGTGGGTTGGATGTCATAGAAAAATATAATAGAGTTTTGGATTAAGAATTCCAAGAGCAATATCACTAATAAAATTAAGACAATGAAAATTGGGCATGGGGTTTTCCCCTCTAATATGTATTCAAATTTCAACACTTGTTTTCAAATATTTAATTGAGTCTCATCACAAATAGGTATCACAAAGTATAGTAATGGGTATTGATGTATATGAAAATATATCAATGTGTTAAAGATGACACTGTATTTGCAATGTATCCTTTACTACATATGTTATGCAACTAACTCACAAAATAGAAGAAAAATAGAACAACGACTTGTAAATTAGCCTCTTCAAGGGGGGGAACATTCTTTACATTACATAAATGAACAATTCTTAGATGATACAAATGATAAGACCTGCTTGGTATATATAGGATTCTAAGGGATCACAATATAATCATAGCCTACATAACAATAATAATGTAAGGGCACAATAATAACAATAGTGGGCTTATATGGGGCACAACAATAATAACATGGGGGATACATGGGCACAATAATAACAATAGGGGGATACACTAACAATAAAAATAAGGGGAATACACTAGTTTTATAAGGACCCATTGGGGGCCCTTGTTGAAATGGCACCCATTGGGGGCTTCTAATTTAATTTTTCCTTAATTAAATTGGAAGAGAAATTGTAATTTCATCTCATAACAACTTGTATTAGTTAACTAAGTCAAAATGACTGAGTTAGCTTTGGAAATTCGAGTTGAGGGTCAGAAAGGAGGCATGTAGAGTGATTTTATGATTTAAGGGGGTCCAGTTGCAGTTATGCATGAGTTGTAATTAGTTAACTCAATTAATTGAGTTAAAATCAGTTTAACTAGTCATAACTGAGTGATCAGCTAGAGATAGGTCCAATGAATTAAATCTGATTTAATTCACAATGAGTGATCAACCAGTTAACTGATAATTCACTATAAATAGTTGTTGCATGTCAATTCTGAGGAAGACCCAGTTTAGACTGAGGTTAAAGGGATGATAACTATCAATTATATAATTAGAAAATTGTATAGGTCAGTTATAGAATCAGTTGGAGGCCTAGGAAGGATTGCACAATCAAGGAAAGCAATTTTCCTATTTAATAGGGGCTTAATTCCTTCAGGAATGCATGACAAAGGTAAGCTGAGTAGAGACAGATAATTGGCTAAGTATTTGTCCGATTTTTCCTAGATCAATGTGAGACAATTGGCAGAGTGCAGGAGTTTCTCTTGAGAGAGAAGGCATTGTATTATTTCACAATCCTTGAATTTATAATTTATATACATATAACGGGGTTTTAGGCAGTGTGCTTTCCCCAGATACATCTTCTTTTGTGTGATTGATTGCCTCTTTCTCTTACTTGTTATGTGATTGTGCGATCATGTTTTGTTTCCGCAAATTGTAGAAGGATTCAATATCTTGTTTTAGTACATTATAAGATCATATTGAATCATTTTGTTAGATTTTCTACATGGTATCAGAGCGCCGGGAATCACAATAAGAAGAGAAGAACAAATTTTTTTTTGATCAAGTTTGAATTTGCAAACTTATTCTTTGGTATCCAACAACAGATCAAGATGTCTTTCAATGGCTTGAGACTCGCATATGCAGTCGAGGAAAATTAGAATTATATTGCATGGAAGGACAAGATGGAGGCAGTGCTTGAGGAAAACGGACTGAATGAATTCATAGATACTGATGTCCTGCAACTCATAACAGTAGATGTTAAACTTCTTGATGCATGGAAGAATAATGTAGCAACATCGAGAAGGATCTTGTTAGAGGCGGAGTTCGAGACCATATTGTCTCGAGCCTCCATCGGAAGGAGACTCCATATACTATGTGGAAGGTCTTGAAAGATCTATATCATAATAACAGTGACCACATGAAGTTGGCGGTGAAAGACAAGCTTACGAAGATCAAAATGGAGAAGGGCGACACAATCCAGAAATACTTGACAAAGTTCACTCAATGTCGAGATGATATTGGAAGCGTTGGGATCTATGTTTCCTCATATGATTTGGTGAATCTAGCTCTTCTAAGCCTTCCAAAGAGCTATCATAGCTACCAAGACTCTGTTAATGGGAGGGAAAAGCTTCCATATTGGGAGCGACTATGGTTTGATTTGGCACAAGAATAAATTCAACGAAGAACCAAAGATGGATCCTCATTAAATACTGATGATGAGGAGAATTGTTCGTTGGCTGGCAAGGCGAAGAAAGGAAAAGGGAAGGAATCCAATTCCAAATCCGAGATCGAAAAGGCAAGAAAGAAGTGATACTTGTCAAAGGTGAAATGTTTCAACTGTCATGAGCATGGACACTATGCCACAAATTGTCCCCAAAATAAGAACAACAAGAAGGCCTCAAGAGGAGCAGTAGGTGAAGCATTGGATTCACAATTAAAGTTGGAATTCAACCTCAACGCATGCATGGTGTCATTGGTGATGGGATCTATGTGGTACTTGGATAGTGGAGCCTCGTTCTACATGATTAAAAAAAAAAGAATTCTTCAACAGCTTGGAGGAGAAGGATCTCCAGGTTCACATTGAGATGGTGATGATGGGAGGTATAGTGCTTCTGGGATTGGTACAATTACATTCCAAAGAGATTTAGGTAAACCCCTCATACTAAAATATGGCATGCATGTATATGGTTTAAAAAATAATTTGGTTTTTGTTACTATGTTGGAAGATCGTGGATATGATGTGATTTTTAGTGAAGGAAAGGCGTACCTTCGTCACAAAGCAATCGGACAGGTGAAAACGATTTGGGTTCAAGTGAAGATCCTCTACAAACTTGATGTAGATGACTATGCAACATTGAGTAGTAAAGAAAAGAAGGCGGAAAGCCGAGACATCGGTGAGTTATGGCATAGCATGTTGGGCCATCTACACCACAACACTTTGAGGATCATTTAGTATATTTATACAGGGCTTCCAAAGGGTACACTTGCGCAGAGAGACACATGCAAATGGTATAATATGGGGAAGTATACACAGGCCACCTTTCATGATAAGGAGAGTTGAGCAATGAAAATCCTTGAGAGAGTTCACTCAAACGTGTGTGGACCGTTCTCAATAGATTCCACAACAAAGAAAAGTTATTATGTGATTTTTGTTGATGATTTTTCAAGAAATTGTTGGATTTTATTCATGCAGAAGAGAGATCAGACATTCTCCAAGTTTTGTGAGTTCAAGGCACTTGTCGAGAAAGATACAAGGAAGAAGGTGAATGCTCTGAGGAGCGACAATGGTAGATAATACATCTATAATGAATTCAAGAACTTCTGTGCCTCAGAAGGAATTCGAAGGGAATTGATTGTACCTCATAACCCAAAACAAAATGGGGTTGCAGAAAGAAAGAAAATAACTATTATGGAAGAAACACAAGTTGTGTTGCATGATTAGGGCCTACCATTGCATCTATGGGCATAAGCATGCAATACAACAGTATTTGTGTAGAACAAAAGTCCTCATTGGATACCTAGGATGAGTGCACCAAAGGAGGATTTTTAGGTAAGAGACCAGATGTGTCATATTTTAAAATTCTTGGTTCATCTGTTTATTGCATGTGGCCAAATATGCCAAGAAGAAGCTAGAGCCAATAACAGAGTTGGGGATATTTTTGGGGTACATTGATACAAATCACAACTATCGGGTGTACTTTCCAGCACATGATGACAATGGTCATAAGAGATGTGAAGTTTCATGAAGACAAAGCCATGTGATTATCCCTTGGGAGGGAGCTTGAGTTGCATGCAGTTGAGGAGCTCCTAGCTCCAAAGGATGAGCCTTAGGATGTGGAGCAGCCACAAGCAAAGGAATAGAGAGTGGTAGAAACCTCTCATGCAGAGCCATCCACCAGAGATGAAAGGAAGCACACCAGAGAGGATGAAATATTATTGTTGGATGTGAGAGAGAATGTGGGAGCACCCACATCAAATTGCAGGCAGAGAAGGTCCCTAGAGCGGTACACTAGATACATGCCTCTCATGAGCAGAGGTGTTGATATAGTACCATTATCTTTTGAGGAAGAAGTGCAGTAACTAGCGTGGGTTGATGCCATAGTTGAGGAGTATGAATCCATTATCAGAAGTAGTGCATGGGAAGTGGTCCCAAGACCAGTGGGGAAGTCAGTGGTAGGATCCAGATGGGTCTACAAGGTGAAGCAGGCAACAAATGGGAGTGTGGAGAAACACAAGGCTATATTTGTGGCCAGAGGGTTCTCTCAGGTGGAGGGGATTGGCTATGATGATACTTTTGCACCAATCACAAGGTAATAATATATTATATCCATCCTTTCACTCTAAACGCAGATGGGATGGCAAATACATCAGGTGGATGTAAAGACAACCTTTCTCAATTGAGTTATTGAGGATGAAATGTACATTGAGCAACCAGAAGGTTTTGAGACCTTAGACAGGGAGTCCCATGTGTGTAGACTCAAGAGAGCACTGTATGGGCTGAAGTAAGAACCTTGTTCTTGGTACACCAGGATTGACAGCTATTTCACTGGGATGGGCTTCACCAAGAGTGAAGCGGATGAAAATCTATATCATATTTTAGTTTATGATAAGATTTTGATTATTGTACTTTATGTTGATGATCTGATGAAGGACATGGGGATCTTTTACAGGTCAGTTATAGAGTCAGTTGGAGGCCGAAGAAGGATTGTGCAATATATCATGCAATTACACCCATTGGGGACTCTTGTACTATTTCCAAGAAATGGCACCCATTGGGGGCTTTTGATTTAATTTTACTTCAATTATATTGGAAGAGAAATTGTAATTTAATCTCATAACAACTTGTATTAGTTAACTAAGTCAGAATTACTGAGTTAGCCTAGTAAATTCGAGTTGAGGGTCATAGAGGAGGCATGTAAAGTGATTCCATGATTTAAGGGGGTCCATTTGTATTTATGCATGAGTTTTAATTAGTTAACTCAATCAATTGAGTTAAAATCAGTTTAAATAGTTCTAACTGAGTGATCAGCTAGAGATAGGTCCAATGAATTAAATCCGATTTAATTCATAATGAGTGATCAATCATTCATAATGAGTGATCAATCACTTAACTAATAATTCACTATAAATAGTTATTGCATGTCAGTTCCGAGGAATACCCAGTTGAGACTGAGGTTAAAGGGATGATAACTATTAGTTGTATAATTAGAAAATTGTACAAGTCAATTATAGAGTCAGTTGGAGTCCTAGGAAGGATTGTGCAATAAATTCAAGGGATTTTCCTATTTAATAGGGGATTAATTCCTCCAAGAATGTGTGAGTAAGGCAGGTTGACCAGAGGCAGAGAATTGTCTAAGTATTTGTCCGATTTTTCCTAGATTAGTGTGAGAGAGTTGAC
This sequence comes from Pinus albicaulis, assembly GCA_034641835.2. NCBI lineage: Eukaryota > Viridiplantae > Streptophyta > Pinopsida > Pinales > Pinaceae > Pinus > Pinus albicaulis. The sequence continues at coordinate 134,667,864 of CM076583.1, read as the reverse complement.
ATAGTGGAGGAGTTTCTCTTGAGAGAGAAAGCATTGTATTGTTTCATGATCCTTGAATTTATAAAATATATAGATAGCGGGCTTTTAGGCAGCGTGATTTTCCCGGATACATATTGTGTTGTGTGAATGATTGTCTCTTGCTCTTACATGTCATGTGATTGTGTGATCATGTTTTGTTTCCGCAAATTGTAGAAGGATTCAATATCTTGTTTTAGCACATTATAAGATCGGATTGAATCCCGTTGCTAGATTTTCTACACTCCTCTCCTTCAAATTTTTTTTTCCTCAATGCTTGAGTAGTTCTGGATGCTATTGTATAAAATTATCATCCTCCCATGTGGAATCTTTAATAGGTAAGTTCTTCCACTTAATGAGATACCCTGAAATTAATCAATTTCGTAGTTACCAGGATCTTGTTTCTGTGATTACTTCAGGATCAAATAAGTATTTTCCTTCTTCATCAAGTTTTGGCAACGATGTTTGAACTCGGAGCTTTTCACCGATAACCTTCTTTAAGAATGAAACATGGAAAACTAGGCGTACTCGGGAAGATGTAGGCAACTCCAATTTGTATTCCATAGTACCAATATTTTGCAACACCTTGTAAGGACCATAATACTTGGGTGATAATTTATTATCCTTCTGAGATTGCTTGAGGGAAATTTGTTTGTATGGTTGTACCCATAAAAATACCCAATCGCCTACATTAAAACTTCTAATTCACTGCGATGTTGATCTTCCTATTGTCCCATTTGATTCTGCGCTAGAGTGAGGTTATCCTTTAAGAGTTGGAGAAATTGTTATTGATGCTTGATGTGATCTTCCACTTCTTGAACCTTAGAATTTTCTCTTAAATATGATGTGATGAATGGTGGATGATATCCATAAAGTGCCATAAATGGGGTCATTTTTACTGTAGTATGGAAGGAAGTGTTATACCACCATTCAGCTAGAGGTAACCACTTGACCCATTGTGTTTATTTACTAGATACAAAGAAATGAATATATCCTTCCAAGAATTTGTTCCATATCTGAGTTTTCCCATTAGATTGAGGATGGTAAGATGAGTTATGAGTTAACTGAGTACTAAGAGAAGACAATAATTCCATCCAAAAATTTCCAGTGAAAATGGGATCATTTTCACTTACAATAATCTTCAGGTTTCCATGTAGCTTTTGAATTGTTTCCATAAATGCAATAGCAAATGAACTAGCTTTAAAAGGATGAGATAATGCACCAAAGTGTGCATATTTGGTAAGTCTATCAACAACCACCATGGTGACACTCTTTCATGAATCAGACTTGAGTAAACCTGTGATAAAATCCATTGAGACGTCCTCCCAACGCTGACTTGGAATTGCTAAAGGTTGTAACAAAACTAGGGTCTTAATTGTCTCAACTTTATTTTGTTGGAAAATCAAACATTCTGTCGCAAACTTCTGAATATCAAATTTAAGGTCATCCAAAAAAAATTCCTCCTTGACCTTATGGTAAGTTTTTTTTAAATCCTGAGTGCCCACCTAAGGGGGAGCTGTGCAATTCAAAAATAATATTTTGCTTGAGTTGGGAATTATTACAAATATATAAGCGATCTTTGTACCATAATGAATCATTTTTCCATCAAAATGTATCACATGTACTGGGATCTTGCTACAACTTTTGAATGAGTGTCCATACCTATTTGTCATTCTTCCATTCATCCCTTGCTTCAGTTATTCAATCAGGTTGGATAATAGAGATGGCAGAAAGAAATGCTTCCACATCCTCATCCTTTCTTGAGAGTGCATCTGCGACCAGTACTGGGATCTTGCTACAACATATTTGTGACCCATTTTTGTTTCTCTTCTAAAGATAATCTTTGTTCCAAAAATTATTTAAGACTATCATGATACGTTTTTACCTTAAAGTGTCTCCCCATTAGGTAATGTCTCCATTTCTTTAGTGCATGTAGTATTTCCAACATTTCCTTCTCATAAATAGGTTTGTGTAAATACTTCCCTCTGATTGGAAAACTTCAAAATCAATAGGTTTTCCTTCTTGCATTAAAACAACACCAATTCCATTTCCCAAGGCATCACATTCCAAAATAAATATTTTTTTGAAGTCTAGTGTAGCTAAGACAGGTGCTTGACACATTGTCTCTTTAAGATCTTCAAAGGCTTTAGTTGCTTCTATAGTCCAAGAAAATGCATCTTTATTCAGTAATGTTGTTGAGGTGTTTTTATTCACCCATAATTCTTAACAAACTTGTGATAATACTTTGTCAGCTCGAGAAATCCTCGAAGATTCTTTATGGTTGTAGGGATTTTCCATTCATTAATGGATTTAATTTTGTTAGGGTCTACCTTGACACCCTCATGCTATACAATATGACCCAAGTATTCCACCTCTTGTACTCCAAAGAAACATTTGGAGGTTTTTGCATATAATTGTTTCTCCTCCAATAGTTTGAGCACCCTGTCAACATGTTGAACATGATTCTTCAAGACTTTCTATAGATTAGTATATCATAAAAAGATGCTAACACAATTTTTCTAAGGAAGGGTTTAAAAATGGAATTCATCAAACCTTGAAATGTAGAAGGTGCATTAGTAAGGCCAAAATGCATGACCAAAAATTCATAATGACCCTCATGAGTTCTGAATGTTGTTTTCAGAATGTTTTTAGTATTCATTCTAATTTGATGATATATTGAACGAAGATCCATCTTGGTGAAGTAAATTTATCCATGTAATTCATCAATGACAGGAATGGGAAATTTATCTTTAATAGTGAGCTTGTTGAGCTCCCTATAATCTAGGCACATATGCCATGATCCATCCTTATTGTGTACCAATACTATTAGAGCAGAGAAAGAACTTTGACTAGGTTGAATTATACCAACCTCTAACATTTATACAACGATACGTTCAATTTCACTCTTTTGGGCATAGGGATATCTGTAAGGTTTGATGTTTGGAGGAATCCTTCCTAGAATCAAATGAATAGCACAATCATGATCATGAATAGGTGGGAGGCCTTTGGGAGTCTCAAATACCTTAAAATGATTGTCCAACATGTTTGGAGATATGAAGAAATAGATGATTTTGATGTTTGAACCTCTAGTGAGCATAATTGTGCAATTATGTCTTGTTGTTATCTCTTTAGAAGCTTTTTCATGCCATTAGATTTGATTATCTTTCCTGGTTTCCCTGTGATACCCCTTAATTCAATCCTTTCCTTCCCAAAAAATTTCTTGAAAATTAAAAGCTATCGTCCCCAAATATTGTAATCATTGGACTCCTATTACAACTTCAACACCACCCATTGGAATGGAAAGCATTGCACTAATCAATACATATTCCCCCATGGTTAGATTGATATTATGGAACTTTCCAGAGAAATTTATAGTTCCTCCATTTGTAACCATCACTTGACACTCTCGTGTTGGATATAGGAAGAAATTCAATTCCTTGGCTATCTTATAATGAATAAAATTATGGCTACTACCTGAATCAATCATCACTATTACCTTTTTCTTCGTGATATATCCTTTTATCTTGAGAGTTTAAGTAGTAATTCTTTCCAGTGCATTACAAGATATGGCTATATTCATTTCTTCTTTCTTTAAGGTTGGTTTATGGTGTATAACCCCCTCTTTTGATGTTTCTTGTCCTTTTTCTTCGTTCTATTCACAAGCTATGTAGAATAATTTCTTCTCAACACACTTATGACCTATAGTGTATTTTTTATCACAACCGTAACATATCCCTTTTTCTCTTTTTTCCTCCAATTGTTGTGGTTTCAAACTTGTAGTTTTTCGAATGCTAGGGGAAACAACACATCCATATTTATATTTGTGAGTGGTAGACTTCCTTGTTGCCATAATTTTTCTTTCAACTTTTCTTTCCACCCTGAATTCCTCCTCTAATGAATCAGGTTCCAAAAGATGAACCTCATGTTGAATGTTATCCTTTAAATCACCTTTGAATACATCAATCATTATGCTCCTCTGGAAAATAAATTACCATAATATTCAATTTTTGGAATTCCTCAATGTGCTTCGCCATTGAACCCTTTTGTTCAAGATTTATCAATTTGCTAAAGAAGGTGTTTCTCTTTGTATCTATACAATGTATTATAATTTCCTCCATAAAAATTGACCAAGTGACAAGTGGTTTACGAGAAAAAAACCACAAATACCATATAAACTGATTGGGTTATAAATATAAATATGCAATGCATACCTTTTGTGTTTGTTACACATCATGGAGATTAAAATATTGCTCCATTTGTAGTATCCATGTTGTTGGATCCTTGTCATCAAACTTACCCATATCGATATGTGGAATGTGGTGGTTGTTAAACCCAATGTTGGAGTATCTAAAATCATAATTCATATTCCTTTTGTCCTCATCATGACTTTCATAGATTACGTTGCCACCATTGGGAAGCCTTTCTTCTAGCAACTTTTCCAAACCTTCCTTCGACCCTTCTATCTTGACATTCATCAATGCTTTCATGTCTTCTTTTAAACCATCATTCAAAACTACCATGTACCTTTTAATACTATCTATATTAACATTCATCATGACTTCCAATTCATTTTTTGTCACCTTTTGTGAGAGTGAAATTTGTTGCACTTGGTCTCGTAATTTTGATATATCATGTTACATTTCTTCCTCTTCTCCATGCATCATGAAAGAGATTTATAGTTTATTACTAGTTGTGTTCATTTTTTTTGTTTTGAGGAATTTTAGAATTAAACAATTATATCTATGTTTCATTGTGCCCTTTGAATCACTTCAAACTGATATATCAAACAAAATTTATGCAAATTTAAAAAATATATATATATTTTTCTTGCTTTTTAGGAGCTTGATATTGAAATTGTTATACCTCTATAATTTTAGATCTCCAAGGTCTAAAATTCCATCTTGTGGTAGAACTCTAGGTCTTATTTTGAATCCCACAAGTCATACTGATATTGGATTCTTCAAGAAAGAGTTATGCCCAATCTCCCATGATGTCATGATTATAGACTGGTTCATTAGAGATAACGCGTACGAAATGTCAATTGTAATTATTCGACCTTCAGCCCTGAAAATGATACACGAAAAACTAATGTTTGTGAAATTTCAATCATTTTTTACAAAATTCATTTCCAATTCTCGGAGAGAAAGTTATGATGATTTTCCCTACGTCACATATTTGAGATGGAATTTTGGAGCATGCAAAAACCCTAACTTCCTTGGATAATATCTCCAAAAATAGAGTAAACCAAGATCTGAAATTCCTAAAAAAAAGTTCACAAATATTTTGTCTCTGTGTGGTTTCAATTGCAGCTTCTAAAGCCTCATAAAAAAACGTTATAGTGAAAATTCCAATATGACTTGTTTGAAGAAGCGAAACCTTAGAATGAAAATCTATGATACCAAATGTTATGCAACCATCTCACAAAATAGAAGAAAGATAGATCAATGACATAGAAATTGACCTCTCCGAGGGGTAAACCTTATTTTCATTACATAAAAAAAAATTCTTGGATGATACAAATGATAAGACCTCCTTGGTATATATAGGAGTCTAAGGGATCACAATATAATTAAAGCCTACATAACAATAATAATGTAATGACACAACAATAAAAATAATGGGCTTCTATGGGGCATAACAATAACAACATGGGGGATACATGGGTACAACAATAACAATAGGGGGCTACACTAACAATAACAATAAGGGGAATACACTAGTATTATAGGGACCTAACATCATATCTCAAATTTGGGCACAAGCATGAATGATAAACCTCGTTTTTAGGTCATCCTTGTTTCACAATCTAATATTTTTTATGTAAAACTGATAATTTATACACATATTTCATATTTGAAAAATGCACATATATTATGTTCAAGCTGGTTTGAAAATTTTGAGCAAAAAATGCATATACATTTTTCAACCACACAAAAAATGGCCTTTGGAAAAGGTGCATTCATTTTAAAATGTCTATGTAGTATCGACCATAAAAAAAAAGAAGCTCAAGCATGCATTTGATTTCATTTATTCTCATTTTATTGAGAAAATAGATAGAAAAATAAACATAATTTAGATAAAAAGTAACAATTTTGGTGACTAATTTCAATTTCTATGTTCCAATAGTTGACAATCAATGTAAAAAAATGTAATTTTTCCTCTTTCAACACATGTAATGTTGTTTTTCTTCTTGGTTATTATTTCATTTATTAATCATGTTTATTTAGTAGTTGATTATTTCTTGTAATAATTTTCCTAACCATTAAAATTCAATTTGTAACTAGAATGGAAAAATGTTATTCCGTAACCTTGGGAATGTTGAACTTGAATCCCAAAATGAAAATACTCTAAACCTTGACGACATGAAGGCTAAAAATGAAAAAATTGAACCTCTAATAACCCCAAGATCAAAACATTGATATCCCTGCTAGCATTGGAATTTGAGATGCCTTACTGTAGTTTTTAGTGTTGAATAACCTCTTTGTTGAATACTTAGATGAAGCATTTGATTCCATTATTCACACAATTTATATAGCACAAATTTTATTATACAATATCAACTACATATAGGAATTGAAGGGGTATACCATTAGTTTGAGTTATCAAGAGGTGAAATATTTAGAAATAACTAAAACACGTACAATTGAGTTATTTATCAACTATCTCCATATATTTTTGTATTGATTGGTGTGCACACCATGGAACCATTTATATGTTGGTATGGTTTGTAATGATCCTTCACATGGTAATAATGATTTGTAATTATACTTTTGAGGAAATTATATGTAAAGTTGATAATGGGATGTTAGCGTGGGATGTGTTATAGTTTTAAGTGTTCATTAGGAGCCTTATGAAATAAACGACATTCAAAGCCTTATATAAATCATCAATGTTTTGTTTTCAATATTCTCAAACGATATCAAGGTCTCATTTGATTTTTCTGGGAGATTGGGAATGGGAATGAAACATCCCAAATTGGCTAGGAAATGAGCTAGGAACTTGGGACTTTCTTAGAACTTAAACTTCAAGGAAATGGGATCTTGAAAACAAGTTTTTGATATAGAGAAGTTTAAAATAAAATACTACTTTTTGAATTAATTAACACCAATTTGAAATTTTAGTATTATTAAATTAAAATGTAACTACTTTTATTAATTATTACAAACACTAAACTTATTATAAATATTTTTATTATATTTAAAATTCCACTATATAACAAAGAGAAATATACATGTAAATCTATTTAAAAAAAATATTTAAATAAAAGAAAAAACATAACAATACTCGCTTTATAGTTGTGAATATGAATAAATTTTAATGAATGTATGTTTTCCTCAGAGCTCTGAGTAAACAAGAAACTCTAATAAATTGATTCCTTGCCAATGGAAATCATTTTATCTAATGTGTTATTGCTATGAATGTTGTGTAATTCACATAAAATATACTTCAAAACTCGAAAACATAAGAAAAAGGGGAGATAAATCCCAATAAAGATTTCTTTGATAACAAAATAGAGAATTAAGTTCAATTGCCTCTTGAAAGGGGAAACCTCCAAGAGAAAAGCACTAAATACAATCATAATTATTCACAAACTATTACATAATCTTCTATTCAATTATATCTATCTATAGAAAATAGTAACTATATATGGACTCACTTATAACCAGTATAGATCTATTTTAACCAGAGGGATCAAATCACAAACTTGAAAAAAAATTACACGTCAAGAGATTTGATCCTTTCTAGTGTTTAATAAATATGTGATTAAGATAGAATGAGCCTCTTGGCTCAATGATCCTCTAGTCGATTTTTAATTGTTTATTTATATGGTTATTTTTTTGTTTTTTTTCGTTTTTGTTTTGGTTGACATTAGCAAAAATTATATTTATTATTTTTTGAGGATGTGACATACTTACACATGTCCCTCATAGTGGATTGTAGAATGAGCTTTTTTTGTTTGTTTTGGTTGACATAAGCAAAGAATATTTTTATTATTTTTTGAGGATGTGACATACTTACACATGTCCCTCATACTAGATTGTAGAATGAGCTTCTCGTTGATTTTTAACTGTTTATTATATGTTTATTTAATTTTTTTTGTTTTGTTTTGTTTTGGTTGACATTAGCAAAGAATATTTTTATTATTTTTTGTGGACATGACATACTTACACATGTCCCTCATACTAGATTGTAGCATGAGCCTCTCAGCTCAATCTCGTCAATTTTTAATTGTTTATTTATGTGGTTATTTATTTTTTGTTTTGGTTGACATTAGTGAAAAATATTTTTATTATTTTTTGAGGACATAACATACTTACACATGTCCCTCATAATGGATTGTAGAATGGGCCTATCAGCTCCAAAATTATTTTTATTATTTTTATAGAACGTGACATACTTACACATGTCCCTCATACTGGATTTGACGCAGCCAAAGTTGCTTTTACCCACTAAATTCATTCTCAATGAAAATATTATGTAAACCAATCTTATCAACCTCAAAACCAGAGGCTTCTCAATATGCGGAAGCTTATTTCTCATTATCTCATTTGTGTTGTTAACCTTAATAAGAAAAAAACCCGCTTTGACAATTTAATTTTCAGAATTCATACTTTGGTTTAAAAACCCAAATTACCAATCATATCCACTTTATGATTTTCATAAACCCACGCGGAAGCTATTTCCTTTTTTTTTAACATTATGGTTATAAACCATGTTAAAAACCCACTTTATTACTTCACTTAAAATATAATTTCAACTTTGGTTTAAACCAAAGTTTCACCATATATATATATATATATATATATTGGTCCACGACTATTTCAAAACATACCTTTCCCAACATCTTATGTGCGTCCGTCCATTCAATGCCAATCACAACCTCACAATGAAATCCTTTTAATCCAACGGATTTTGCATCTCAAGTTGTTTGTTATTTAACGTTTTCAATCAAAAGAAAAATGGGTAGTTTTGGTTTGGAATGTGTCGCTGCCTAAATGTTATCGCGTTCGTTTCACCTTTTACCGCTTACCATCTCAAAGCGGTGCGATAAAACCACTTGTTTTCAAAACCACTTCTGCATTTCTCTGCGTCATCGATTCCTGCTTCCGGCATTCATATTCAGGTTATACAATTGGTTTACCATTCCAAAAATATTTCAATTTTATCTCTCCGTATTTACATCTACGGAGTTCTCAGAATCTTATATATAAAAGATTTTTTTCAATAGAGAAAAAACACAGCTTCTTTATATTAAAAAAATCCATTTAACAAAGTATGATATTATACACCAGACCCGTAGATGCAAGATAAAGGGTATAGGAGGCAACCTATTAGGAAATACACATATACCATCAACCAAGTTACATGGTACAAAAACCAGAAATATAAAACTTCATCCATATGAAACTGTTCCATCATCAGATATTTTCAAATATGAGGAAGATGCAAAAATAAATGCGATTCCTATCAGCATATGGTCCATATCACAATACAAAAAAATAAAATGGGGAAAAATAAAATATAAGTGATATCCATCCCTTCCAAATAAGCCAGATGAAATCCAGAGTAAACCATAATACCGAATCGCTTGATGGACCTAATGAAACAGGTACTAGAACAGGCTCGCTTGATAAAAAGTCATATAACATGCTCACTTGACATAAACAGGCTTGCTTGATGAACCAAATGAAATAGGTACTGGAACATGCTCGCTTGATAAAATGTCATATAACAGGCTCATTTGACAGGTCCCTAGATAACATTACCATTGCTAACCGAACAGAGAGAAGAATCCCTAGATAGGAAACCCCCTAGATAAGAAGATGCCAAATTATTATTACAAAGGATATGAGTAAGAAGCCACTAGAGTTGAATTCCAGAAATGTAAAACCGATATGCATCCAAAGGACTCATCCAGACCCATCTTAGATAATTTGTCAGCTCTCATGTTACGTTATCTGTATATATGGTTCAAAGAAAACTTATGGAATTTGGATAAGATATACATAGTGCATTCAATCCATCCTCTTAAATGCTACCCCTGTAGAGTAGATTTGACAGATATACCATCTACCATAATCTTCGAGTCACCATATATATCGATACAAGGAATTTGCAAATGGTAAGCAACCATGATCCCACTACATAAAGCCATTAGCTCTTCTTTGTTATTAGTTCCACATCCTCCATTCTAGAATATGTGATACCTCTCAACCCCTAATACTTTTATCCAAGCCCCACATCTGCAACATCCATCCTTTTGTGCCCCGTCAAAATATAATTCAGGGAGATTAATACAGTGTGGTCTACATTGAACAGAGAGATCGGTACACTCCAATTTTCTAGAAGGAACACCTCTCAGCCAATTCATAATATGAGAGTGGATTCTAGCAATGTCAAGGGGATCCCCACGAAATATTATTCGATTAAGTGCACCCCAAATTTCCCAAAAAACATAAAAAGGAAGAAACTTGTATCCTTGAGAGTTATCAGCCCAAAATATAAAATTCTAATCACAATCAATAGACCACCATTCGGAATCATTAGATAGGGGCAGAAAAAATCGCCATATCCTTCTGGCAATATAACATTCGGTAGAGGTAAATCCTACGCGGACGAGCGTCTCCCTACTAGCCCGGCGGGGGTCTAGCAACAAATAAACAATGCTATGACGCAGACTCCTCGTTACGAATGAAAGATTTGGGATAGAAACCTACCTGGATTCCAACGCTCTGATCTGAAGAAGAAGAAGCGTCCCCGTCCTTCAGCCCTGGCAGATCACAATCCTTCCACGATCTCCGCGGATGAACACCTGCACATAGAAGAAACGAACAGATACAAGCATAGGAACCAGCATACGTAACTAAACATCGGTCAGAAAAGATATTACTTGCATTAACATGATGGAAAACGGAGTGGAACCATAATCATAGTCATCTATTAAGTAATAAACGAATAGAAGTTACAACCAAGTTCTGACGTCGCAGCTTCCTTCGAACGGGTCTCCGGTCGTCCACGTCTCGCAAAGCTCGCCAAGGAAAGGGAAAACCTCTCCAGAGTCTCGTAACAATGGTCTCCTCACTTGAATGGGCCTTAAGGGAAAGAAGGGATTCTTTACAACACAAAGGCACTTGGGAATAGGGAGATGCAAAGCTTCAGCACTTCAAGACTAGCTTGCCATGGATTTGAGCAAGCTTATATAGATGGGGAAGGAGGGAGTTGAGATCCCTATTATTATGGGATTGGCCCTATCAACAAGGAAGGTTCCATGGGAGGTGGCAAAACCAATTCCCTTCCATAGAACTCCCGCAGCCAAACCTCCCAACTCAAGATAAGCAGTGGTTTGTGAGTTTGTTTGAACTCAACTTCCGCCATCCATATTTAAAAAACAGTCCCTAAAATGGGTGGCGCGATTGCTGCTCTATGACAGAGCGCCAAGTGGCGCGACCTCTGTGTAGGATTTTCCTCAGTGGCGCGAGTCCTGAACTGAATGCCCGCGCCAATGCAAAAAGGGATGTTTTTTGTGATTTTTGCAAGGAGATGTCTCAAGGGAAAATATAGCTCACATTCAGAGGGATGCATTGATGGTGATTTCAAAGCATGACAATGTTCACAGGTCACGGAATGGGTCCTCCATTGTGCGGGATGGGGAATGGTTAGGACGGTGACAAATTACTGTGTAACAGATGCCCCCTAAAGTATGAGGCCCGAGAGTGAGAGGGGTGAAATGCTTTACGAGAACATGTCCAACTGAAGGCCCGCCGTCGGAAAACCTGCGTAGAAAGATACAACTGATATCTCAAGTACATGATGTATATATATGGTATGGACGCAGCCATCCGAACAGAGTATGCTATAATCCGGATCCAGGGTATGGGCGCAGCCATCCAACTAAGATCAAACAAATAGACTCGGGTATGGTCGCAGCCATCCAATCAGTGAGTCATGTACATAATGATAATAATCCACAATCGCAGCCTGGATTACAACAGACACAATCCAGGGTCTTGCGCTCCATCTCGACCCAACAAAGCACAAGTTCAAGCATGTGAATATGTGATCTGATGTCGAACATGCAAGAACATCGTCTGATTACCAGCCAATGATGGAAGCTGTTAACAGACGCGAGAGTAACCACCAATAATGACAATGGTTCTCAAGGCACTACAGGTACAATCTACGGCGTGCGAATAAATGTGCTGACGTCGAACACCCGCAGAATCATTCGATCGGAGGCCAATGATGCGAACCTCACGTCGAATGCGACGAACCTGCCATTGAGGCATGCAGGCTCCAAGGTACCATCAGGAGTCTCTAGACCAACTTCCTGGATAATGAGTTGAAGTCGACGGGAAGTGACCTTGATCGAAGGTGGGCCATAATGATTCCCACATCATCGACACGAGACAGAGGAACATAATGTTTTGTTGTGAATCAGGACCATATGAGAAACAGAGGAAGGTTGATATTTGCAGAGGCCAACTTCTCTTGAACACATGAACGACACGACAATGGACTTGGCAGTATTTGACATCAACGGATCAAAGGTCATGGTGACGAGGCAGTGAACAGATGAGAGGTCAAAAGAGATTACCCAAACCCATGGAGGCAAAGTGAAGCAACGAGATGAGATGTCCCCAACCCGACACGAATGCGGACAAGTGCCATGTTCAAGAGCGACATACTGCCGACGACAACGACGATGGTTCCATTTTTCCCCCACCATTTCTGGCGAGTACCCCAATTATTTTTGATAACAAGCTTGAAGGGGATAGCATATGCTTGTGATATAAGTCCGCCCTTCGGGCGAATCCATCCTAGTGCATTTAACGAGTCCTAGGAAGGAGAAACTCGGAGAACGTCATTTCGATGGAATCCAATGTCATCAGGGTTTAACGAGTCTGACAAAGGAAGAACTCGGCGTCTTTTCATGTTTAGAGAGTTTGAAAAGACAGCGGAAAAGAAAACTCCACAGGTCCCTTTTCGTAAATAGTTCCCCGGATCCGAAAAGGTAGAAAACAATATCCGGGAAAACCTCCTAGTCGCGATAGGCTAGGGTATTCCTTTTTCGTAATCGATCCAGCCCAGCCCGAAAAAGGGTTAAACTTATACTGGGAGAATGTCGATTCGTGTCCATTTTAACGAGATCGAAACGACAAGGGCCTCGGCAATCTTTTCATATTTAGAGAGTCAGAAAAGAGCTGAAAGATGACTCCGGAGTGACTTTTTCGTGTATTTACCAAGTCCGAAAAAGTATAAAATACAACTCGTTTCCATCTTTTAAGTCGCAAATACCTGCCACTGCACATACCCAACAAGCGTAAAATCCATTTTCGACATAATACATGCAAATATTTGATAAAAAATAACTTTTTAAAGCTCATTTAACGACGAAAAGTTATAAATATGTCCAATGGTAAAAAATGAAATTACTTTTTACTATTTACCTTGTGGAGAGCAACAGTGGTCCATTTGGAGCGGAATCTTCTGACGGTGATTGCGACCAATCCAGGCAACCATTCAGCGTCTCGTCTGTGACAGGTAAGAGGCGCTCCTTTTCTCTTTCTTTCCATACATTTTTTAATGAATTTCCCTTAGAAATCAGCTCTGTAAGGGCACTTTTGAAATTTTAGGGCCGGGCCCAGTGGCGCGGGTATCGGGCACGGACCCGCGCCACTGAGCTCTTTTTACCAAAGGGCCCGCGCCACCTGGCGCGACTGTTAGCAAAACAGTCGCGCCAGCGGCGGAACCCAAATTTTCGCCTAAAATTCCGATATTTACACCAAATTTCTTGAATTTTGAAGCTCACAAAAGATCTAATCAGGGGCTTTGGACCATGTGAATGCAGATAAACAGTCAGAATGGCAATTGAATGGAAGGAACGAGAACACGGAGATGAGGACGAAGAGGCCATGCAAAGCCAAGCATGTATGAATGCTCTGAGAGACTGTGGCTTAAAAAAGTTCTTCCTCACACCCTGCTTACGAGCTCAGCCTGAGCTCCTCCAATATCTGATCAACCTCTGGGATGAAAATGACCAAGTATTCCGAATACGAGACCAGGTGCTGGAATTGGAGGTTACTGACATTTATTTCATTACTGGATTATCCCGCAGGGGTCCAATCCCTGTACTGACTGGGAGCAGACCATCAGGGGAAAAGATAGAAGAATTAATGGCGCGGGTGTGCCATGGGGCACAAACAGGAACAGGGAGTAAGAAGGTATACATCTCAACCATCCCTGATCTAGCACTGAGAGTTGTACTCCACACCATTACGCGGGCTGCTGGATCGCAGGCACCGCACGAGGCTACAAAAACTCAACTCTTATTGGCCTCAGAATGCATGGGTCCCCGACTGTATGATTGGGCAACAGCCGTCACAATCAACATGAAAAGGCAGCTCACCAAGTGTAAACAGGGGAGGCTGAAACAATTCGGCTATGGTTCCATCTTGGTATCGTTCATTCTGGAACGCATACCAACCTTCCAGGGCCAAGAGGCCCATGTGGCGAGTCCGGCACCACGAGAGCCGAGAATGGCTCGCTGGGCAGCACTGATGCCCAGATCTAGAGGTGGCCAACAGATGTCCTGGAAGCCAGAGTTCTTTCGGTGGCTACGGCGCCAACTGATCGTTGTGGAAGATTGGCCCTATGCGGGGACCGACTTTACAGGGGACCCAGATCTCCCTTTACCAGAAGGAGACGACTGGGACGAAGAGATGGGTAAGGCCTCATATTTTGATTTTATGTTATATGTATTTTTTTGTTAATACACGCTTGTCTTAACGCAATTCTATATGCATGCAGATGTAGGACCTGAGAGACCAGCCGGAATGTCTCCTATTTCCCGGAGGACGCAACTCGCCCCTGAGATCCAGGGGGAAGGTAGCGGAGGAGAGGCATTGGTCCAGAACCTCGAGGGGATTGCCCATGGGATCCCAGACTATGCCCGACTGTCAGATGTACCGCTGGAGTACCAGCGCCATACGGTGGGAGTTCCAAACCGGCTCCACCGAATCCTGAGGCGGCTAGTGCGTGCAGTGACGTGCTATCACGAGCACCATGCTGATTAGTCTCTAGGATTTATGCTACTCCTATTTTTGAGAGACACAGTGTCTCCGGATGTATTAAGACAATTATGTATATTTTTTGAGTTTTATGTGACACACTCTTATGCAAACATTTCGATATACCTATATATGCATATCTATTTCTGGATGAGTCTTCTTTACATGTGGTGATGATTTATAAATTGCGCAAATGCCTATCTAACACCAAATTTTCTACTGCATCTGTTAATGTATTCAAATGTCTGGGTATATGATGATAAGTAATGTAATCAAAATTCCTTTCCAGTAATCGAATACGCAAATACAATCGTAAAATGGACGGGTTTCTTACCGAATAGTGTCCGTTCAGTTGTAACACTACAAGTTGTGAATCTAGGTACACGAGAAATTCACGGATACCAAGGTTTACTGCCTCGGTTAATAATTCCAATACGGCGCTATATTCCGCGATGTTGTTCGTGGTACGTCCTAAACACACACCTTGCAGGTCGATCAACTCACTAGCAGGATCGTAGATTACCGAGGCTGCGGAAGACAGATTCCTGGTACTGCGGGAGGCACCATCCGCGAAACCAACAAATGGGTGAATAGACATCTGCACAACCAGGAAGACCCGATCAGCAGAAAGATGTTTACAAAGCACACCACACTATGCACACAAATGACAATCACACACCTATGTACACACAAGACGGGCATGCCCCCGGCATGATGTCTCAATTCGAGGTGCATGCCCCCCAAGCTTCAGTCTATAGAAAATAGAGTGAAGGTTGAAAACAAAAGAGATTTTGAACTAAATCTATCAAAACTCGAATTGGACATGCTCATGTTTCATTGTTTTAACGAGGTTGACACACTTAAAGGAACTGTCCTCGTTGCATCATGCTTCTTTATTCGAAAAGCTCGGTACAGACTTGAATCTCCCTGGGAGAACAAGTCACACCAACATGAATGTTCTCAACAATCCCTGGTTTAACAGAGATGTTGATAGGAATCGTTTGAGTAATGTTACTCAGATTGCCCTCTGAAAAGACCTCGTGTGTCAAGATCGGTGTTTGAAGAGGCGGGGAAGGAACCTGAGTAGCATAGCGCTCCAGACAATCAGACATTGCCCCCAAGCTAGGCATAAACGAGGAGCGATGATGCCCATCGCCCCAGGGTAGCTCCTCAAGAGACATAGTTTCGATGATGGCCTCATCTGAAGGAAAAGTCTCTCGGAGAGGATCAGGTGAATCAGCCTGACCAAGCCAGGGGGATTGTGAGTAGACGTCAAGAGCCATGCTCATCGGAGCATGCTGAGGAGGTGGAGGATCCGATGCGGCAACAATCTCACAGTAGCTGATCTCTACCGGCGTTAAAGGCATGGATTCTCCAAACTCATAAACCTGGTCAGGTGTAGGAATAAGCCAGGGGTCATCAGTCTGGACGGGGGTCAAAAAATAGATGCCCAATATATTCTTCATGCTCCTTATAGAATATGCATCTTCCCGGGCCCAGTTTACCACGTTTTTGTATGTTCTCCCATGTAAGAATCTTTCCCATCCTCAGCAGCCAAATAAACAAAGTGATTTTGTGTGGGACTTCCAGCCCCACACCTCATAAAAACTCGGAATTGTCTACCCAGATTGCATACTAGCTTTTATATTATGATGCAATTCCCTGACAATGATATTGTTCCCCTTCATCAATCCCACCCATATAATCTGATCCCCTTCACGGCTGTATGATAACCCTTCATTATGCAGAGCACCGATGAGTCTCTTCCATTTCTCCCTATCGCCATCTAGAAGACCTGCATAATTATGAGATTTCCATACCAGTGCACCTAGTTCCCAATGTGAAATAATATCAACCAAATATATGAGGCCCCTATTGGTAAGCCTGTGAATAAACTCCCCCTCAATATACCCCACCTCCTGAATTCCCAAGATCCTGTTGCTTGCAATGAGGATATGTTGCCCATTACCAAATTTCCATATTAGCCTGGCACTGATAATCTCCTTAATTTAGTAAGGCTTCTCCAAATCTAAGATGCTCGATTGGTAGAAAAAAAAGTTCCACAGAAAAGTTTGATCAAAGATCTATCACTAATATATTTGCATTCAATAATCCTCGACCAAATCCCATATTCATTTAAGGCTCTCCATAGAGATTTTGTGAGAAGAGCATTGGACAAGACTCTAAGATCCAGCAAACCCCAACAACCGTTAGATTTAGGAATTGTGATTTTGGACAACTTACAAAGATGATATTTCCTCTCTGAAGACAAGCCCGCCCATAGAAAATGGGATATAATTGCATTAATTCTATCAATGATGTAGGCTAGTAGGTAATATAAATGTCCCCAATATACCGTGAGCTAGGACATAATAGGTTTAATCAAAATATATCGTTCCCCAACGTAAGCCACCTATTAGTCCATTTAAGTATTTTGTTCTTGTGCTTATCCACCAGCCATTCCCAATCCTTGTTTAAGTAGGCGCCTGGCTTCAAACGAAAGCCCAGATAGGTAATACCATCCTTCTTTAGCCTCGTATTAACCCCAAGAAACCCAACAATAAACATAATCTCTTCAATTTCCCCATTGTCATATATAAGAACAGATTTATCTTTGTTTATGCACAAACCAGTAACTGCTCCAAAGCGATTCATCATATAGGATAGGTAGAACCAATGATTCCTGATAAGGTTCCCAAATACAAGTAAATCATCAAAAAAGAGGGAATGTGAAATGCATACCTCCGGAGTGAAAGATAAGCCAGTAAAATATCCCTCGTTGGTGGCCATCTTCAAAAGCTTACTGAAACCTTCCATGACCAGAATAAATATAAGAGGTGATAAGGCACATCCTTGCCTAAGACCTCTCTCTGCCATGAAAAATTCAGTCGGTATACCATTTATGATTACGCTGTATCTAACCGAGCTGATGCAAGCCATTATCCATCTAATTGCATGCATAGATAAACCAATTTTGAGGAGGGCTAATCTGATATATGACCATACAATGGAGTTGTATGCCTTGTAAAGATCGATCTTCATAATTAAGCCTTCCATTTTTTGGTCATTTATAGTATGCATTGCTTCCTGGGCAATGACCACCGCATCATGGATCAATCAGCCCTGTAAGAAGCCATATTGTTCCTCCGTAATTGATTTGGATAAAAACCCTTTCAAACGATTCACAATGATCTTGGAAGTAAGCTGATATAAGACATTGCACAGAGCAATGGTTCTATATTCATTAAATGAATAAGGATCAGAAGATTTAGAGATCAGAGCAATAAAGGTATAATTTAAATCCCCAAGCATATAGCCCAGTAACGGATCTGTTCAGAGATAGCTAGTAATTCATCCCCCATTAAATCAAAAAATTTCAGGAATAATTCGATCGGCCATCCATCAGGCCCCGGGCTCTTATCCCTTGCAAAAGATTTAAGTACAGATTCTAATTCCAGTTTATAAATTGGCTGCATAATAGCTTCATTAGCCTCTTGGTCAATCATATGCGGTAATTTATCAATTACCCATTGCCGACTTTCAACCTCAATACCTTCAGCCACCTTATAGAATTCTTTGAAGTGTCCATATGCTTCCATTCTGATTTTTGGATCTAATACTTTAACCAATCCCTCCTTTGTTTGAATTTTCCAGATTGCATTTTTGTTGCGTCTCCTGTTAGCATAGGAGTGAAAATACTTAATGTTCAAGTCCCCTTCCCGAAGCCATTGTCTCATGCTCTTGAGTTTCCATGTAATTTTTTGAATCTGCAATAAGGCCAATTTGCGGGCCTCTGATTCAGCTAGTAAACAATATGTTTCTTCATCAGGCGCTATGTCCACCATCCTCCTATAAATCCTGTCTATACCCACTTGTATCTCAAGATATTCTTTCCTCTGTGCACTCTTCTTGTTCCACTCCCAAACTTTCACAATGCACTTCAGTCTTCTGAGCTTATCCACTAGATTGCACCATTCGTATTCACTTCCATACTGACTCTCTTCCTTCTAGAAAGCATTAACTAGATCAATGAATTCCGGATCCATAAGCCAAACTCGATTGAACTTGAAAGGCCATCCCTTTGGTATGGACTCCTATCTCAATGATAAAAATATCACTATATGATCTGAAAGAGTGGACGATACCACTCACAGTCGCATATTACCCATAAGACTGATAATTTCAGGTTTAATCAATGCACGATCCAATACCTTTGCAATGTATTCTGTTCCTCTCCTTCTATTTGACCAAGTAGGTACATTCAGAGCCAGTATTATGTCGATCATATTATATTTTCCAAAAATCTGAAATTTTTTTCCAGCAAGGGGATCATTCCTTGCCTGCGTACCCCATGATTCCTCCATAGCCATAGAGACATTGAAATCTCCAATCATCATCAGGTTTTTAAGGTTTAATATACCATGACTATCCATATTATCCCAAAATACATTATGAGCCTGACATGGAGCATATAGATTGATTAAGGCAATATTATCCTTATTCCCTCCGAAGAAACCATGAAGCAATATTCCGCCAAAAAATTTGTAAGCCTTGAGGTCAAATCTCAAAGTGTCCCATACAAAAATCATCCCACTAGATCTACCAACAGAATTGATACCCGATGCCTTCTATCCCGAGAAGAATGGCAGAATGGATCCAATAGCATTCAGTCTAGAGCAAAGAGTTTCCTGTAAAAATATAACCAAGGGCAGTTGTTCGTCAACCATTTCCTGGAGGCGAAGCATCTTAGAGGGGTCGCCCATCCCTCTTATGTTGAGAGAGAGAATGGAATTCATGGCACCCCCTTTCCAGGGAAACTTGCTCTAAGGGCCCGATTATCCTCCATGGCCATGACTGGAATATCCTTAAGATTCAATAAATCCACTTGAAAGAGAGACTTTTTTTTGTGACATCCACATAAATGTCTTGAACTAGATTTTGAGGATTTTCGAAGAGTTATGTTGGCAGCGAAGTTCGGAGAGATGAAAGGCTGGGGTTCCAGAGGGTTCTTGTCAAAAACCGTTAGAGCCGCCAAGTCCAGATTAGAATTCTGCAATATGGCATCCAAATTGCTTCCCACAGAATTCCACGGGGACTCCCTGAGATGATCCGAGAAGAGTTCATGGGAAGAAATAGGGGACGCCCTTTCAAGTGGCAGCATAGAGGGAGAGACATTTAACAGATCAACATACGGCAAAGGCCGAGGAAGGTTCGAAGGCTTCTCAGATAAGCTAAAACCAAAGTTTTGTATCATGGGATTAGAAACAAGTTCCATGTATATTAGTGAAGAGACTCTGCAATGATTAGAGTTAGGTTCATGAGAAGATGTAGGGGACGCCCCTTCTAGAGGCAACATAAAGAGGGAGACAATTAAAGGTTCATAAGAGGGCAATAGTGGAGGGAGAGACAAATATTTCCCAGATAAGCAATGACCTTGTGGATCATTGATGGGCTCATTTTGGGCATACGAAGATGATTTGTGAGGGGGCGGCGTAGAGAAGCCCGTAATACCACTAGAAACTGCTATACGATCAGATTTCTGATAAGTAAAAGGAGATAAGAAAGTATAACTATTACCAAGATTATCTTGCTGTACATAATCATGAGAGGATGGTTTGGACTTACCCGACTTATCAGAATCCGACGAAAATAAGGACCGGGTGTTTACTTTTTTCCCAATAGCAAAATTACACTGTCAATGTGACTTATTGTGCCTGTATGGAAAATTCCGCAGTATATGCCCAGTCTGGTGGTAGATGAGGCACCTAAAAGATACTCCCCAATAGTCCACCCTCTGTCAAAGTTGCCTCTGACCCCATATTAAGTCAATGTCCCCAACCAACTCCCCAAATGAAGCCACCTCCACCAGTATCCAAGCAATACACTTGTCCGACATGCCAATAGTCCTGGGGTCAAAATATCGGGTTGTGCCAATAGAGTTTCCAATGGATCTGAGTGTTTTAATGGTCTAGTACTCTAACGAAAGTCCTAGAAGCTTAACCCAAATAAGCTTTCTGCAAGGGGCATCCATAATAGGATTGAAACCCAGATACCACGGCATAATCTGCATGTAGCTCTTGCCCCAAACCCATATTCTATCCATCACCTTATGGAAATCACGTTCATGAATAAAATGAGCACTAAACTAGTTCCCCATTAGCATACTGATATTAGGCATATAGCCAAGCATGGGAACCCAGAAGGTATTAGCCCACTCCGTCATATCCAATTCACCTATCTCCGAATGAAGCCATCTTCCAATGAGAGCGTGTTTTAGCAGACTAGCGAATAACGCAATCCACTCAATTCAATTTCAGAAACAAAATCCTTGAATCAAATCCAAGCTTTCGATTTCTTCTCAGATGTTTATGCCCGATCCTCCACGATTGTCAAACTTCAAAATTGAACTTCTGCTGGGCCTCCTCTCAAATTTTCAACCTGAAATTCGAATTTCAAAATGAACACACAAATATGATCTCGTCAAAAAAAGATCCTTTATTATTCCACCATTAATTCTCCTTTTTCCATATTTAATCCAGGTGCCCAATATACTCTGTTCTACGAAATGCATATCTGACATAAATTTGAATGTTTAAATACAAAGTTCTAAATTTAAAGCTCTTAACACTTTTTGCAGATCATTTTCCTCATTCCACTATGCAGTATATGCTTAAATTAAATGTCATATTTCTTCAAATGATCACCATCGATCCATTCAGTGATCAATGGTTGATCTTTGAAATCTGCAAATTCATACCAAATTCAAATTTGTTTAATACAAGATGAATGTTTGAATCCCTTGAAACACCCAGTTACTCAAATTCATAAAGCCCACAGCTCAGATATATAATGACAAAATTCATATTAACTACTTCTCGGCACTAGCATCGAACTTATCAATTGTACGTAGAATCACCATATCAAATATTTATTGCAGAGTTTTTTTCACCCATTTGTTCAATTATGGTCATACACAGAAAACAATTCTGGACATAATGAAAACCCTCTTTCATTCATAACCAATATTACATAATCTCAGAACATCTCGCTTTCTGTCTTCTCTCTTTTAGGTTTGATTTTCTAATTAAATGGCCTTTTCATCTCTTTGCCCGTAAGCTTCAAAATTTTTCTAATCTTCTAAACCCTATTCTCTCCTTCTATGCCTTGAGGCTTATAATTTATACAATTAGACTCTATAACCAATTATGGTTTAAATCCATAACTTAATCAACAAATTCCTAAGAATTCTCTTAGTCCTAAAATCTATCCTTTATCCCTAAAAATCCTTTCAAACCCATAAAATCATGAAACCAATTCTAACTTAAGATTTAAAATTAATTTTCAATCTCTCATTCCCTATAGAATCTCAACTATCCTACTTCTCTCATGTTCTCCAATTATTCGGGAACATTTACAAATTTCTCTCAACAATTAATTAATTCCTATTTAAAATCACTCAAAACATTAATAATTACATTAGTGAACCCAACTTCCTTAAAACCACAAGACCCTTATGTCTAATAAAATACACAGAATTTTCTGAGCCTAATGCTTGTGCATCGGGATTGTAGAATGCCTCTTGGCTCAATGAGCCTCTAGTTGATTTTTAATTGTTTATTTATATGGTTAATTGATTTTTTCTTTTTTGTTTTGGTTGACAATAGTGAAAAATATTTTTATTATTTTTTGAGGACTTGAGATACTTACACATGTCCCTCAGATTGGATTGTAGAATGACCCTCTCGATTCAATGAGAACTGAAAAACTATTTGGGCCTTATTAACAAAGACTGACTATTAATTAAATCTTCAATGGGGAATATAAATTAATAATGAGTCAAACTAAAAGGGTGTTGTCCACCAAGAGCCTCCCCTTACATTCTTCGAATGAAATGGGTCTCTCCTTTATTTTTCTTGTTACTTAAGATTTGTTGGTTGCCTTAGTGACCTAAAATGATGATTCACTTCTTTTTCAAATAGAGACTTTACCCTTGTGTGAATTTGTTTTAAAAATTGACATAATCTTCTTTTTCATTAACTCTAAAGTTTTGATACTAAATATTAATTTCAATTGGTTGATGTATGTCTTTTGTTGCTTACGCAATTCAAACATCATCTTCATACTGTTATAGAAATCACTTCCTTTTTGTTTTGATGAGCAATTTAGTAACATTGTAGATCTAATTTGTCAAGTCCACATATAAACATGGCATTTTGACTTTTTCTCTTACATAGTCCCTTTGCATTAGTTATGGATTGAAATTGTGCTTATGGCATGGTGTTTTTATATGCTATATGGTTTTGGAATATGAATGATTTTACTATATTTTTGGCCCTTTATTATAATATGACACCATTATTTTCATATTCCATACTATATCAAAAGGGTTCAACCTTAAACTATATGATATCACCTAGCATTATTCATCTTCATATTTATGTTTTGCTGATTGTTGTTATTGTCAAATGTTGCATAACCTAACACTATGTACGTCATTTCTTTTCATAATCATATTGTGATGGAGTAAATCCTGATACATCTGTGTGATGGATAGACCATAACATATATATTTAACACTTGGGACTGTATGGTATCAAATGAATAATAAGTTTGGGTGATGATATGGAATTTCTCTTCTAAGTTGGAAATTGTATGTCTTAACACCTGGACACTATCCAAGTGATCGAAAGGTCTCAAGCTTGGTCATTTATTATTTTTATGAATTGATATCATTTCAGTCCAATATTATCAATCCTTTCTGATAGAGGGTTATCCTGAATATTACGGTCTGATTTTTGTATACCCTGCATTCAAGTTTCGAGTTTCACCTGTGCATTTGGCTGTGTTAGATAACGGTTTATTCCTTAAAACCCTACCTGGGTTATATTCCATCCCTTATGAATGAAACCACTGTTGAGTCCTATCAAACATCCCGTAATGGCCCCTGTGATTAGGACAAAGCTTCTTGGAGCTTCTTGATGGAGAAATTATTGAGTCTTACGATGAATGCCTCACTCTTTACTAGGAAGCCTGACGACGCAATTTTTTTTGAAAGTTTTCAGGGTCATAATGAGCATGTTTTGAAATGTTTCATGTCCACCTGCAATGGTTGTAAAGCCGAAGTTGGTGACATCAAGATGTTGGTTGATGAAATCTTCATTGTTGAAGCAACGCATTTTTCTACTAAGGGAAAAAAACCGGTCCAAAAGGTACCCTGTACATTACATTCCCTCGTGAGAATTTTTAGTCTAAGAAAATTACACGTACATTGTGAAAGATATTCATGTTCACTTCCTCAAAAAAAAATGGAAGGATTTTCTTTATTTCATTAGGAATTGTATTACCTACGAGGTGTTGGGGTTCTTCGTCTTTCTGTATCATATATGTCTTCTTATGGTGTTTCTAAGCTCTAAGTTGAACCTTCCATTTACATGCACAAAATCCTTACTAAAATGTTTACATTTTACCAAAGGGATCGCAAAAACCATGAATGCTCCATGTTTCATCATGGGTTAATATGTATTCTTGTCCAATATCATTTGGCTAAGTTTATGGATTCTGGTGTGATTTGTTCCTTTGTTAAAATGGTTTTGAAAATACTCATGCTACTGACAAAAAGGAATCCCTCCTAGGGTTTTACCTGATTCTCGAGTAGTTTTTCCATAACCTTTTGTGTCTCATGACCCCGATAATCCAGTCCCTAATAATCTCTACCATTTGAATGAATTAGATTTATGTAATGAAACCTTGGTTAAAATCCCAAATTCTATGCCTACTCATATAACTTGTAGTATGGGAAATAAATTAGGGTTTCAACATGTCGAGCTACAACATGAATTTAAGGATGATATTGAGCCAAACTTATTGAACTATACTAGCCAATTTCGACCTACACACAACAAAAAAAGAGTTTGTCTAGAGCAAACCTTCAATCTCAAATTAAAAGAAAATAGTTGGCTCATAAAATATTTCAGGAAAAACAAAATAGAGGTAAGAAGGTCCCTTTAAAATATGTTTATATCAATATTGACTCTCTCAACCCTGTGTTAAAGAATAACAAACCCTAGTCTAATCACAACTCAAATTTGTCGATGGCAATGATCATACTCAGGTTGGTGATAATAAATGTGATGAAAACTACCAATAAAAGATTGATTTTGGCATATGTATGCAAATCATGCATCCGTAACAATGATACTCAGTTATGCTTCCTTGCCTTGAGCATAGGTTTCACAAGCTCCAATAGGAAAATAACCAACTTATGATGTTGAACCAACTTAGGGCCAACCAAAGTGATAAAAAAATTATGGATCAGAGGAGAAACTTCAGTCATCAAATACCCATACAATTATTGAGCCCCTTTGAAACTATTGAAAAAAATTTCAAGCATTTGTGTAAAATAAATTAGATGAAAAATATCATATAAATTCGAAAATGTCAAACTCATATTCCATTGGACAATTCCTTCATGAATCCAACATGATCAAATCCACTACTTAAGAACAAAGTTTGCCTAAAGTCTACTAGGGTACAAAATATTGTTGCGGAGAAATTTGTAGAAGGGGAGCTAAAAAAATATTTTTTAGGCCCTAAATAGCTCTATCAAGCACTTCATGAGCTCAATCAAGTTCTTAAGATAAAATTTGAAATAGCTCGATCGCGGGTTTAACAAACCCTTAATATATCTCTTAACATGGTTAAAAAAGGGCTCAATTGAGCTATAACTCGATCGAGCCCTTTGAACCATAAACTCCCCGTTGTGTTTTTGGGGGAGAATTTAAAAAAAAAAATCTTGACCGAGCTCCTATGTAACTATGGGTTAAGTAGGAGCTCACTCAAGGGTTTATTTTTAAGCCCTCAAACCACTTGGTTAAGGGTCGATCGCCCTACTTTTTTCTCCCTCCGAATGCATGTGCTTGCAAAAAAGTGTAACCCATCTTCATGTGATCCAGATTTATGTAGGAATGCAACATAATACACATATAACCATAAATATAAAAATGAAGTAGAAATAACACTTCATTTCATTAATATCAAAGAACTAAAATTTGTTACAGACATAATGAAAATAAACTAGCTAGGGTTCTGGTAGCTTATCTCTGAAAAGAGATGTGGTGGATACAAGCCTCTAAAATTTGTGTTACAAGTAGGCTTGAAGGCTTATATATTATTGATAAACAATCAAAAACCATAAACATCCAAAAACCTAACCTTAGGAGATGAAACACCAGAATATGGGTCCCGTTGGGGTAAATAGGTACATCAATTTCCCGGGGTCGTAACTTTGGCATACTATCTCTGTTTGGCGCACATGATACATTGTTAGAAAGATCCATCCGAGGAATACAACTATTGATTTTGAATATCAAGTTTGAAATAGTCTCATATTTTCCAGAGAAGCGATGCCCAAAAAACGTCGTTTAGGGCCTCAAAACGGCTCCAGAAGTTCAGGACCCAAAAAACTGCTAAAAAAAGTAAACTGTGCTATAATTAAGGAAAGTGAAAAACTGAAGAAACAATGGTGGGGCCCCAAGTGGAATAGACAGGTGGCCACCAATATCCACCTGGATCATCATGCCTTCACCCCTCCTTGATTTGCAACAAGTACTCCTCATTTTCCTGAAACTCGCATTGGTTATGACGACATAGGTGGCTATGGATATGGCTTAGTTGTTTTGAATCACATGTACATATCGTGTTAGTTATTTGTGTCATTTTATTTTAAAACAATTATGATTTGGTCTTGATTGGATATGATCGTGAGATTATGGTTCTTATTTTTGGTAAAATGTTTTTACTTCTAAAAAAAGGAGAAAAAGAAAAGAAAAGAAAGTACATTAAGGACTCATTGATATATAAAAAGAGCCTCATGTTTAGAGAAAGGGGGAGGAAAGATGGTCATTTGATTTTGGTGATTGTCGAACCATTTATAGATTATGTTTTGTATAAGTGTTGCTTTTATTTGAATGATTTCAATAGATCAAAACTTAATCATATATGATATTTTAAATCCATGGTTACTAATGAATATTTCTGAATTTTTTTTACTGTGTTTTGGGAAATTCTAAGAGTTTTATACTGTTATTATCTTACTATGATTTGGAATAAACAATAATTTAATTATATATATATATATATATATATAGTTGATTTAAAAGATAATTTCGATTTGTCCATTATTTATATCAAAATTGTTAGAATGAATTTTGGGAATTTAGGTCATTTGAGTATGTGGTTTGCCTATAAATGATATTAATACTTTCACTGTAATAATTTATATGTTTCATATAGTATTTTATTGCTTACTTGTTAAATAAATTTCAAGCTTTTAGGTGCCAAAATATTTATTTTTCAAAATGAATTGTTATGGTCACTTAATTCTCCTAAGTTAAGATAGTATTAGATAATTATATACATTTTCGTTGATTCTTGATGTGAAATATGAAAGACAAGTTCATAATTCTATGGATTTGTTTAAAATATAAGAGAATTATATGATTGTAACTTTATATCTTTTATGAAAATTTGTATTAAGAATTAATTACATTTAAACTATAATTTCATTTATAGTTGAAATTAGTTTATATATGAAATGTTTTGCATTATATAAATTGGTAATAAACCATTCTTCTTACATTATTTTCCGATTACATAATTTTCTGGTTATTTTCATTTTTGTATGTGTATATTATTTCTTGTATAATTTTTATACGATATCATTCATTGTACTTTAGTATTGTACATTAATAGCTAGTTGTTAACTCTATTATTCTATTATATCATAATTTATATATACTAACATAAAACATTGACTCTAGTTCTATGTTCATATAACGTTAGGATTACATTAGCATTCCCCTCCACTCTCTTTCCTTTGCAAGAAGAAGAGATTCATAGGCTAACAAAGCCTCTAAATCTGTTTGGTGTGGCTATTTAAATGAATTAGGTTGTGTGAAGAACTTCAATCAGGGCCACATCCCCTTGTTGACATATGGCCAAAAAGGCCAGCCCTTGTTGGTTCCCATGTGACATCTTTCATTTTCACATCCTTCTATTGGATTGATACTCGATAATGTGTTGGCACAACTAGAGCTCTCTGATATCCAATATTTCTTCTGGCTAGAGCCAAATGGAACCTTCTTCATGAAGTTCTAGTAGGTCGGTCTAGACTTTGCAATTTTATCCCACAACCTTCTTCAAACATAACACATGAAATACTTGGTGAATATTGGAAGAGCCATTTGTAGGAAACCTGACCAATTTGTTTTATGATTTGATAGGACCCATAGAACTTATGAGCTAGATTCTAGGGAAATTTATATTTAAGTGATGTTTTTTTATAAGGTTGTGGGTGAAGGAGCACTTAATCCCATTTAGCAAAAGAACTTTTAGATACATACTGATCAACTTGTTGTTTCATTTGATTTTTCACCATATACAAGTTTTCCTTAAGGATATAGATAATAACTTCACTAGTGGGAAGCATTATATCTATTTCATGAACCATGGATATCCCTAGTACATAGGATGTCATTCACAAGGCATTTTTCCATGAGTTGCTTCATATGGCATCATTTTGGTAGCTCCATAACAAGTGGTATTGTCCCAAATTCAGTAAAGGGAAGCCATTATGCCCACTGGCATGGATTTTCAAAAGAAAAGCATCATAAACAGTTATTCAAACACTTATTAACTACTTTTGTTTGACCAACCATTTGAGGATGATATGCAGTGCTCACATTAAATTTTATACCTTAAAGTTTAGATAGCTTCTACCAAAACCAGTTGGTGAATGTGGGGTCACGAACCAAAAAATGGAACTGGGCATACCATGTAGCTTAAAGATATGATTCATGTAGGCTTGGGGAACTAGGAAAGGAGTGAAATTATGAGCTAGGGAACAAAAATGAGCAGTTTTTGAAAGATGACTATCACCACCATAATCATTGTTTTGTTGTCCACTTTTGAAAGTCCCATAATAAGATCCTTTGAAATTTTTGTCGAAATCTTTTTTGGGATTAATAGAGGTTGCAATGCTCCTAGTAAACTTATTTTCTTTCTTAGGATCCATGTCCAATATTAACGATGCAGAACCGAGTGTTATGACTGTTACACATTATTTTGTCACCACGACATTTTATTGTCTATATGGGTTCATCATTACCTATATAATGCTCCCTTAGAGGTATACAACCCCAAAGTTCCTAAACCAAGTCTTGGATTTGGAGAAAAGCTCATAAAAATCATAAAAACATTTGTACCGCACTTTTCCTTGTCCTTACCTGCAACACCACACCTTTTTTCTCTATAAGCTGCGGATCCTACCACACGTTCTATTCATTAAAGCTGTGGACCCCCGTAAAAGATAAATTGAAGGAAAAATTAAGCTCTAGAAGCCCAACTGTTCGAATATTCTCCCAGCTGGAAGCTTCTAGAAGGTGTTATCTGGTCGAAGCTTCACTCCCTCCATTAATGAACATTCATCCCTTCATTAAAGGAGCCTATTCCTTGGTATTTGGAGCTTAATCCCTTCATAAGAGGACTTTATCCCTTCCTTTCTGGAACTGAAACCACTTCCCTTTTTCTATAAATTGAAGCCATGGTTCAGTCTCAAGGGTACTTAGAATTTGGTATTTTTGAGGAGAATTGCCGAAGAAACTTAGAATCTCTTTACTTATCATCATTCATATGAGAAAAATTACATACTCGTATGTATGCTAGTCTAGAGAGTGGAAAGGCTTGTCAGACCAAAGGAAAACGCTTGTTCCGGACCCCGAAAGGACCTGTATAGCATAAAGGCGAACACGATTGTAAGGTTTCTTCTTTTATTTAAAGATAATACAAACGAATCCTGTATTTACTTGAATTAATTATTTCTTAAATTCCTTGATCATTAAGATAGATTTGTGATTTGTGAATTAGTATATTTTGCAGGTGCTTTTGATTCTCTTTCATGTATTTGATTGCAGGTCTCAATAGGCGAATTCTTTGAAGCAACAGGAAAGAAGACTACAACTAGCATTGGACCACAGGTAGGTCCTTATCCTTCATCATAGATAATTCTGAATCATATATAATCTAGAGGAAGTAGTTTACATTTGTCTGTTTGTTTCTAGATATCCTTAGGATACTAGGAAGATCTTTCTTGTCTGCAAGAAAGATTTATCTGCCTAACAAAATGGCGACTCTATTGGGGAGCATGGGTATATTATTCTCGCAGTAGATTATTTTACCAAATGGGTCAAGGCGATGCCTGCATTTGCGGCAGATGGAAAAACTGCAACTACATTCGTGTTCAATCATGTGATTTCTCATTTTGGTGTACCCCAAGCCATTATTACTGACCATGGGAGTAATTTTTGAAACATAATGATGACTGAACTGACTGATCAACTTGGCCTGTGCCATGATATCTCTACTCCATATTATCTGCAGGCTAATGATCAAGTTGAAGCCGTTAATAAAGTTTTAACCACCATGATCAAATGGATTATCAGAATTCATAAATCGAATTGGCATACCATGATTTTTTTAGCAGAATATTCGCAGAATGGTTTATTAAATCATCACTACCAAAAATTACTGAAGATGTAGCTAAAGGAGGAGTTGTTATGAAAGAACAAGTTATTGCTCAAACTCAATATCTTGACTTGGTATACACCCAGTCAGGTACTTTGTACAAGAAAATTCCCAATTTACCACGTCCTGGTTAGATAACAACAACTCCTTCAGGGTCTCATGCTGCTGATGGTGTAATCGGTTCGGTTAGTACGACTAAGAATAAGAAGAAATCTTCAAAGGTTACTTCTCCCATAATAAATTTACCTGATTCACTAAAAGGAGAATCTTCCCTGGAAACTCCTGCTGATATTCACGTTGTAGATTCCTCAACTACAAAATCAAAATCAGGTAATAAGAAGAAAGGGAAGAATAAAAATAAACAGAATTCATCTCCCAAGGAAAAAACTGATAAAAATGAATCAACTGATGATAAACAAAAACCTCGTTATCCTTGTCTTATCTGTGACGAGGATCATTTCACCAAGGAATGTCCACATAGGGCTGAGGTATCTAAATTCGTCAAAGGTTCATCCACCCTTGCTGTTTTGAAGGATCATTTTCTGATCCAAGATAGAAAGATGATTGGATCTTCCTCTAATGCATCAAAAAATATTTTGATGGTTGCGACTCGATCGCAAGATTATGGTAGTAAAACCCTGTTGCTGGTAAAGAAGTAGAAAATTCTAATTCTGCACCAGCTAGATCTCCTTCGGGTTCCAATCCACTGCATATCGAGAAACCAAATCCTAATTTAGTAATCAAACCGCCTGCTAAAGGTGTACTTCATAAATAATTTTTCAATCCACATGTGAGAGCTGCTCAGAATTACAACATTGTGGAGGATTTAGCAATATCTCTTTCAGCAATGGCGGCTTTGGAAGTGTTGCAATCATGTCCAGCACAAAATAAATTACTATTATCAGCAATTGGAGCTGTATATCTTCAAGATTTAAACCTCATGGTCTTCGATTTAGAAAATTTTACACCTCGCCTCCCTCATCAAATGGATTTTCAGATCCTAGTACTAGTAAAAAATAGACGTTTCTTTCATATTGTTATTGATGAAGGAGCATCTACGTGTATCATGTCGTTAAAATTTTTGAATCACTTAGTTCTCCAACCCTTAACTAGTCACCGAAAATCCTCAAAGCTTTTGACGGAAGAGGATTCCATCCATTTGGAATTTTGTAGGATCTACCTAATTTAGATGTGGAAGGAAAAACCATTAATTTAGATGTGGAAGTAGTTGATGCCCCTCTAGATTACAACCTTCTTCTGGGTCGAAGTTGGTCTTATGCTATGATTGCTATCGTGTCATCCATCTTTCGAATAATTATGTTTCCTCATCAAGGAAAGATTGTAAAAGTCGATCAGCTCTCATATTATTCGTCTGACCTAGCTTCTACTGATAGTATTCAACACATTGGAAAAATGACTTTCCCTTATGAGGATGTAGGAGTAGGTTTAATCAAAGATTTTGCTTTACTGGGAATTTTTTCTATGCCTCCACCTAACGTACTACATAATATTTCTAATATCAATATGATTACATTAATTACTATTCCATTTACTGATCCTTGGATAGTGCCTTTAGAGTCAGAACTGGATTCGTTCAATGGCGTGATGCCTTTGAGTCCTTTTGAGATAGCATATCAAGCAGTACAATCATTTTCCGATCCTTTATCAACTGATGTTGATCCAATGAATGTGATCAGTGAAAAATCATTTTCAACATCAAGCTCGGTTACAACATCAATTCCTGATTCTTTTCAACAAGTGTTTTATACTGATGAAAGCATTCGTGCATTTTTGTCTGTAGATGAATTACCATGGGATGATTTCCATCATAGGTCATCATTTTTATTTGAAAATTATTTTTCCTCTATTTTTACAACTCACTATGTCAAGGAAACTCAGGGTCCAATCTTGATCACAAATTTGGATTCTGAAGTAAATTTGGGGAATATTTATTCTACCATTCCTGTTGACATATCAGTAAAACCTGGAATTATTGAAAACGTTCATATAGGTGCTTCATGTACGTCAGATGAAATTTCCACATATAAAGCGCTATTTCAAGAATTTCGTGACATATTTGCCTGGTCTTATGAAGAAATGCCAGGAATCGATCCCAACATTGTCATTCATGAAATCAAGACTTACCCAGATGCTAACCCTATCAGAAACCGATTACATCCGATACATCCACGAAAATCTGCTGCCATTAAAGCCGAAGTTGAGAAATTACTGAGAGAAAGTTTTATTTATCCGATCCTATTAATGGATTGGGTGTCTAATATCGTCCCTGTTATGAAAAAACAAGGAACAATACAAGTATGTGTTGACTATAGGGATATTAACAAAGCTTGTCCTAAAGAAAATTATCCAACTCCTTATATCGACCAAATTATTGACGATTGTGCTGGAAATGAAATGTATTCATTCATGGATGGATTTTCTAGATACAATCAAATCAACATAGCCCTGCCGATCAACCAAAAACAACATTCATCTGTCCTTGGGGAATGTTTGCTTACTGTAAATTACCTTTCAAATTAAAGAATGCTGGGGAAATTTTTCAAAGGGAAATGTCATATGATTTTCATGACATTAAACACATTGTGCAACCTTATCTTGATGATTTACCTACTCATTCATTACATAGGGAAGATCATCCTACTCACTTACAAGCGATTTTTATGCGATGTAGGTATTATAAGATTCGCTTGAATCCACACGAGTGTGTTTTCTGTGTACAATCTGGTAGATTACTAGGATTTGTCATTTTGAAAGAATGCATTTGTGTCAACCCTTTGAAGGTTGAGGCCATTATCAATTTACCTCCTCCTTCCTCACTCCACCAACTCCAAAGTTTGAAGGGGAAAGCAAACTTTCTGCGCAGATTTATCCAGAACTATGCTGAGTTAAGTAAAGGTTTTACTAGGTTGTTGAAACAAAATATTATTTTCATTTGGGATGAGATTGATGATTGATATTTTGATGCTCTAAAACATGTGTTGACCCATGCACCGTTATTGCATCCACCCAATTACAACCAAGATTACTTTTTATACCTAGCAAGCTCAAATTCCACGATCAGAATGGTTTTAGTTCATGAAGATGAATTTCACAATGAACATGTGATTTAATATCTCAGTCATAATTTGAATCCAACTGAAATCAAATACTCACATGTGGAGAAATTGGCCTTGGCAGCAATTCAAGATGTCCAAAGATTTCATCATTACATACTGTTATGAAAAACAACAATGATCTTTGATTGTAACCCTATGATGTATATTTTGACCAAACAATTGCTAGGGGCCAAATACTCTGAATGGATTTTTATCCTATTGGAGTTTGATTTAGAATTTGAAAATTCTAAATCAAAGAAATCATTGGTGTTCGCCGAACTTATGTGTGACTTCCCAAATATTGAAACAGAAACTGTGGTAGAACATCCGATCGCAGATAAATCTTTGTTTCTTATCAGTACCATCGATCCTTAGTATGGAGATATCATCATTTATCTCCAAACCCAAAATTTTTGGCATGAACTATCACATTCACATAGAAAAAAAATCCATTTCCAATCTCAGCAACACAATATTTTTGGCGACACACTTTATCGTCGTGGTGTGGACTCTATTTTTCGATGATGTCTAACTCATGAACAGGCTAAAAATGTTTTAAATGACTGCCACTCTGGAGCATGTGGCATTCATATGTCTGGGTATGCCATAGCCTAAAATATATTGCGTGCTGGTTATTTTTGGCCATCCTTATTCAAATATTGTATTTACCTAGTCCGAAAATGCCACAACTGTCAGATTTTTAATCGAAAGATGCGTGCACCACCCGCTCCTCTTCACCCTATAATTGTTGTTGGTCCTTTTGCAAAATGGGGCATGGAATTCATTACATGTAACCCTCACTCGGCTGGGGGGCATGGGTATATTATTCTCGCAGTAGATTATTTTATCAAATGGGCCAAGGCGATGCCTACATTTGCGGCATATGGAAAAAATTCAGCTACATTCATGTTCAATCATGTGATTGCTCATTTCAATGTACCCCAAGCCATTATTACTGACCATGGGAGTCATTTTCGAAACATAATGATGAATGAATTGACTGATCAACTTGGCCTATGCATCTGCAGGCTAATGGTTAGGTTGAAGCTGTTAATAAATCTTTAACCACCATGATCAAACGGATTATCAAAATTCATAAATCGAATAGGCATACCATGCTTTTTTCAGCACTTTGGGCATATAGAACCTCAACAAAAACAACAACAGGGTTCACTCCTTTTCAACTGGTTTACAATTTAGAAGCTGTGTTACTGATTGAATGCAAGATACGTCACTCCAATTAGACATAGAGTTACTACCAGCTACCTCTGAAGAGGAAAAACACTTTTTGTACTTTGCTCAATTAGATGAGACTCAGTGCACCGCTGCATTAGGTACCAAAGCTCATAAAAAACAAATGAAACCTCAGTATGATAGGAGTGTTACACCTCATGTTTTTTCAGAAGGTGACCTAGTCTTAGTATATGATCAAGCTAATGATAAGCTAGGAGCTGGGAAATTCGAACCCATGTGGCATGCCCCTTATATTATCAAGCGAGTGCTTGCAAAAGGGGCTTATGAATTAACTGATTATGATGGGGTCTCTTTAGACAAACCCAGAAATGGGCTTTATATGAAGAGATATTATGCTTGATTATTGTGTGGAGATATTTCTTGTATATTAGTTCTTTTCGTAGCTAGTGTGCCTTAGATTAGAAGAGTGTGTCTAGTTTAAATTTTCTTTCACTACTATCCCTGCTTATCTGGATTACTCTTGATATTGCAGATGTTGACATCCCTTTAAACATACATTGGTTTTGCTGATGGTGCTTGTTGTAATACACAAAACATTGCTTCCATGGCTTGGGTTATTTACTCACCCACTGATGAGTTAGCATCTATGCATGGGGTAAGCCTCGGTCAAACAACAAATAATATTGCAGAATATAGCACAGTTATTGAGTTATTATCTGAATCCATTTCGTTTGGAATTCAGAGTTTGATCGTTAGGTTAGATTATGAACTCATTGTATTACATTTAAATAGAGTATACGAAATTAAAAATCCAGTGTTATTAAGATTGTTTTTAAAGGTTCGTCTCTTGGAACGAGAGTTTGATTATATTGAATATCAACACATTCCGAGAAATTTAAACACATTGGCTGATGCATTAGCTACTAGTGTTATAAACAGACATTTGCAACATTAAAAAAATAAATCAAAGCAACATTCGATACATGTTGGACCATATTGCCGGAAATAGTAGTAATATCATAGAATAAGAGTAGTGTTTTGAAAAAATATTACATCGTCCTCGATCATAGGTTTAAAACACCTTATGATCGGAAAAATAGTGATACAAAAAAAAAGTGTAATAGTCCGCATAATCATCCACTATCTGTGGTGATGATCATGGTAATATACTATAGCTTGTGCCACCCTACTTAGGAATCTTCTAAAATGACCAGGAACTCCCGTGACATGTCTCTATAGACGGAGAGGGATATCATCTATCGATGTCTCCGGAATGTCTATGGTCAACTGCTCCAAGTTGTGCTGTAGGTCAGTGAGAATTTTTGTTGCCTGATCCTGTGGTGGTGCAACAGGCTCTCTCCACTTCCTATCAAAGTGATGAAGAGTGGCTGGCCTTTGTGGACCAACATATGCATTTTAAAAATTTGTCATTAGTATTGGACGATTTAAAAAAAACAAAAACAAAATTAGAATTTAGAACACGTCAAAATGATTCTTACTTGACACATCCCACTGTGTTCCTGGAGGAAGGTACATATCATGATCGCCACGAAAATCCATCCCAGCATATGGAAAATATTCTATGGTGAAGATCTGGTTCTATAACCAATGGAAATAAGCCGGTGTGAATCGAACAACCTCACAACCCTCACTATGACGGGCCATCAGTGCTACCCATTGGACCATCTGACGCTCTCTGACTGTACCAACATCAACTGAGATAAGTTGGGGGGCAAGAGATGGAATCCTCTCCAGAGAAAATGTGACAACTATAGCTCCATACCCAAATTTTTTCAACTTTGAGTTTTTAGCTCTCATCAATTGGCCTTTTACATTAGCCAAT
This sequence comes from Pinus albicaulis, assembly GCA_034641835.2. Classification (NCBI taxonomy): domain Eukaryota; kingdom Viridiplantae; phylum Streptophyta; class Pinopsida; order Pinales; family Pinaceae; genus Pinus; species Pinus albicaulis. The sequence goes on along the minus strand of CM076583.1, from coordinate 134,631,049 downwards.
ACTTCTTCACACCAATTGAAGATGGTGCCTCTAAAACAATCAACAGCTATGTGAATTTGGGATCTGGTAGCTACATATGGAGCTGCGCTCCCACACAATCAGGTTAGAGTGAATGCAACCACTTTGAGTTCAGGATGGATAATGGTTTTTATCTCAATATGTTTATCCTTGGGATCAGCCTCCTCATTGCACAACTCTTGTTGAAAGCTAGTGACAGATTGGCCACCTGGCCTAGCCCCAAACAAGGAAATCAGTTCACCTCTCTTTGATAAACCGGTGAGGGAGTATATGTCTTCGAGATCAATTTAGAGCCGGTGATCTCCAATGATGAAACACTGCTCCTGAACATCCCATTTGTTTACTAACCATGTGAGTAGATATACTTGAGCCGTCATACCTTGAATGGCCCAAATTTTATATAGTCCGCAGCTTCTCAACACACGCAATGTGGGCGGATGTATCATTGCTGCCTCATCCACCTCCTCATGTTCACGTTCTCTCCATTCAATCATTGTAGATATCCTGCAATGGAAAAATTGAATAGAAACAATTGGAATGGAAAATTTTGGTTTATTTTGAGAGATTTCATCTTTTTTTTTTGTTCATGGCGCCTCTGCACCTTTTGCATATAGACAGTGCGGACCTTCACACGTGCTCTCTACAACAAGTGCGGAAGCCTGATAGTTTTCCTTTTGGAAAATTATCGGGGTCCGTAGGTGTCATGTGTATTACCTGCGGACCCCAGAGGGTGACTTTTTAAATTATTTTTTTCTCCCAAAAAACGGTTTTAAAACCTAAAATGAGAATGTAAATGGACAAAAATGAAGACGAAGATGATGTATATTACTCGGAGTTGACGATTTTCGATTCAGACGATATATTTTTCCGTAATCTCTTCTAGAACGTTTTTTCACCAAAAGCTCTCAACTTTTACTCTAAAATCAAATTGTAAAAATGATTTTGGAAAACTCCTTTTTATAAGAGTTTTTGAATAAACGAAATATTATTTTGCTTATTTTCCACTTTAAGAAGTTGTTTTTCGAACTATTTTTATTTATTAAAAATAGGTATGTTTAGTTTATGAGTTTTTGTACAGAATACAGGAATTTTTGGGTGAAATGATCATTTTGACAAGGAGTACACTTTTTATCACTTTTCTGAACTCGTTAAAAATTATGAAAAAGTGAAAACCATTTTATTCCTTTTTCTAACTCGTTAAAACTTACGAAAAAGTGAAAACCATGAGTACATTTTTATCCCTTTTTTGAACTCGATTAAAACTTACGAAAAAGAGAAAATGACGAGTATACTTTTATCACTTTTTCGGGCTCTTGAAAATTACGAAAGAGCGAAACCTTGGAGTTCTCTGTTAAGCCCTTTTCAAACTCTCTAAACATGAAAATATTTTCGAGTACTTGTCTATTCGAACTCGTTAAAGGAAATGAACAGTCGTCCCTTCAAGTATAAATTTACCCCTTTTCTGGACTGAAATGGACTATTTATGAAAAAGGTATACATTGACTAATCATGGTCAATAGAGTTCTCTCCTACATAATTTTATCCTTTTTTGGGCTTGAGAGACTAAATTTACGAAAAAGTACACCCACAGAGTTTTCTTAAGTTTTTCTTCTGACTCCCTAAAACTGAAAAACACCGAGTTTCTCCTATACTTGACTCGTTAAAACTTAACAGTAAAGGACCTGTCGATTACAAATAGGAACGAACCACTCCTAATAGGGTTTGATTTTATACTAAGTTGGACTCATCCGAAGGATGAGCTTATATAACAAGCAAATGTTATCCTCCTCAAGCTTGTCAAAAATAAAGAGGTACTTGCCAGAAATGGTGGGGGGAAAAGAGAGAAAATGAATCCAGTTGTCACACTTTGCTTAAAAGCAGTATACCACTCTTGAACATGACACTTTTTGTCACACTTCTACCTGGGTTGGAAAAATCCTTTGCCTATCAGTTAATCGAACCATATTGAAAGTATTCAGCTGGTTTCTGGGTATTAACTTAGGTCAATTGTTGCCAATTCATCTGCAGTGTCACAATGTGTTCAAGAGGACAGTTCAAACAAACCATTCATTTTCAAACATTTGTCTCCATTCACGTTTACCATCCCTGAGTTAGTCCTTGCAAAATATGTCTACAAAACTTGATCTAATGGTTTCGGGTCATGGGCTTTCCTATGACAGGTCACTTTCTATCGACGAAAACATATCATCTAGGAAGTTGGTCTAGAATCCTTCCGTACCTTAGAATCTGCATGCCTTAATGGTAGGTTTCTTGCCTTCGACGACATGTTGCATCATTGAACTTCGATCAAATGATTCCATGAAGTGTTTGACTTCAAATAATTTATTCACACTTCGTAGTTTGTACTGAGTACTTTGAGAGCCATTTTCATCATTGGTGGTTTCTCTCACACTTGTTAACTGTTCACATCATTGACTGGTAAGCAAGTGGTTTCTACCATATTCGACTTCGACACAATCAATCACATGGATAGAATCGTACTAGTTCAGGAAGCAGAAATCAAGACCCTGGATCTAGTTTCCACCATCCAGGATACAAGGAGTTTTATTATTCATTATGCAGTAGACTATTCATGATAGATGGCTACATCCATACGGTGTCTACTATTGATGTAATATTAGAATCATTTTTATATCAGAACAATTTTAGTTAGTTTTTTATCTGAGTATGGGAATGCCTCCATCAACGATGATATATATATATATATATATATATATATGTTTGCATTGAATGTTTTTACAGGTCTCAACCGGTGTGTCTACAAGCTAATCATCGGAATGATAAAGCACTTCACTCTTCGATTTCTCTCAGACTTCGCACTTTAAAGGGAAATATGTTACACATTATTTTTTCACCATGACATTTTACTGTGATATGGGTTCATCATTACCTATATAATGCTCCCTTAGAGGTCTACAACCCCAAAGTTCCTAAACCAATTCTTGGATTTGGAGAAAATCTCATAAAAATCATAAAAACACTTGTACCGCACTTTTACTTTTCCTTACCTGCGACACCGCACCTTTTTTCTCTATAAATTTCGGATCCTACTGCACGTTATATTCATTAAAGATTCAGACCCCCGTAAAAGATAAACTGAAGGCAAAATTAAGTTCTAGAAGCCCATTTATTTGAATATTCTCCTAGCTGGAAGCTTCTAGAAGGCGTTATCTAGTTGAAGCTTCACTCCTTCCTTTCATGAACATTCATCTCTTCATTAAAGGATCCTATTCCTTGGTATTTTGAGCTTAATCCCTTCATAAGAGGACTTTATCCCTTCCTTTTTGGAATTGAAAGCACTTCCCTTTTGCTATAAATTGAAGCCATGGTTCAGTCTCAAGGGTACTTAGAACTTGGTATTTTTGAGGAGAATTGCTTAAGAAACTTAAACTATATTTACTTATCATCATTCATATGAGAACGATTACATACTCATATGTATTCTAGTCTAGAGAGTGGAAAGGCTTGTCAGACCAAAGGAAAACGTTTGTTGCGGACCCCGGAAGGACTTGTACAACATCAAGGCGAACACGGTTGTAAGGTTTCTACTTTTATTTAAAGATAATACAAATGGATCCTATTTTCTCACTGATTTGTTTATGTATTTACTTGAATGTCATATTTCTTAAATTCCTTCATCATTAAGATAGATTTGTGATTTGTGAATTAGTATATTTTGCAGGTGCTTTTGATTCTCTTTGATGTCTTTGATTGCAGGTCTCAAGAGACGACTTCTTTAAAGCAACAGGAAAGAAGACTACAAATAGCATTGGACCACAGGTAGGTCCTTATCGTTCATCATAGATAATTATGAATCATATATAATCTAGAGGAATTAGTTTACATTTTTTCATTTGTTTCTAGATATCCTTAGGATACTAGGGAGATCTTTCTTGTCCGCAAGAAAGATTTATCCGCCTAACAATGACCCAGAGAAAACCTAATCGGTGTTTATTATTATTTTATAATGCATGATATGGATATCCATGTATCTGCCTTTGCCATATGGTACACCTATGAAAAAATCTCAGATTGACTAGATGATCACAAATACAATTTTATTTCCTTTACAAGGAACCTCGACCATTGGAACCTTGACCATCTCCTTTGCTTCACTTGAATCTGGAATTTTAACCATTTGATAACAACCATTCTTGGTTCATTTACATATTATTGGATGTCTATAGGACTTTTCATTTACCTTTTAGTGTATAACCTTGAAAAAAATGGAACATTGCTTTAATTTCCTCCATCAAATCCAAAATTTGGGTTAAACAGAGAAACACTTTAACTTAGTGCCCTCTTGGATGACTAGATATTTGAACTTCTTCAAAACCTTTTAGCTCTGAATCAAGTCCCACAATTTTCCATGTCACCTTCCATATCATCTTCCAAATCACCTTCTGCCATCAACTTGATCTTGCCACATGTCTTGATGTTGACCTATACCTGCCACTTGTCACCTGCCAATTATCTAGTTAGCGAGCCAAAAATTCTGATTCATCTTTCCATGTTTCTTGCCCTAATGCATCCATATCATCTATCTTTCCATGTAACCTGCTTGTGGTGACAGTTGTCAGCCTCATCACGTATGCCAAATGGCTGAGCCAAAATACAAGTATTTGGTAATGCAACTTGGACTTATTATTGCACTATTGTGTGCAGACCAGATACGTTGAGGAGTCAGATATCATATTTTATCTAGATGTCCACTCTGATCAAGATTCATCTAGATTATTTTGCATCTTGTGAGGATGCCCAAATTTTTTAAAGGGGCTGAATTATCATAATTCATTTGGACTTTCACCCCAATCATATTCATCATAATTCTTTGGCATCTAAATTCCTAACTTATTATGAATTTCATTTCCATTCTTCAGGCATAAGCATTGTTTCTTTGTTTGAATAGAACTTAATAAGAATAGGCTACCCCTGTAGAAAAAATCTACTTATCATTTCAACACTTATTAATGAATACACCTTTGACATAAATGACAACAAATTTCCAACAATCTCCCCCTTTGTTATTTATGGAAACACCACTAAAAATCATTCAGTCATTAATGTATTTGAGCTGAGAACTCCCCTTATTTGTTTTTTGATTGTTCTTATTTTTATGTCTAATTATTCTCACCCATTGAAATTCATGGCAAAGGGAATGTATTTAGCCTATTATAATGAAAATTCTTTCCTTGAACTCCCCCTATTACAACACATCTCTTCACTGAAAATTAGATTAATTGAAATCAGTGTGCTACTAGTCCTGCCTGTGAAGAAGAGATTACATCCATATTTCATCTAAGATATTCAAAAATTTCTATGGGAAGGGGATTGATAAATATATTTGAAACTTTCTCTTTGATGGAATGTATTCTATCTTGATAGTGTGATCAATAACTTTTTCTCTAAGGAAATTATATTTAATAGGTATGTGCCTTGTCTTAGAGATCATAACAAGGTTTTTATAGGTATTTATAGCACTAGTGTTATCACACATCAGGACTCATTTTGATCACCATTTACCTAAATATATTTTATATTTTTCTTCATCTATAGGACTTGAATGCAACATGATGTTGTTGCAATATATTTTTCCTCAGTTGTGGATAGAGAAATTTAAGTTTGTTTCTTGCTAAGCTATGAGACCAAATAACTTCCTAAAAATAAGGCTTCCCCACTAGTTCTATTTTTATCAACAACACTACCATCCCAATCTACATTTTTATAATCTTTTACAGCAATATTTGTGCTCCTTGGATACCATAAGCCAAATTTTATGGTGTCTTGTAGGTATCTAAATATTATTTTTAGCATTCACATGAGTCTCTTTTGGATTTGACTGAAATATACCGACTATTCCCACTACTTGCATGATATATTATCTTCAAGATGTTAAGTAAAGAAGGTTTCCAATCATGGAACTATACATGGTCTAATTTACCTCTAGATATTCATCATCCTTTTTGAGTTTACATCAAGTTATCATGGGTGTGTTCAAGGGTGAAAATTTTTCCATACCAAAGTTCTTCAATATTTATTTAAGATATTTGGTTTGGGAAATAAATATACCTCTTTTTGATTGATGAACCTACAAGCAAAGAATAAAAGACAATTAACCCAATAGACATTTCAAACTCTTTCTCCATATCTGCCACAATTTTTTTTTCATAAAATCAACATCACTTCCAAAAATTATGTCATCTACATATACAACAATGACCAGTAAATCATCATTCTCAACTTTGATTTAAAGGTTATTATTTGCTACCCCTTTCTCGAAAATTTGTTGTGAAGGTATTTATCCAACCTTTAGTACCAAGCCCTAGGATGGTTACTATTCATACCATGGGTTTCGTAGACTAGAGAAGATAATTCTAAGAACACTAAATAAAAATGGTGCATCAAAAAGGATGAATAGGAAAATGGAGCGTATAAGGAGTATGAGATTGCATGTAGGATTTTCCTTACAATTTTTGGTATATGTTGTTGATATTTTTTTTTACATAAGAAATAAATGGCATTCAAGTTCCTTGGATGATCTGAATGGAATGTATTAGTTTTGTTGTGCTAAGTACCCAAACAGTAATTAAATTGTGTGCATAAGGTTCACTGAAGTTTGCAGGTGAAACAAATGGTTTTATCTTAGTTAAACATATTTCTATGTGAGGTTAAAGCATGTAAATTGCTTGTATAAAACTATACATTAGTAAATAACAGAGAAATAAACATCACATGTAACAATACTCAACAAATTTGATGAAGCAGTTCACCCCTTCTGGGCTACATCTGCTGGTCCATCTCCCAATGGCATGTCCCTCATATCTTGTTGCTCAAAAATGGTAAGTACATGTGAATAAAAGCCCCAAATGGTTGTGCTTTCTATAAAAAAAACTTCAGAATACTTGAATTAGTCAAGAATGACTATTCATTTGCAGAAAATAGAGACTGGATGCTCAATACACTGAAAACACCCTAGTGGCACTAGTGGTTCCTTGACCTCTCCTAAAGCTAAACCTGCACAATATGACCTCTGATGGCTCTAAAAACTTTGCCAATTTGTTCATAATTCCAGAATACCCAAAATTGACTATTTTTTCATCAAAATTGGTCGAATATCCATGGAGTTATGGCCAAAAAAAAAAACTGCCCAATGTCCCTTAAAAAACTCCACTAAATGTGGAGGAACTCCAGAAAAGTCCAAAAAAATAGCTTCACCGCCGAAATTAGCGGTTCTGCTAGAATCTCCGCCAGCTAGACCACCGAGACTGGCAGTTGCAATAAATTATAACTCTTCACATGTGATCACTCTGCAAAAAATGTCGGATTAACTGCTAGCTTAACCGTGAAATTATATGCTGCGGAGGCATGTGACCATCGCGTAACTGACGCCAGAGGTTACGATTTGTAGGCCGCCAAATGTTTGCAATAACTTTAACAACCTGCCATGTGATAGGTCCTGGAATCCCACCGATGGTTTAACATTTGATGCTGCGGTTATTGTGGATGCCAAGGTTCTTAGTGTTGGACGTATGGAGGGGGGGCTGGCCCTTCAGGGCTGGCATCCCCATCCCCCAACTTTACAGCACGTAAAACCTAAATATGTGTTAAGACCCTTAAGGTTTAAGAATTAAACCTACGGTGTGGTGGTCAGGCGTATGGTTAGCCGGCAACAAGTGATGTGTTCGACTCCTGTGGCCTATCAAAATTTTCACATGGCCATTAGTCCTCCGGCCTGGGGCCACTTGGCAGCCTCCAGGTAGGCCACTTGGTGCCCGTTGATCGGCCCAAAAACCATAATATAAAAAAAATATATATATTTTTTAAATTTTTTTTGTCAAAGTCAAACTGAGTCAAACTGTCATTTTTTGGAGTTTACAAGGTCTTTCAAACCTTCATAACTTCTCCATACTACCTCTATTTTGCGAACCGTTTACGGTGCTAAAATCACATCAAAGAGAACTGTTCGGTCGCTCAGGTTGCAAACACTTTTGAGAACTTTCATTTTTGAGCATTTTTGAACAATGGACACACCTCCCCACTGGGAAGATTTTGGAGCCCAAAAGCTCTCTGGACTACTGAAAATGAAGATGAGGATACTGTGTCCCCACTCTTCCAATATTAATCCACTGAAATTTCCCTAATTTCATTAATTGGAGATTTTCATGAAACGACAAATTTTTCCTTGATTTCGTTGACCAGCCATTGCTACCTTTGACATTGTCATGCTGCACATTTTCGAAACTTGCAGAATAGCAACTTAACTTTGCAGTAAACATATTGTTTCTACATTGGTCTATAATCAAAGGAAACTGAAAATTACTTTCACCTTGCACCCTATCCTTATGGAAATTTTTGCTGAATTTGCTTTGAGCTTGTGTCGATTCCTGACCAAGTTTCTTTGCTGTTGTAGCATGCCTTTATGAAAGCATCAATGATCATTGCTGAATCTTGTGCCTTCTTTGCTAAGTTGATTTTCCCTCTCTTGGAACTTTGCAACTTCTTGCACCGACACTTTGTTTTCAACATCATTCGACACCAAGATCGACTACTGCAACTGCTTGTCATATGCTTTCAAATAAAACCTGCTTTCAAACTGAAAAAAATCATTACATATATCAACATTTACATGAAAAGGATTATGTAAAACTTATCTTTGTTTAATCATCATCAATGTCAAGTTTTGGCTTGCATTGACAAGCCTCTTCATTTGCTCTACATTAACTAAATAAGAGTCTAGTTTTTTGCGATGAGCTCTCACAATATAATCCTTTCCATCTTTAAATAAATGGTACTTGTTCTCATGGTAATGAAATATATCTTTCCTGTCATACAAGTAAGGACTGCCCAACACCATACCTCTTATATCAAGCGAAACAACATCTAATTCAACCGTGTCAATGAAATGTATCAGTGTTATTGCAAAGTGCAACATGCACTTCTTTGAAACCTATAAATTTGCATCCTTACAAATCCAGCCAAGTGGATATGGTTTTGGATGTGGAATGGTCTCATGATTTAGTTTCTTGACTAAGTCTTCAGAAATAAGGTTCGCTTGTGACCCACTGTCAAATAGTGTGTCAACCTTGGTATGTTTGGAAATGAGCCTCACATTAAACAGTTCAATTCTCTTTTCTTCACTTGGAGCTTCTATGTGACAGTTAGAAATACTAGAACTCGGTTTATTTTCATTCTCTTTCCCCTTTATGTTCTTTAGTCCCATATCTATGATTTTTGTTTCATCTCCTGATTTCGATCCTATATCTTGTTCAGCTATTGCAACTCTCTTACCTTTCTCCTTGGATTTCTCTTTGGCTTTAAAACATTCTGGTTTCAACTCTAGATGAAGTTTCCAACAATGGTCCTCATCATGGCTTGTTTTCAAACAGTTTTTGCGGAAGAATTTTCCCTTCTCTTTTCTAGTATTTGCATTTCTCTTTTTCTTCCATTTGCCTTTAAACTCACTTTCCTCATTCCCATCGAAATTTTGTTTTCCCCTTGCCTCTAAATGTGTGGCTTGAACACAAACCTCATCTAGGCTTGTAGGACCTTTGAACATGAGAATGGTATGTCTTAGGTAAGTATGAAAAACTCCTATATACTTGAGTAAAGTGTCTTGGCTATGCAAATCTACTCCTAGTAAAAGAGATCTTCTTCTAAATTCTTGAGTATACACTTGAACATTTTATCCTTTCAATTGTTTAAAATTTTTCCAGTCCATTATGGCTTTTTTCATGTGAGCTAATGGATAAAACTGTTGTTTTATTTCAAAAATGAAATCAGTCCATGATAAGATAACCTTACCATATTTCTTGATCTCCTCCTTTGTCTTGGCTTTGCACCAAACAATTGCTGCACCTTCCATTCTCAATGAAGCTAGCTAAATTTTGGTTTCGTCATCATGAAAATTTTGAATTCTCAAATAAACCTTTAATTGCCTAATCCAATTATCTAGCTTTTCTGCATTAACTTCACCATCAAACATTGGCAAATTATACTTAACATCAAGTTTTAGAAAAGGAATTTTACCAGTGTTCTTTGACTTGTATGGATGATGTACTGAAGATGAAGTAGAGGTTGATGAAGAGGAAGATGAGGGTGATGATGGCGACTTTCCACTGTCTCCATTTCCTCCATTACCCTTCTTGGATTTATATTTATCATTATGGCCTCCTAACGATCCATCTCCTTCCTTGAGAAGTTTCAACCCTTTTCCTTCAAGTCTCTCATTTATTTCTTGATAAATAACTCTCACCATTTTAGTCAAGGCAAGAAATTCTTTTCTGAATACTCTTTCTTCCTCCTTGGGATCAACTTCTTCATGGATTTCTCCTTCTCTTGAAGTCATGCTTATGACTTCTTCTGCTTTTCTTTGAGGTGAAATTGAAGATGGAGATAATGGCACTCTTTCCATCCTTGGATGAGGATTACTTTGAACTTTCACGAATTAACCTTCTCCTCTCTTAAGCTTCAGCCTAGTAAGCATTAAAACTTTGCAAACTGTTAAACAAATTCTTTGCACAAAGATTAAACATAGAAAATACTCTAGCTTAACTCAATTCTCAATATAATGCTCAACTTGAGCTCTCATACCAACTTGATATGAATGGAATGTATTAGTTTTATTGTGCTAAGTATCCAAATAGTAATTAAATTGTGTGCATAAGGTTCACTGAAGTTTTTAGGTCAAAAAAATTGTTTTATAATAGTTAAACAGATTTATGTGTGAGGTTAAAGCATGTAAATTTCTTGTATAACATTGTGCAATAGTAAATAACAGAGAAATAAACATCACATGTAACAATACTCAACAAATTTGATGAAGCAGTTCACCCCTCCTGGGCTACATCTGTTGATCCAGCTCCCAATGGCATGTACCTCATATCTTATTGCTAAAACATGGTAAGTAAATGTGAATAAAAGCCTCAAATGGATTTTATCTCTATAAAAATAGCTTTAGAATGCTTTAATTAGTCTGGAATGATTATTCATTTGCAGAAAACAGAGAATGGATGCTCAATACACTGAAAACACCCTAGTGGCACTAGTGGCTCCTTGACCTCTCCTGAAGCTAAATCTGCACAAGATGACCTCTGATGGCTTTGAAACCTCTAACAATGTGTTCAGAATGTCCATATTACCCAAAATTGACTATTCATTCATCAAAATTGGTCGAATATCCAAGGAGTTATGGCCAAACAAAAAACTGTCCAATGTCCCTTAAAAAACTCCACTAAATGTGGAGGAACTCCAGATAAGTCTAAAAAAATAGCTCTACCACCGAAATTAGCGGTTCTGCTAGAATCTCCGCCAGCTAGACCGCCAGGACTGGTAGTTGCAATAAATGTTAACTCTTCACTTGTGATCACTCCGCGACAAATGTCAAACTAACCGCTGGCTTAACTGTGAAATTATATGTTGCGGAGGCATGTGACCATCGTGTAACTGACCAACCGCCAACCGTTTGTGACCATCACACAACTGACCAACCGCCAACCATTTGCATTAATTTTAACAACCCGCCATGTGACAGGTCCTGGAATCCCACCAACAGTTTAACGTTTGATGTAGCGGTTATCGTGGAGGCCAAGGTTCTTGGCGTCGGACGTATGGAGGGGGGGCTAGCCTCCAGAGCCCCCAATCTTACAATGCGTCAAACCTAAATATGTGTTAATACCCTTAATATTTAAGAGCTAAACCTGCGGCGTGGCGGTCGGGCGTATGGTTAGCGGGCGGCAGGTGTTATGTTTGACTCCCGTGGCATATCTAAAATTTTACATGACCATTAGTCCTCGAGCCTGAGGCCATGTGGTAGCCTCCAGACAGGCCATGTGGCGCCCATTGATAGGCCCAGAAACCATAATATAAAAGAATATAATTTTTTTTAAATTTTTTTGATAAAGTCAAACTGAGTCAAAATGTCATTTTTTAGAGTTTACTGGGCTTTTCAAACCTTCATAACTTCTGCATACAACCTCTGTTTTGCGAACCGTTCATGGTGCTAGAATCGAAACGACGAGACCTTTTTGGTCTCTCAGGTTGCAAACACTTTTGAGAACTTTCATTTTTAAGCATTTTTTAAAATGGACATGATCTCCTGATCATTAGATGGCGACATTCTATAGAAGGCATGGATAGGTAAAAATGTAAACTACACATTTCTAAATACTTTCAGTTTTGAAGAATTTGTCCATATTGATAGAGAAAATAGAAAAAAAATTAGGAAAAATCTAATAGATGTACTTTTATTGGATATGGAGTTAATGATTTTGGATACCATTTATGGGATATAAGAATTTCATAATCATTAGGAGTAGAAATGTTGTATTCAATGAGATTGTAATCAACAAAGATCAGTTGCAAGGTAAGAAGTTGGAAAAGGAAAACACATAATACATAATTTTGAATGAAATCTTATAAAACTAAATTCCAAAGGTGAAAAAAAAATCAAAATGTTTAACAACAACAACATTAACATGTGCCTCAGACTACTACAAGTATTGTTTAAAGATCAACCAAGTTAAGTAAAATATTTGAATGATACTCTCATTCATTGTATTTGTATTGTTAACTGATTTTGGTGAACTAGAAAGATATGAAGAAGAAACATAGATATAAAATACAAAAAAATGGGAGAAAGGCATGAAAGAAGAGATGGACTTCTTGGTTCATAACCAGTGGTACTTGGTCTCGTTTCTTGCAAGAAAAAGGACATTACAAAATAAATGGTTTTACATATTGAAGGGAGAAGACGGAGGAAAAAATAAGTACAAGGCAAGAATTTTTGTAAATGGGTTTTCATAGAATAAAGTTATATATTTTGATGAAATATTTACAATTTTAAATTTAGTGGCACTAGAAGATTTGCATCTTGATAAATCAGATGTAAAGATAAATTTTCTTCATGGGGACTTGGAGGAAGATATTTATATGCGACAACCATAGGTATATGAGGTTATAGGGAAGGAAAACTTAGTATGCAAATCAAAGAAGAGCTTGTATGGTTTAAATAAAGCTCCAAGGCAATGATATTTGAAGTTTGACAGGTTATGATGCCATAACAAGGTTATTGTAGATGCTACTATTACTAGTGTGCTTATTTTGAGAGACAAAATAATAACATATATATTATCTTTTTATTGTATTTAGATGAAATTTTTGGTGTATGGTATAACATGAAATATATAAATATTCTGAAAAGAAAATCAGCTAATTCATTTGCTATGAAGGATTTGGGTGCAATAAAGAAAATCCTTCATATGAGAATAACAAGAGATAGAAAAAATCATAAATCAAAATTTCCTCAGAGTGAGTACATAATTTTTATTTGGAAATATTTAAAATGAAATATGCAAAACCAATTAGTACACCTTTGTATGGTCATTTAAAATTGACTAAAGAAATGTGTTCCAAGATACAGGAGATGACACACTACATGTCCAAGGTTCCATATTCATCAATAGTTGATATCTTGATGTATGTGATGGTGTGCACAAGGCTAAATATTGCACATGTGGTAGGAGTTGTGAGTGGATATACAAATAATCCAATAAAAGAGCATTGGAAAGAATTAAAGTGGATTATTAGGTATTTTAGATGTACTATTTCTCAAGAATTATTATTTGGAGGCTCAAAAACATTGTTCTATAGGTGTTATAGCATCATTTACCACTAGCATATACTTGATGACATATACATTGGCCTTGGGCAACCCTTCCCTTCAGACTTGGACATATTTCTCAAAAAACAATTTCTTAAAACCCATACGTGACCATGCCCAGACTTTTCCACGTATACACATGAGTCCATACATAGATAAATGCGTCTACCTTTTTAAACATTAAAAAATATAAAATTTCCCTATTTTAGAGGTGTGGTTTATGGTTGTTCTTGTAAATTAACTACCCCAGCCCGTGGCCTAACTATTCCCAACTGAAAAAACTAATTTGAGGGAGTATAAAAGCCCCTCAAGGGAATGGCCTAAGGGGGGAAGAGAGAGAGAAATATATATATTATATGCTATTGGAGCCCTATCCAAGTCTGATATATTCCCTATGCCTCCTGCACTTCCCAGATATTTTCAGGAAACCCTTGTTTCCGTGAGATGTTCATTCACCCTATGTGACATCCATTGTGCACTATTCTTGGAAGAAAACTTGAGAGGCTAGGGCTGGACGGATCTAGAGGACAGTATGCTTGAAGGCCGTGGTAGATTTAAGGTGATCTCTCCACATTTATTTACTGTACACGTCATTAATAACATAAGTTCCATCTTGTTCCTGATGTTTATGTGTCAATAATATTTTATACATGTGTAATGATCTTAAATTGTTCATTTAATATTGTTTTTTGTAAGATTATGCCTGCTTTTCACTAACATCTAGAACATATATATGTTCTACAACTAGGATTTTGTGCTTGTTCTTTGCTGGTTTACATATTTCAGAGCACAAAGAGTTGCAGGGGGTTTGCACCCCGCGGGATCTACTACAACCGAAGGATATCGGGGTAAGGTCTGCAACCTGCAAATTCTAGTTTAATGCATAGAAGTTGGTTAAGTGTGTCCTTCTTGTAATGACATGCCCCTAATTTGTGAAGGTTTATCAACCCAAGACCTTAGGGTAACATTTCCCGAAAAAAAAATGGTGACTCCACTGGGGATTACACTCGTGTAATTCCTAGTTTGGGTTGTTTACCTATCTTGTAGGTTTCCTGATAGGTTTTATCACTTTTTACAGTCTAGTAAGTATTTTTTCAATCAGACAGAAGACCTGGTCCCTTGATCAGGCTTGAATTTTTTCTTTTTCCTTATCTTTATTTCCATAGGAAACTTAGTCTCTGCATAGTCACGTATACCTCCAGTATTTTCCAAAGGGACCTGTGTATATGCGAGTTTCCTTCGTTACAGTCGCATATACATGCTAGTTGCATACTGCAAAATCGCGTATGCCTGGAAAATTTTGAAAATTTGAGTTTCTAGCGTCTATAGTCCTTTTTATCTGTGGTGAGAAATTCCTATGGTGTCTTTAAGGTGTCTGGACTGTGTTTATGGTGATTGCATATATTTTTCTCTCTTGTTTTTGTGAAAACCTAGCCATTTGGTAGTTTGCATTTCCCGTGTGATTGAAATTGCGGCTGAAGCAGCAAGATCTTTTCCTAAAGTTCTTGGCTATTCTGGTCATTCAGAATAGTAAGCCTCTTCTTGTTTGCTCTTCTTGGCCCTATGCATTGCTCCAGTTGTGGTTTTTACCTTCTTGGCCTATCTTGGTTTTCTTGATTTCTTGGACCTGCCTTGTTGCGAATCTTAAAGAATATATTTTTGGTTTTTTGAGTTGTTGTTCTCTGAAATATTATACTACTGTACTAAATCAATTATTTGAGTTTTCTGTTTCTTTTTGATCATTTGAGTCCCGCTACAAAAGTAGCATAGTTGGATTGAGCACCTTGAAGCCTTGTTGAAACTTATTTTGTTTGATTCCAGTTATTGAGTAGTTTATGCTTGCCTTCTTAAAATATTGTTTCTTCCATTATAAGTGAAAAGCCCAAAAAACATTTTTGTTTTCCATAGCTTTTTCTTTAGGTTTTTTTTTACGGTTTCATCATATCTTTTGAAGCTTTTTTGTTGGTTTCTAGGCTTTGGTTCTTGGATTTATTTTGAAGGAAGTCTTTTCTTGATTTCTCTCTTTTATATCGAGTGAATTTTGGTGTTCTTATGCATAGGATTTATGTTTGGAACTAGCCTTGTTTTTCTGTCAAAAAGTTATTGAACCATTTAGTTTCTAGAGACTCTTTTTCGCTTCTTTAGAGTTAGCATATTAGGATTTGCATATCATTGGTAGTTTGCATTAAGTGCATTTGAACATTTTTAGTATTTTTCATATTTTTTTGGATCGTGTGAAGTATGAGTTTCTGAAAAGGAAAAATTGAAGTTTTTTACTTAATTAGTTTCATAGAACCCATGTAGAGATCGCTTTTCATCGAAAGGAAATTGTTGCACTTGCATGTAACTAGCTTTTCATTGTTTTCTTCTGCGTCATCAAACACCATCAGTTTCACTTCCATACACCCTTGACTTAAGTAACAACCAATTTAAAATAAGCGATATAATTAAAAGAAACTAGAAGTTTTTGTATCATTGTCATTAATCATAGACAAACTAGCTAGGTTGTAGGGCCTTGGATTAGGTGAGTGTAGAGTTAACTCTCTAAGGCCGCTGAAATTGTTAAACATAGAAAGTTTATTAAAGAGAGAAATCCAACACCGTTAAGTGGACCGGGAAAGCTCTTCTACAGAGAGTCAAGCACGAGGGATAGTGTAGGCAGATAAGAGAGATAACCCCTCTCCTATTTGCTGAATCTTGACCTAATACCGTTCTGCCAACTACCGATACGGATTGGTGCCCTTAGTTTCCTATCCTAGGGACCACACAGGTGACTGCGGGGGGAATACCTGTGGTACCTGAGACAGCCATTGCATCACTTCCATTAGTACTTATGGAGGGTGCCCTTGTGAAGATTGGGGACTTGCACCGGAACAAGATGTTGTTAGGAGGTCAGCGTAACTATTTCTGTTACCTTCGCTAGTAGGCCTGAAGCGTAATTACCCCATACTATTTTCAGAAGGTCCTATTATTTCAGTTTCTTGTATTTTGGTGTCCGGTCCTCATCACCCGGAGTGGAAATACCTGAGAGCTACTTGTCTGGCTGTATCTTAGGAACTTTTTATAGTGTGCTCTTTGCTCCTAGGTTTCTTAGCTTCTTATATTTTTTGAGTTTAAAATTAATCTCTTAAAGTGGCTGGCCGATTGCCTCATCAATCAAGGAGGCTTCCTAGGCTTTCTCCCGCAAGTGCTAAGCCTTCTTCAAGAAGGCGTAGGAGTAATACGGTGGGTAATTTTCAGCCGGTGGTTTCGAACACAATAGAGAGTGATCCTAAATTGGAGCTTGTTGTTTCTATGGGTGGTTCTGGTGTCAGTGTCAGTGTAGCGAGGAGTTCTCCACTCATCTATAGAATTTTATTTCTAGTAGAAGAAGTTGAAGTAGAGGAAGTCCCTCAGCCTGTTGAGTCTCTTTCATCTCCTCTTCCTACTAGTTGTCCTGACATTCTTCGGTACTTCGGGCCCAAGTCTCAGAGATCGGCTAGTCCTTTTCCATCATATCCCTTTCTTTCGATGGCCACGACTAGGAACAAAGATTTGGCTGTGAACACTGAAAGTGTTCAGACTCCTCTTTCAGTTGAAGGAGGAGGAACTATTAGCATATCAAAAATCACTTCTATTGCTGCCATGTTTGGCTCTGGAAACACCCAGGTACATGCTTCTCAATCTGGTCCCTTTTCTTATGGAATGCCCACTAGTGGAATTCCCTTTTTCTCCTTTTCTGCTGCTTCAGCTGCATCCGCACCCATACCTTCTATGGCCAGTGGATCAGCTTCGTTTCAAGGGTTCCCCTTTGGAAGTGGGCATATCCCTCATTCAAATCCTTCCTTAGGATCCTTGCCTTTCACCTCTCAGAGTCAAGATTTCAATCCTTTTTCTAGAGGTCAAAGCTCTAATGTGTGGGATGGAGCATACTTCTGCAGGCGTTAGGAAGGTCACACTAGGGGAATTTTGAGGTCTAAAATGGGCCTCCTAAGGAAATTATAAAATAATAGTGGAAAAAATCAAATAAGATTTGATGACATCATCAAATTTTAGAGGGAAAAATGAAAAAACTATTTTTTCAATTCATATTTTCAACTTATCTCCCAAAAATTTTCCTCAAATTTCGAGCGGGAGTACTCGTTGGATGCGGAATTTAATTCCTCGTCCAAGGAGTACCCATGTTGCATACTTTCGATGGGTCCTACTACATGAAAAATGAGAAATACATAAAAAAACGTGATTACAATCACGTTTTTTATGTATTTCTCATTTTCGTGTAGTAGAGTTCATCGAAAGTATGCAACATGGGTACTCCTTGGATGAGGAATTAAATTCCGCATCCAACGAGTACTCCCGCTCAAAATTTGAGTAAAAAATTTGGGAGATAAGTTAAAAATACGAGTTGAAAAAGTAGTTTTATTATTTTATTATTTTTTAATATTTTTACCCTTTTACTTAAAAAATGGTGAATCATCCCCCATGGTTGACATCATCATCTTGAATCCTATTGGTTCTTATAAAGTTTGTTTTGGTTGTACATTTTTCTTAGGAGGCCCATTTTAGACCTCAAAATTCCCTGTGTTCTTCCTTTGGTCGACGAGAATGCTGCTGTCATTCTGGTGCCTTCAGGGCTTTCATTTTCAAATGCTTGGAACCCTTACCAAGGGGTTTTTTCTTCATTCAATACCTTGGTTGGAGGGAATGTTCCTGTGTATAGTAACTCTATGTTGGGAGGGGGTCCTTCTCCAAATTTTGGGTCACAAGGATTTTCTTATGGCCCAGAATTTTCTATGTACAACATCTGGCAACCTGGTGCCTCAACAAATTTAGGTTATTATTTTAAAAATGTGGGGAATCCTTCCTATGGGGGATGGAATTCCCAGGCTCCTCCACACTTACCATTTCTGGAAACGTTAAACTTTCCAGATCTATCAAAATTTACTAACGATCCTATTAAGTACAATGGGGTTGACCTCTAGGTCTGAAATACAGGACATTAGTTTGAAGCAGAAGGCGCGAGGATCCGGCCAGATCACGTCACCACTTTCCATTTATGGTGTTCATAGAACTCCCTGATCGATGACTCGATTAGGTTGAGATTATTTCAACGAACCTTAATTGGAAATGCGGCCAAATGGTACATAGAGTTAACTGGGGGCAATTTTTCTACTTTTGGAGAATTGGCTAGCATGTTATTAAATAATTTTTAGTTTCGTGTCAGTTATGACGCCGAGACTGACCTCCTCACTAATTTTTAGCAGGACAAGGCAACTCACATTTCTGACCATATTTAGGAATGGCGAAGAAGGAAGAGGCTCATTAAAGCCCAAATCCTGAATGAATTCCTTCTTGAATGGTTTTTGAAATCTTTACAGCTGGAAATTTCTGAGGATGTATCCCTTTTAGGGGTATTTTTTGAAGAGTAGGCTATTTTTAGGGCTCAACAACTAGAACTAATTTATTCTTAGTCTGGAGTACTTAATAAAATTTTTCCAGATGCTCCTCACTCCAAACTGGACTTAGCCAAAACTAAACCTGGTCCTCATGTTGATGGGCTTATCGATTCAATCGATAACATTACGTCTAACTTGCTAAGTCAATTGCAGCAGTTGTCTATACAATCTGCTTCTTCTAGTCAGGCTATGCCTTCAATGTCAACTCCTTCCCATTCCTTGGCAATTAATGATGTTCAAAATTCTAACCCCAAAGGAAATCAATAATCCGATGGGAAGAAGAAAGGACGGAATAAAATGAAAAAGGACAAGGATGGGAAGGGGAATGAGAACAAATCCAACGATCATGTTGGAGAGGGTAAAAATGATAATAAAAATAAAGTGAATTTTCCATACAAGTTGTGCACTGGAGACCATCTTAAGCATCTTTTCCCTAAAATTCAAGATGCACAGTGCTTTTTAGCTCAACATGGTTCTTCTAGTTCCCAGGTTGCGTTGACAAACCCTTTTCCCCAAGGGCAACAATTACTTGCTGGCGCAAATCCAAACCCTGGAGCTCCTTCTTGGGGCAGCCAGGAAGGGGAAAATACATCAAACATATACATGATGAGTTCTCACGTAGATATCGCTACGAGATCTTGTAATTATGGCAAAGCTGAGTGTTCGAAAGCTAAGGGTGCTCTTGATAGTGCTGAGCCACTTCATATTATAAGGCCGACTGTTGAGCCTATACCTCGTATGCTGAAAGGGTATTTGAAGTGTACGACGATCAATCCTCATATCTAGGCTGCCCAGAACTACTCGATTGTAGAAGATCTGGCTCAAAGTCCTTGTGCCATGTCTGCGTTAGAGGTGCTCCAGTCTTTTCCTGCTCAACGGAGTGCTTTGCTCACTTCTATTGGCGCGTTGATCCAAATAATTCTCTAATGATTACATTTGACATGTTTAATTTTAAAAAGAGACTTCCTCATCATATGAATTTCCATATTAGGTCGACTTATCGGAAATTCAATATCTTTCGAATGATCATGGATGAGGGTTCTTTCACGTGTGTAATGTCTCTTGCATGCTGGAAGGGTTTTGGATCTCCCGCAGCTGTTCCTTGAGCCACTCTCTTGACAATGTTTGATGTTCATTCTCATAGGCCGCATGGTATTGTTCCAGCTTTGCCCATCTATGTTGGGGGAAAAAATGTTAATATCGAAGTTGAGATAGTCGATGCAAGCTTAGACTATAACCTTCTGTTGGGGTGAAACTGGATCTATGAGATGGATGGCATTGCATCCTCATTATTTCATATTGTTTGTTTCCCTCACGAAGGGAGAATTGTCACAATTGGCTAAATATATTGTTCTCTTGTAGATCTGAACGCATCTTCTGACTCAACCATTCCTTTGGTGAAGGATACCAAGCAACCTATTGAGAATCTGGGGGTTGGAATGTACACTTCCTTGATGGGTACTTTTGATCTTCCGCCTCCTTTGGTTCATATCAATGCTATTTCATCCTCCAAGGTTCCTATTCTAAGATATTTCTTCAGAACTCATTATTTTTCGGACCCTTAGACCTTACCTTCTCCTACCTCCACATTAGAAAAAGGTCAAGTGGGTGGAATGGAATTTCTTATGTCTACAGCTGAGATTGCTTATAGCTCTATTGTTGACTCTACATATTCCATTCCAGTTTCTCTTTCATTAGAGGAATTGGATGGAGATGTGGCTCCCACTTGGAATCTCAATTCATCTTCGGCTTAGGATTACCTTGATACCACTCTTCCATCTGAAGAGGCCATCCTTGAAGCAAATACTGGGGTAGAGAGATCGTGGGATGATTTTCATCATCGACCTTAATTTATACCGGACTTGCACGAAGTTGAATCAAGTTTCCCTAGCCCTCAGTCTTCTGGTCCTGTTCATCGAGTCCTGAACCCTTTAGCACCAGCATAGGTTTTTGCTAAAGGGAACATGGCTGTTATTTCTCTTACTACCCCAGTAAACATCTCCAGAGATCCCAACATCATAGAGAATGTCTTCATTGGAGCCGAGTGTTCTTCTGAAGAGATTCAAACTTACACCGATCTCTTACGAGAATTTCAGGATGTATTTGCTTGGTCTTATGAGGAAATTCCTAGTATAGATCCATCTATTTTCCAAAATGAGATCAAGATATACAAAAATGCTAAGCCTCTTAGGCAAAATATTCATCCGGTCAACCCTAGGAAGGAAAAATCTATCAAAGCTTAGGTAGAGAAGCTGCTTAATGTGGGTTTCATTTACCCCGTTCCTTTAACTAAGTGGGTTTCAAATCCAGTTCCTGTGGACATGAAACAAGGAACGATTCGAGTTTGCATCGATTTTCGGGACCTTAATAAAGCATGTCCTAAAGATAATTACCCCACACCGTTTATAGATCAGATCATCGATGAGTGTGCGGGGAATGAAATATTCTCCTTCATGGACAGTTTCTCTGGTTATAATCAAATTAATATCTGTCCTGAAGATCTGCATAAGACTACATTTAATTGTTCCTGGGGTACCTTTGCTTACAAGAAAATGCCTTTTGGCCTCAAAAATGCTGGAGCTACTTTTCAACGGGTCATTTCTTACGCCTTCCATGACATCAAACATATTATTGAGGAATATTTGGATGATTTAGCTACTTGTTCTCACAAGATAATTGATCATCCTTCTCACCTCCATCAAGTTTTTGAACGATGTTGATATTAAAAAATCTGGTTGAACCCGAACAAGTGTGTTTTCACTGTCACATCTGGTCTGTTGTTGGCATTCATCGTGTCTATGAAGGGATTCATGTAGATCCCTTCAAGGTTGAGGAAATACTTCAGTTGCCTCCCTCGTCTTCAATTCATCAACTTCAAATTCTGCAAGGAAAAGCTAATTTCCTACGGAGATTCATCGTAAATTATTCCGAGATTACAAAAGGATTTATGATATTATTAAAGAAAGGAGTTCCATTCTTTTGGGATTACTTTTCTCAATGCTCATTCAATGCTTTGAAAAAAGCATTGACCTCTACTCCTTTACTGAGTCCACCCAGTTATAGCAGGGATTTCCTCTTGTACCTCGTGGCAGCAGAATCTACCATTTATATGGTTCTTGTTTAGGAAGACGATGCTCTTTCCGAGCATGTTATATACTACCTTAGTCGAGGCTTGGTAGGTCATGAACTCCGGTATTCCTCGATAGAGAAACTTGCTTTAGCAGTTGTTCATGTTATTCATAAACTCACACATTATATTCTCCTTCAAAAAACATATGTTTTGGCAGTAGTCAATCCATTTCATTTTGTTCTCAGTAGGAAAGTGATTGGGGGAAAATACAATCGATGGATTGTGATTTTGCAGGAATTCAATCTTGAGTTTATGTCTGCCAAGTCCAAGAAATCATTAGTTTTTACAGAATTGATTTCTGAGTTGCCCTGTGGAGAAGAGATATTTTATGACAAATCATTTCCTGATGAGCATCTTTTTCTCATTTATTCATTGGATCCTTGGTATGGGGATCTCATAGTTTATCTCCAAACTGCGAAGTTTCCCTCGACTTTTTCAAAATATGAGCGCCAAAATTTACGTCACTTAGCCAAAATTTATTTGATTATTGCTGACACTTTATATTGTCATGGGGCCGATTCGATCCTTAGACACTACTTAACTCTCAAAGAAGTTGAGGTCGTGCTAAATGATTACCACAGTGGAGCTTGTGGTGGTCATTTATCTGGGCTTGTTACAGGGAAAAAAATATTGCGTGTAGGATGCTTTTGGCCTTCGATGTTTAAAGATTGTATTGAATCGGTCAAAAAGTGTCATTTGTGTCCAGTTTATACTCGAAAGATGCACGCTCATTTAGCTCCGCTCTTTCCTATCATCACTGTCGACCCCTTTACAAAGTGGGGTATTGATTATACCACTTGTAACCCGTCTTCGGCTAAAGGTCACAAGTACATTATTGTAGCTGTAGACTTCTTCACCAAGTGGGTTGAGGCTATGCCTACTTTCGTGAATGACGGTGAGACAACAACTCTGTTCCTCTTCAATCAAGTCATTTTTCACTTTGGTATCCCCAAAGAGATTGTCACTGATCATGGCAGTCACTTTCAAAACAACATGATGGCTGAATTGGCTCTGAAATTAGGTTTCTGGCAGGAGCATTCGTCTCCTTATTATCCTCAGGCCAATGGGAAAGTGAACAAATCCTTGAAGATAATTCTTCAATGGATGATTGATAAAGTCAGATCCAATTGGCATATTATGTTGTATCCTACACTTTGGACATACCGGATGTCAGTCAAAACTACAACTGGTTTTACTCCGTTTTAACTGGCTTATGGGTTGGAATCTATATTTCCTATTGAATGTGAAATTCCCTCTCTTAAGTTAGCTGAAGAGCTTCTTCCTGACACTTTCAATCTCGAAGAATGCCTTCTTCATCTAAAACATCTCGATGAGTAGCGTCGAGATGCAGATATGATGAATGAGGCCCATAAGAAATGGGTAAAGGTTCAGTACGATAAGGCGGTCAAACCTAGGGTTTTCTCTGAAGGTGTCCTTGTCATGGTTTATGCCCAAGAGAAGGATGCCTTGGGGGCAGGCAAGTTCAAATATATGTGGTATGGCCCCTTTATCGTCAAAAAGGTCCTGAAGAAAGGAGCCTATGCATTAGGGGAATTTTAAGGTATAAAATGAGCCTCCTAAGGAAATTATAAAATAATAGTGGAAATAATAAAATAAGATTTGATTACATCATCAAATTTTAGAGGGAAAAAAGAAAAAACTAGTTTTTCAACTTGTATTTTAAACTTATATCCCTATGGGTTTACTCAAATTTTGAGTGAAAACACTTGTTGGATGCAGAATTTGATTTCCCATCCAAAGAGTACAAATGTTGCATACTTTTAATGGACACTACTACATGAAAAATGAAAAATACATGAAAAAAGGTGATTGTAAACATTTTTTTCATGTATTTCTCATTTTTTGTTTAGAAGGGTCCATCAAAAGTATGCAGCATGGGTACTCCTTGGATGAGGAATTAAATTTTGCATCCAACAAGTACTCTTGCTTGAAATTTGAGTACAAAATTAGGGAGATAAGTTGAAAATACGAGTTGAAAAAGTAGTTTTATTATTTTATTATTTTTTAACATTTTTACTTTTTTACTCCAAAAATGGTGAATCATCCCCCATGGTTGACATCTTCCTCTTGAATCCTATTTGTTCTTATAAATTTTATTTTTTTTGTACATTTTTCTTAGGAGGCCCATTTTAAACCTCAAAATTCCCCTAATGGCCTTGATTGACTTTGATGGAAACGAGTTGGCGGAGCCCAGAAATGGGCTCTATTTGAAAAAATATCATGCCTAGGCTTAGGCCTAGCATCTTTCTTTGTGGTATATATTTTGTTTTTTGTACATATCTGGGTTTCGATTTTTGGTGTGATTTTGATGAATTTTTGATCTGTTTTGGCAAGTAATATTGGATGACATGAGTCACTTTGGTTTCGTTGATGGTGCTAGTAGACATACCCGGAACTTGGCTTCCGCGGCTTGGGTACTCCATTATCCATCTAGTTACTTGTTGGTTTCAAGAGGTGTCTGCATTGGTCCTTCTTCAAAGAACATAGCAGAATGCACTGGAGTGGTGAACCTACTTTTGGAGGAAATATCTTTGGGTGTTGATTCGTTAGTAGTTTTCTTGGATTCACAGCTGGTGGTTTCGCAATTGAACAACACATATCGTGTCCGAGACCCATTTTTACATCGATTGATTTTTAGTCTACGTTTGTTACAACGATCATTTCAATTTATCACATTCATTCATATTCTTCGAGCTGGCAATTGGATGGCAGACTTATTATCTAATCAAGCAATTGATTGGCATATTAATCATATAATAATTTAAAAACATATCAAAGACATCATTTTTTATCATACATTTGAGTCATCAAATCATATAAATCGATGTATATATATATATATATATATATCAGAGTGTTAAAAAATATACAAAATTTGGACCATCATGTCCTACAAAATTAGGGCTTATGCTCGATCATGTCTATCATCAAAAAAATATTACAGTCATCTGATCATATCTATAATCTACTCCTGAGGTCCCTGCCCAACATTTGTGTTCCTATAGAACAAAATGGCAGTTGCTATGCGACGGAATAACTGCACCCAGTCTCGTGGTACTCCTAACACCCGTCTCTGGATAGCCTCCGGTAGGTCCTCAATAGCAGCCATAGGCACTTGGCGAGTCAAGCTGTCCAAGTTCCTTTGTACTGCATGGAGTGTCTTGCCAGGGTATTCAACATTTTCCTCACCTTTGCGACGCTTGTGCCTTGGGTACCCCTCAGGCATGACTAGTCCCATGTCTGCATCATGATCATCATAATTTTGTAAGTCATCTAGTCCAATCAAAACATTTTTTCATTTTCATACTTTGAAAAAATCATAAAAAAGCACATAATAAAAAAAAAAATGCAATCTCACTGATTGCGCCCCATGCCGTGCTGGGTGGCAGGACTAGATCTGGATCTACACGAAAGTTCGTCCCAGCATAGGGATAATATTCCACTGCAATGAATTGCTCTTCCCACCATTGGAAGAACTCATCATCCCAAGTGGTCCGGGGAACTTCACTTCCCCCTAATCTCTTCATCAGATCTACCCATCAGGCTATTCTTGGATCTCTAGGGTTGCTGATAGATGAGATGACCTTGGGCCGAAGCCCTGGGACCCTCTTGAAGAAAAATGTCACCAAGATTGTACCATACCCAAAGTGTTTATTCTTTTCTTTTTGGATTGAAGTCAATTTTTTTTTCATATTGCTCAGCAAGGCTGTGCACCAGTCAAAGAGATGAATCAGGCATTCCACTGATATGCTCGTTTATGTCCGTGAAGCTTGATGCAGAGAAGTTGATCCTGCTACTCTGCCAATTGTAAATAAAAGGATATTCATATATAAATCTTTCAGATCTCTGATAGGAATCTGTGTTCCTAACTTTTGTGCATATTCTACGCAATAGACTTGGACATAATCCTCTACGGTAAGCCCTCCAATAGGCTTTCCGTGCAAGTCTACTAGGTCTCCCCTTCGAGAGAGTCTAGTAATGAAGTATATATATTCCACTTCTATGCATAGTGCCATTTGATCAATTATGAAACAATCTTCTTCCGGTTCCCAATGATCAACCAAAATTTGAAGAAAACAAACAGTGCTTTTCATATTGGGCATTTTGAAAAAATTGAGCAATCCGCAATTCTAGAGAATATCTAAGGAAGTTTGATCCTCCATCACTTCATTGTTAATTGCACTATGCCCACGCTCTCTCCAGCTGATGGAAATCCTGGGAAAAATCATTAAATGACTGATTAGATACAAATTTTAAATTTTCTCTCTACACATACACAGCCTTGTTTGTACACAGTCGTGTATCATACGCAGGTTTGTCCACACGAACCTGTGTATGCGCAGAGGGTTTCAATAAAAAATATATTTTCTACGGTAAAAATTCCAAAATTTTGCTTCAAACAGGAATGAAATTGATGAGTTTAGAGCTTACTTCACTGATTTGGCGTGTTTTGATGGTCGATTGCTCCATATTTGAGAAGAGGAATTTTTTCCCCAAAGATTTTTCTCCACTTTTGCAATGTGAAAATGATCAAAATGTGAGTCAAATTGTGTATTTATGCCCAGAATTTGATTTTTTTTTTACAAATTTTATTTGTGCTTATTTTTTTAATTTGACTAAGGCTATATAACCATTTGGCTTGTAAGCATTGGGCAAGGTATTTTTCTAGGTACATTTTGCTAAATTCGAGATTGTCCTAGTTTTTCTTTTGATCCATGATCGTTGACCTGTCACGGTAGGTATTTGATTTCAAACTGGCATATAGGTTAGGGAATTCACTTTCCGTTGTATCTTTGCATACTAGCCTCCATTATGATCACTTTTCATAGGGTCGATCCCATCATGTCATGAGTACTTAACCCATTTCACTTGCCGATTTTTTAATCATGACTTGGTGTTAGAACCTTCCTTTACATGGGCTTCCTAGTTAGTCCCTCACTAGCATTTGTCGCCCATGCTGCAATTTATGTAGGCTTGGGAGTCCTCTTTAGTCCTGCCATGTATTATGCATTGAAGCTTCATTATTCTCCTTATTCGCTATCATTTTTCTGGCCATTTACCCTAGAGGATCCCTTATGTTGTCGACTTGTATTTCTACATTGCATATTGTCTACTTGTTTATCTTGGCCTTTAGCCAGCTTCATTTGGACTCATGTTTAAGCCATATTTTGACCATGTATCTCTGTACAAGTTAACCATGCAATCAGTTAGCTTCTGCAACTTGACACCTTTACCCATGGATGGAACATTCCTTTGAGTGTCACTTATCAGTTTTTTCCACCTTGCATTGAGCATAGGATTTTTCCTATCCTAGGAACTAGTGCATCTGTTTCATGACACTCATTCTATCCATTTTAATATAGCATTATTTTATTCCTTTTCATGCTTTGAATATGAAAAAGACAAAAAAATTAAATATTTTGAAAAAGAGCGGGAACGAGATATTACTTCCATACTTGATGGCAGCTACAGTGTCAGTTGTGTCGCCCTTGAACAAAGCACAAAAAAGCTAAGTCTTTTCTCCATTTGGGATGGTTTTAATTTTTGACTTAGGAGAAGCCATAACCTTGTTTCATGAGTCAGTTCTCCCCCAGTTGGTTATCTCTTCCAATCATATGGAGGGTTTGTTTATGCCTCCTGCATGAAAAACTTATACATAGTTATCATTTGCTTCCATAAGTCAACATGAGTCATGCTTTTTTTCAAGTGAAGTTAACCTGAGTTGGCCTTTCTGCAGTGTCTCTTGACTCATTTTTCAGTCGGCCTTCCTGTTCTTGTCAGTATCTTGTTCTATCACATTAGATATTTGGTCCTTTACTCATGCTGGTTTGATAAGGTCTCCACTGACTTCTTGTTGGCGAGTTTGTCTCTTATTGACTACGACATATTGATCTGAGAGTAAACCTAGAGCCACACCCTGGCCCTATTTACATCATTGATAGGTGATCTTGTGCTCAACATTTGATCATCATCATGGGTCTTTGACTGAGTGGTTTCCCTCGTTTTCAACTTCAACTTACATTATCACACCTGGGATTTGTGCAGTACCTTGATTTCCATTTGACCCTATCAGTGGATATCTCGCCTCTTTGTTACCTTTCATTATTGGTTGGTTCAGAGGGTTTTTTCCGTGCAATAGCTTCATCTTGTGCATGCCAGAAACGTACTTCGGGTTGGTTACTTCACTTTACTTCATTCGATTCCTTCCAAATCTTTGCCTACGGGTCACACTCGCGCTGGACTGATGTGAGATGCCTTAATGCCTTCCTTCCAACAGATCTTTTCCCATCGAATCCAACTCATTTCTATGGGAATAAGGTCTAGAGTCATTTTGTTAGTACCTTAGGGTTTGCAATGATCAGTGGTAGACTCTTCGCTATCAATAGTGAGGATACATCATTATCTCCTAATTGATAGATTCTTTCAAGTGTTTGACTTCAACTCATTCATTCACACTTGCTAGATTGTACTGGGGCACCTTGAAACTCATTATCATTATCGGTGGGTTGTCTCATGTTTGTTAACGGTATACATCAATGAACAATAATCAAATGATTTCTCACATGGTCGACTTCAGCTCATTTATTCCCATTGTGTAGAATTGTGCCATGGTGATTAGTGAAGACCTCGGGTTTTCATCAACATGCTTTTGTTCACTTTGACAGCTCCTTAGTTTTCTACCAGTGATACCATTGAACCTTATATGTTGCAGTTTCATCGCAGCAGCATCTTATATGTTTGAGAGTGCAAGCTTCGTGATCCATAACATTCATGTGATTTCCGAAAGATTTATAATCTAATATTATATGTTGGCTCCCGAGTTGCGTGTTGTACCATTTGTTCCACCAATTATAATTTGGTGCTTGGAGATTCAGTTGTGACTTTTTGTGATCAGATATCTATTACAAAATCATAGATCAGTCTTCTATATGTGATACTTGGACCTGATTTTGACTTGTACTTCCGGGCAGTGATCAGATGATTCACTATTTACTCTACATTTCAGCTATACTTGTACACATATTGGATCTACCCTATAATTCATATGCAGACACGATTTTCTTTAATAAGCATGGGTATGCCCGCCTGAGACATGAGCTATCTTTCTGATCTCTCTCACTGGTTTTTTGGCAGGCTAAAATATGGTGAAGTCCTCTCTAGTCCTTGCAAGGTTCTTTATATGCACATAATACATTTCAGCCATCATGTACCCTTTCTAACCTCATATATTAGGGGGCATATATTATAGCATCATTTATCACCAACATATACTTGATGACTTATACATTGGCCTTGGACAACCCTTCCCTTCAGACTTGGACATATTTCTCAAAAAACATTTCTTAAAACTGATACGCGACTCTGCCCAGAATTTTCCACATATACACGCAAGTCCATACATAGAGAACCACATATGCCTTTTTAAACATTAAAAAATATATAATTTCCCTATTTTAGAGGTAGGGTTCATGGCTGTTCCTGTAACTTAACTACCCCAGCCCGTTGCCTAACTGTTCTCAACTGCAAAAACTAATTTGAGGGAGCATAAAAGCTCCTCAAGGGAATGGCCTAAGGGAGGAAGAGAGAGAGAAATATAGATATTATACACTGTTGGAGCCCTATCCAAGTCTGATATATTCCCTGTCCCTCCTGCACTTCCCAGATATTTTCAGGAAACCCTTGTTTCCTTGAGATGCTCACTCACCCTATGTGACATCCATTTTGCACTATTCTTGGAAGAAATATTGAGAGGCTAGGGCTGGATGGATCCAGAGGATGGTATGCTCGAAGGCCGTGGAAGATTTCAGGCGATCTTTCCACATTTTTTTACTATACGTGTCATTAATAACAGAAGTGCCATCTTGTTCCTGATGTTTACATGTCAATAATATTTTATACATGTATAATGATTTTGAATTGTTCATTTAATATTGTTTTTATGAGATTATGCATGCTTTTCACTAACATCTAGAACATATATATGTTGTACAACTAGGATTTTGTGCTTTTTCTTTCTTCAGTTCCCATATGTCGAGCACAAAGAGTTGCGGGGGGTTACACCGTGGGATCTACTACAATTGAAGGATATCCAGGTAAGGTCGCAGCTTTGTAGATTCTGATTTAATACATGAAATTGATTAATTGAGTCCTTGTAATGACGCCACGATATGTGAAGGTTGAAGATCTTCGAGACCTTAGGGTAAAATTGCTCGAGCAGCGGGAGATGTTGATTTAGATATGGCGGGAGATATAAATTGAAGGAGAAACACCATGGCATACACTTTTGGTATAGATTGAACAACAATAAGTTGGATTTTGAAATTTCGAAGGTTTTTTTCACTTTCAAAAATATAATTAGATTATGTTGCTGCTACAAAATCTAGTAAAGAGATGATTTGGTTGCGTAGGTTCATGGAGGAATTGGGAAAGAAGAAAGTGTAGATATTATTGTGTAGCTTTGAAACTGCTCATGTAATTTTTTAAAACATAAAACTCAAAACTACTCTACTCATATGCGGAAATAAATTCATGATCGAGAACACAAATCATAAACATGCATCAATATTCAACATACATACATAGAGATTTATGTAGGGGAAAGAAACTGCTCAAAACTCCTTCCTATCTATATTGCATTAATCATAGAATCCAAATGAATACATATGATTTCTCAAGTCTAAGCACAACCTATACATGTATCTTCTATTTTTTTTCTTCACTGGCTAACAGTGGCCAATACTTATCCAAATTCTCAGGCTTCCAAGCTCTTATTTCCTTGCAGCATTCCTTGAATAATTAACCTCTATTAATTAGGAAATTCCTCAATTGAATTGTGTAGTTCATCTAGGCTGCTCCTTGGACTACATGCACCACCTTTACAACATGGATGAGTTTACAACTAACAATAAACTGCCCTTGAACCTTTGTCTCAAGTACGTAACTCAAATTATTTGCATGCATGAGCTAATTTAGGTTGAATGATCTTTCAACTGGTTGATTAGTAGAGTGAGTTTAAGTTGCACTTCCACTACTTGACCTTCCAATAGTTCATCCAATAGTTGGAACTAGTTTAACTAACCATAACTCAATTTAACTGATTTAAATTTCTACAACTGAAATTAACTCAACCTAGTCTCCTGAGTCCTAAAATTTAGGAATCACTACACATAACTGAAATTAATACCCCTAACTCGAATTAACTAAGATAACTGAGCGATAATATCCATGTCGCCTCAGTTAACTCATCCAATTTGTCTATTGATGTAGAATTTCGAATTTTCTTAATTTAACTAAGGAAAAAATCAAATTAAGAATTTCTTGTTGCATTTTTTAACACTTCCCTCTCAGCAAGAAAGGGATTCACAACTACCTCGATCCAACATATTTGGAGTGTAATACATGAAACACTTCTCTTTGTTTTTTTTTTTGATACTGTAACATCTGCAACTAAGAATCATCCAAGAAATAAAAGAATAATATTGAATCAATATGCAACTGTCCATTGGGAAAATTGCGTTGTTGTTGACTCTAATACTAATCCTCTCACTTTGTTGTCAAAATCACTCTGCACTCCTTAGTGTTTGATTGACATTGACCCCCATGCTATTGAATATTGTGGGCCCCTCGTAGCAAGGTAATGATCCATGAGGAGAATACCTCAATGGACCCTACCCAATTTTCTGAAACTCTTGGATTAAGGATCTACATCTCCCCACCTCACACCTAGAGGTATAGTTGCATGCAAAGAAAACTATGATCTACTCATATTGCTTCTGCTATTTATTTGTTTTTGCTTCCACACTTCTAGTATTGCATCTACTACAATAATGAGTATGATCTCCTAATATCCTGAAGTACTAGCTTCCATAGGGCTTCTCCCTCTAAGTCTTGATCTCCTGTGGGAAATGTATATTCTCCTCAATTTCCCAATATCAATAATCACAACTCCTTTTTGTGTCACTAAAAATTGGCTCACTTATTTTCCCACTAGCAACCTTCTAGGTCCATTAACAAGTCTACACATAGGGTCTTCTGGATCTACCCTGAACTAGGGCTCCATAACTCTGAATCCTAACAACTCATTAGTTCTTCAAAGATGATTTTACATGAGGACTTCAAGGATTGGTTCTAATGTGAATCCTACTCTGATAGCACATATAAAATCCTATGTATATGTGAACTTCTCATGCAATTTACTAAAACATAAGACTCAAATATATTCTACTCATTTGTGGAAATAAATTAACGATTGAGAACACACATCATAAACATGCATCAATATTCAACACACATACACAAAGATTTATCTAGGGGAAATTAACTGCTCAAAACCCCTTCCTATATTTATTACATTAATTCAAGAATACATATGAATACATATGTTTCTCAAGTATGAGCACAACTTGCACTTGTATATTCTATATTTCTACTTCACTGACTGACTTTGGCTAATACTTAACCAATTTATCACCCTTCCAAGCTCCTATTTCATTGTGATTTTCCTTGAGGAATTAACCTCTATTAATTAGGAAATTCCACAATTGAATTGTTCACTTCATCTAGGCTGATCCTTGGATTGCATGCACCGCCTTTACAACTTGGATTAGTTTACAATTGTCAGTACATTTCCCTTGAACCTATGTATCAAATAAGTAACTTGAATTATTTGAATGCATGAGATAATTTATGTTAAATGATCATGACTGGAGTGAATTGAAGTTACACTTCCACTACTTGACCTTCTACTAGTTCCTCCAATAGTTGGAACTATTTTAACTGACCATAACTCAATTTAACTTATTTAAATTGCTACAACTGAAATTAACTCAACCTAGTCTCCTCAAATTTAGGAATCATTGCACACAACTAAAATTCATGCCCCTAAATCGAATTAACTAAGATAATTGAGTGATAACATCCATGTCACCTTAGTTAACTCATCCAAGCTGTTTGTTGATGTGGAATTTAAAATTTTCTCAATTTGACTAAGGAAAAATCAAATTAAGATTTTCTTGCTACATTTTTCTACAACAAGAGAATAGTAGGTTGTATAGTGGTAGTGAAATTTCCATTCATATTGAAAATAAATCAACATTTTATTCAAATATTAAGCATATTAACTCAAGTAACATTTCATACAATCAAATTTGGAAGAGGAATAGTTGAAGATGGATAGGAGACAAACTAGCATGTATCCTATAGACATGTTAATGAAGGAAGTAATAAAGGAGAAGCTAAGTTTCTACTAAATTTTAGTTGGGCTTCAAGCTTGGTAATGAAGATGATAAAATAGATAGGTACAAAGTTGAAAAATAGTCCGGTAAGTATAATATTAGTGGAGTTGTTGTAATCAGTCTCGGAAATTATTAGTTGTGGAGCCTGATTATATTCTTGATTTATAGGTCATTTTTTTAGTTGTGTTTGGAACCTAGTTCCTGACAGAGTGTGTAGGGGGGTTCCCCCAAAACTATTGTCACCGGGGGTTCCAAGGGGGGTGGTGACAATTATTTGGACCCCCCCCCCTCTCTCCCCAAGTGGGATTTTGGAGGCAATGCCCCATAAGAGAAATTTTTTGAAATTTTTCCTTGTAAAATATTTTAATTTCATATTCAATTTGGATTTCTCATCATTAGGTCATAGATATGACGGTAAATGTTATGTTATGGTTTTTTTCCCTAGAATTAAACCCTATTTTTTGATGGAATTGTGTTGTGGTTTTGTATTATCGAGAGAGTGCTATAATTCAGAGAGATAAGAATGTGAGAGAGAGAAGAGGAGGTTGCAACATATATGCTATAGGTTTCAATCTCTTTATTTTGTTAGATGGAATCAAAGGAAGGACTAAATATATTTTTGTGGATGTAGACCAAATTAGGTGAACCACATATATTAGCATCTCCTTTGTATTGTTTTATTTCCACATCATTTTGATTTTTTCTCTGTGGTTTTGTTTCTAAAATTTATGAAAGTTTTTTATGGAGTCTATAATAGGGTAACATAGAGGATTGTTTCATGGGTTTAAATTTCATACACCAAATTGTTCGCTAATCTCTTCAATAATCAATTATCTTAGGATGCAACAAGTTGAATACACATTTTCCAAATTAACAAGACTACCATTTTCTGAAGGCATGGGACTAAAAAATTGTTGATTCCTATACAAAGTACTACTACATTCATTATGATTTCCAAAACATACAATAGATATTCCACTCAAATATTTGACACTTAAGTCTAAAATCCTATAAGAGAGTTAGAGAACCTAACTTTCGCATCACATTAGTAGATGATGGATTAGTGATCAATAATGTCTCTTCTAGGTCTCTTAGCTATTGATAGTAGAAAAAATTCCTTAAGGATTATGTTAGTTCCTTTCAAATCCTAGCGACATTAACTCTTAAGAAAAATCAACTTGAAGTTCAAATCATGTATTTTCAATTTTCCTAGGTAACATCCATATCCAAATTATTGAATATCTTGAAAAAAATCTTCTTAAATTCCTTTACATCCATTTTATAATGCAGCTTATTTAGAGATAGTATAAATCAACAAAAGTGCAATCATTGGTCTTATCAATCTTGATTTGTAGGATATTCTTGAGATAACAACATCGAGAATAAGAATGAATAGTTTATTAATTAACCTACATGTCAATTTAGGGTCTACTCTTATTATGCTTCATGTGAGTTAAAAACCATTTGGATAGTAGACTCTACAAGATTTCTTCAATTGGCTTAGTTTGAATTTATAAATATGTTTTCCTAAATATTCAGTAGAAAAATAAAATGAAATTTTAGAAACTTAATAAATTTATAGCATCATAATCTAGATGAAAAAAATTATACCTAAACCCTTTTCCAAACATAATTTCTTTGTGACAAATTGAATATTTGACTATTTATGCATATCATATTAATGGACCCAATCCTACTAAAGTATAAACTTAATTATCCACATCCCTCCCATGTAGTTGGTAGTATAAATGTCCTTACTTGAATCTGCTAGTAAACAATCTAATTAGTGATATCCACATGGAACTACAAATGCATTTAGAGACCATGACCTATTTTAATTTTTATTACAACAATCTAATGTTATGCATTTCCAATTATCTCACAATATTTTGAATAGAATTTAGAGATGCATCAAATTCATTTCCTATAGTTGTATATGTTAGATTCACAATTAAACTGAGAGTGGGGGTGAATCAGCATAATGACATTTTTTACTTATTTAAACATCACAAACCATAAATATAATAAATTGAACAAATAACACAATATATACATGGAAACCATTATGGGATAAACCCATAAATATTTCTTATATGAAAGATATTATAGGCACTAACCTATTATTACATAAATTTTAGGCACCAACCTATAAGAGACACCAATTCCCTTTGATGCTCTATAGGCACCAACCTATAGGAGACACTAATCCCCTCTAATTATTTATAGGCACCAATCTATAGGGGACATCCGTCCCCTATATTAATTTGTAAGAACTAACCTATAGGACACACTAATCCCCTATGCTACTTTGTAGGAATCAACCTATAGAAGACATTAATCCTCTTTGCTACTCTATAGGAACCAACCTACAAGAGAAACCAATCCCTATATTGCATTATTTATAAGCACCAATCTATAGGATACACTAACCCCCTATGCTACTTTGTAGGCACCATTCTCAAGGAGACACCTACCCCCAATGTTGCAAGTATTCATAGGCATCAATATACTTCATTAAGTTTTCTTGCCTCTTCACAATGTTTGTTTGCTTCCTTTACTTTCATCAAATCTACTTCCTTTTCTAGGTTTGTTTGCTACTTCTTCCTTCACTAGGTCTACTTCTCTCACAATTTGTTTCTTTTTGCTACTTCTCAAGAATGAACTTTAAAAATATGCCACATATCCAATTTTGGAAATCTGGTCTGAAATTTATACCACAAGTATCTAGATATCTCTTCTCTATCTCCTCCATATTTCACAGTCTAAAATATCTCTGAAGGAAAATTATAAAAAAATTATAATATGATATGTTTGAAGCATGTTTAAGGAGCATTCAAGAAAACTAGCTTCCTTAGATCATATATCTGAAATTATACATAAACAAGCTCTAAAATTTCTACAACAGGTACCTTGAGATCTATTATCTATCTCCTTTGTATTTAATAGTCCAAAACATATGAGAAATAAATTTATAGGAAAAAATCCAAGCTAACCCATTTGAAGAATTTATTGGGAGCATTCATGAAAGACTAACTTCCTTAGATAATATATATGAAATTATAAGGAAACAACAACTAAAATTTCTACCCCTAGTATCTTAAGATATCTTCTTTGTCTCATCCATATTTCACAATATCAAACATAAAAAAAGGGTTATAGCTAAAATACCAAGAGAATTTGTTTGAAGCAGATTTCAGGAGAATTTAGGAAGCCTAACTTCCTCCTCTAAGCACATCATATATTTACGAAAACTAAGTCTGACATTTTAGCCACAAGTAAAAGAATAACTTCTATTTGTATCCTCCAAGTTTCATGGTTTGAAACATCCAAAAAGAAAAGTCACAACAAAAAATCCAAGTTGGCTTGTTTGAAGCATATTTCAGGAGCATTTTGGAAGCCTAACTTCCTCATAGCATATATTTGAAATTGTTTGACACCAAATGTAATATCCCAAAATTGGAAAGATAGGAATATAGAACATTTATAACATTTCAATCTAGGTAATAACAGAATAACAAGCACAAAGCTGGCAAAATGTTGAAATCAGGAAAATATAACATCGAGGAATTAAAACATTAGCAAAAACAACACGCTCCATATCATTATGTGTCAACAACAAATGTAAGTACATAGTGCTCAAAGGAATGCACTCAAGCCACAAGATAGGTGAAATACACTAGACAGAAACAACCTTTGGAAAGTATAAGCTGTTCTTCTTTGAAACTACTACTTCTTGAAGAGAATCCATGTGATAGGAGTCTTTAAATTCTCGGCATGATGCACGTGATTTTAACCACGGATTACTCAAAAAACTAGAAAACCCCAAAATGGTTTGGCAGGTACAGATTTGCAGAGTCGATATTTTTGGGTTAAACATTACTTTATTGGCTAAATTCAGAACTCCCTGGATAAAAATACTGATCTAGGGCTGAACAATAAAAGTGATACAGTAGATTCAATATCACCCAATCATCTCTCTAACTGAAGGGTTGGTCCCTTCTTCTGATTCCCAAGCTCAAAACTTGAGATCTAGCTCCTCCACTGAATATGTAGCTGTTGCATGCCCAACTACTGAGAAATATGTTGTTTTCTAGGAGGGATAATGATGGAGCTTGATGATATATAATACAATGTTGATCCCAAGCTACTGAAGTGATCCCTAGAGTGAAGGATTAATCCCTCACAGGATTCCAAGCTGAGTTGCTTGGAACTTCCTCTCCTCCTCAAACCCTAACTGCAGAATTACGCATTTCCTACAGGAAATGGTGTTGCATAGGAGAATAGATGGATGGCCTGATGCCAAATATGACAATGAAACTCCCAAAATACTGCAATGCATCCACAGTGTGAATGGATGATCCCTCCACAGGTTTCTCAGCTGAAGTACTGATAACAACCTTCCAACTCTCAAACCCAAGTTCAGGAACATGTAATTCATGTAGCTAGAAGTACAGATGAGAGTGGCTGAAAGTGGCACTGATTTCCGGATGATGAATTCTACCCAAGAAAACCTTCCCAGAGTAGGCACTCGAAGTCCCCTATGGGTAAGGGTGGGATTATCACTTGGGAACACCTAATGCTAAACAACACATTAGACTTAGCTAAACAGCTGAAGCATGAAAAGAAATGTCTTACAACACTCAACAATAAAAATATAGACTCCCTTCCTTTGCTTCCCTCATCTTCCTTTTTTGGTTGTGAGCCTTCCCTAGGCTTGGCCCACCTCATAACTACACTGCACATGTGGCCACTAGCCTCCATAAAGACTATGTTGTGCTCCATGAGCTCCATCGCTGCTGCAATTACTCTCCACTTCCTCCATCACATGTGCATTTAATGCACGACTTCCTCCATCACTTGATCATCATTTCTCCATGATCTTACACTTATTCCTCCACTATCTCCATCATCTTCCTCAGTATTGCTCTATTATCTCCACTTTTCGTTCATTATTATGCTACTCCACTACTCCAATTTTCAATTAACCCACATTCACACTATAGAAGTGGATTTTATTCATCTACTAGTTTTATGGGTCCCTCCATCCTTTTATTTACTTAACTAAATAAGAAAAGTGTTAGGGTCCTATACGTATAGGGGTTCATAATTTTGAATTGAATTTTGATAGTCTTGTAAAATATGTACATACCTTGCTTTTTGCAAGTTGTTTTCCCATATTTTGAAAAAATCAAAAAATCAAAAAAAAAATCAAAAAGAGGGTAAAAAGTCCTAAAAGAAAGATCAAAGGACTTAAAAAATACATAGACCCAAAAAGAAAAAAGATGAAAATAAATCATGAAAGTGTGCAAGTTAAAATGCCACTACTTTTTACTTTTTGCAAATGATTATGGCAGAGTGTCAATAAATGCCATAATCCATGATGAGTTAAATTATTTAAACTTGACTTGTCATGTTTTCAATTTCCATGTTTAGATAGTGAATAAAGTTTTGTCAGACAATTTAACCCTAACAAATCAGTAGATAGGTAGAGAATAATGAGGAGCTCATCAGTTTAATCTGAGCCCTCGGATGAAATAAAGTAGAATTAGATAGTTTTATGCTTTCAAAAGAATAAAATTTCTCAAGGTAGCAAGCTTAAATGCACCTGCTAAAAGGAAGAAAAAATGTTAGAGTAATGTTGGGTAGGTAGAAAAAAGTGGGAAAAATCATGTAAATATTCTTCACCGGGAAAAAATCACTAATTTCCCTCCCCTTGTAGGTATTCAATATTCTATACTTCTAGTCAAAGAGGCTCAGAGCATTTCTCTGACTTCTATTGGGACCGGACCCAAGGCTTAATGACTAGATAGTGGAAAATGTTGAATTATTATGATAAACTCCCCTTCACCAATATTCATTCATCATTCATACATTTAATTCATTTTCATAAGTAAAAACTCCTTTTTTACTCAATGATACATAAAAGCCCATTTGATTAACTCCCTTCATTCATAAAGCATACAAACCCTCAAAAAACACTCTATCCTGAGTAAAAGTGTTGAATTTATGAAATAATAAGCTTTGCTTTACAAATTTTCACTTTACTTAGTCATATAAGTGTATTTTTGTGTATTCCTTTCCCCTTGTCATATTAATTTCTAACTTATGCTATTAAATCCCTAAAATTACCTTATTCTACCTATATAATTCCCTTTATGATAAATATCCCCCAAAAAGCCATTATTATAAGATTTTAAGCCAAAGTTATTATCCACATGCTAAAATAAAACCAAAAAATACGCCCTTTGGCCTAAAACTAACTATATAGATATACTGCGCCCCCTATAGTTATTAAACCCCCCATGGTTTAAAAAAACTATATAATAAAATAAAAAATTTATACAAATAAGTTTTCAGGCGTATCCTATGTATTTGAAAATAAAACATACTCCCCCGCTTATTATAAAGTTTATTTTAAACCAAACTTTAAACCCAAAACCTTTGCAATACATATATCAATCCCCGCATACACCTTTAACTTGAGGTTCTATCATGGTAAATCTATGGTTTGATTTTCATTCGAATTAAACCTTTCCCATCATTATTCCCAATATGTAATAGCCTTACGCTATACATAAAATTAAACCTTGGTTAATTAAGCCGCCTCACGCGCATCCCTCATGTTCCAGTAAACCCACTATATATATAAACTCTTTTTATATATATACCACCACTTAATTCCTTTTAAAAACCATATATTCACTCCGCATATATTTAACCCCCACTAGTGCATATAAAGGTTTTATTTACATTTTATTACACCAGCGCATATCAATAAAATACCCCAATCCCACATACCTTTCGACCGCACCTTCCCTTTTAATCTTGGCCCTTCGCTTCAACTTGTTAGATATGACGGTGTAGAATTGATATCGTGCCTGTAAACCAAATGTTCGCCCAAAGCCAAAATCAACGCGAAATGAGTTGTTTTCAATATTCCGCCTCTCGTGACGTGGCACGATTTCATTCGATCGTGTTCATTTCACCAAATACAGCTTACCACCATGAGCCAACGCAAAAACCACCGATGGTTTTCGCATTTGAAAATCCAAACCACTCCCGCCAGTGGATTTGACCTGCATTGAATGCATTAAAGATTATTCATATATTAAAATTAAAACCTTTGATATATCGTTTTTGTGTTTATTCGTGCATTCCAAAATGAAAAAGAACTCCACCGGACTGTATTGAAGCCACCAGACTATATTTAAGCCCCTACTGATAAATTTCCAATTCAAAATCCAGATTTGACCGCATATTTCCTTGTTTGAAGACCGGAAAAGCCATTTTTTTTGCTCCAACAAGCAGAACCAGAGCTCAAATTCTACCTCAAACGTCTGAAAACCCTTCCAACAATCAAATACCTATGTTCAAAGGTATTTTTCAACATATAGATCTGAAAATTTCAAGGTTAAACCATCCATAAGTAAAGTAAAGTCTGAATTAAGAAAATTATCCATAGAAATTGCCCAAAAAACTCCTAAAACAGGCCAAACCCTCGCAAATTTTCCCCAGAAATTGCTATGTTCAAAAAAGCCTCTTCTGAAGCCAATTTCCTCAGTTGTGTTCACTTAAAATCAATTTCAAAGAACAAGGAGGAGGTTGAAGCCCAAATATATCCTGAAAACACCTTTTTATAGTCCAAATTATTCAGAAAACCCTCGTTTTCTGTCTTAATCCAGTTTTCATATCTTAGATAACTAATTGAGCAAAGATATCACTTGAAGTTTATCCTTAGCTTATAAATTGATAAATTTATCCTCTATTAAAGAAAAAAACTCTTGCAAATAGTTTAAGCTTGCAGAAGTTAGTACAAAATGACTAAGAAATAAATGACATCTAAAGCTGAGGGTTCTAAGCCTATTAAACCTGGTGGATCCAAGCCTCCCAAATCTGAAGCATCAAAAGCCATCAAATCTACTCTTGCATTTACTGCTAAAACCACAGTGTTTGTAAATCCCCTTCAGCCACCAGTACCTGCTGTAGAGATTCTTCCATTGACTGATATGGATTACAAGATTGTTGACCCTGTGGTAGAATTTAACCTTTTGGAAATCCATAATTGGTGCTATGATAAATATTTAGACAAAGATGAAATGCCTATCTGGAAGACTCATTTCCCCAATATGTAGTTCCTTTGACTCATCCTGGACAAGATCTTGTTAGACTGTGTCAAAAGCATTATGAACTAGACCAAAGGGCTATTGTTAATGCAGACAAAGAGGTCCTTTTTACAATCACAGTAGAATCCATAAATAAAATGTTGCAATTACCATCTGATCCTCATTTAGTCCCCCTTTCTATTGAATATTTAACCCAGTTGTACTTAAGCCTGGATTTCCCAAAAATGTTTATGATATTTCAGGACTTTATGCCTTCCCATGTTGACATCCCTAAGTTGAACCCTCCTTATTCAACTGCCAAAATACTTGAAGGGTCAAGGAATATTATTTCCATGTTATCTTTTATACTGGGATATTTCACAGATGGATTCACTGATGAATCCATTCTTGCCTTTCTATCCACTTTATCTCCGGGTCAAACCTCTGCACTCATTTTTTATTATGCCATTTTTATAGCGGACAGTATTCATCACCAGCTTACCAAACTACCCACTGAAGGGGTGTTTAGGTACTCATCATACTTGTTTCATTTGTTTCTATTCTTCCAAGCTGACAATTTTCAAATTTCATTGCAAAAAATGGACTTAGAGGGCCAGCCTCTGTCCATCATCTTTTGGACTTCTTTGCTTAGGAAAGAAGGCAATGATTTCAATTATACAGATTTTTCAGACCAATTCCTCCAGCCAGCAATGAATATATTTTACAAATCAGATCAGCCCAAAGTAAATGAAGACATGAAAAGAATATTGTATTTATCAGAACAAAATAAGATGGGAGACTGGTTTCTTTATGAAAAACACACAGACATAAGAATTTTTGGTTCAAACTTATTACCTTATAAGTTGCCAAAATACATGTGCATGAGAGTTTTTGCATTGGAATACTTAAGGCAAATTCTAAATTCTGACTCCATCAACTTCTTAGCTGCCAGGAAAAAGACCCAATTCAAGCTTAAAAATCAAGTTGGGCCTTTCATCATAAATAACAGAGAAGCAGAAAAGGAAATCAACAAGATACTAGCAAGGTTTAAATTTTAGGAGAGATTTCCATGGAACTATGATCCTCAAGGGATCTTGAGTAATTTAAGGGTTAAATGCAAACTTACACCATTTATACATGAACCTAAGCCAGAAATTGAGAAGTTTGCAAAACAGGCAGAATGGATAGAGAAAACTCCGATAGATACAACAGTCAATACAGAGCCAGCAGAAAAAATGGATACTACACAAGCTATGGTAGTTGCAAAACAACCTGAAAATTCAACAAAAAGAGGCAGAGATGAAGGAAATTATACAGCTGAGACCATCACAAAGACAAATTTCAAGCTCATTTATAACAAGAGGCGTAAAATTAATACAGTTGAAAAAGAAAAATTGATTGAAATTGAAGATACAAATGAGCCAGAAATAAACAATGATGAAGCTACAGTAATAGTTAATGAAACTCTAACAGAGATTGAAAAGGAACAAACAGCAGTTAAAGGAAAATATACTCAGATGATTGAAAAACCCCAAAATATGAAAGCTTCTTCCTCACACACAGTGGAGGAAAAAGACTTAGATATCAAAGAAAGTACAAGAAAATCAAGACCAAGAATGAAGAAATCAAGTCTGAGATTTACTCTCAGTTTCTTAAGTAAAAACCAGGGAATCAAAACAGGCTACTAACAGCCTTTGATTATGCAACAAATAAGAATATTATGTCCTTTCTGCAACCGACTACTTCAGCACCTAAGACAATGGAAAATTATAAAGATGGAATTTGAGGTAGATACTGAAAACATTCATGAGCTTGACCAAATAGAATTCCATAGGCACAGTTCTGAAATGCTATATTCAACTATGGTGACAAAGGCAATGAGTGCTACCAAATTGCAAAATATTGTCTTAAATATGCAGGACCAAATGAAACTAGATAAGGCATCCCTCTATGCCAAAGATCTAAGGATTAAGGCCTTAGAAGAATTAGTTTTGCAGGTGGTAATTGATCCCTCAGATGTTCAGGCTGCTAAAGTTTTGATAAAAAATAAATATGAAGAAAAATGATGATATTGTAGCTTTGAGGAAACAGCTGAATCTTCCTCAAAGTTAGCACCCACAGACCAAAGAAGAACCCTTAGTTAAACCGAGAGGGGGGGGGGTGAATCATTTTAACACCATGGTCTCTTAAAACTTTCCTTTAAACTTATTTACACTTTCATTTCATGATCAACTTACTATGTGAGCAATAAGTATTGGGTTATGACAGACAATGTAACAACAACTGGACATGTGAGCAACAAGTATTAGGCAAATTAGATAAACCATATCAACACATAAACATCATGCACATGGGACATCGTATATAAGTGGAACCCATAAGGGAGAAAACCACATCTTATTATTGTTGTGATGCAAAGGCAAGCTCCAACCCCTCTCACCACCACCGATTTTCCGTAGGCTCCAACCTAAAGTGAGGTTTACTCTCAATTTCAAGTAGTTTACAACAACTGCAAGGAAGTCTAACTCCCATCTATTTTCCTTGTGCTACAACCCATGTGGAGGCTCCTACCCCGCCTCGCCATAACCACATCTATCAAGCTACAACTTGATATGGAAGCACGAACTTCCTCACTCTTTCAATAACAAACACATGCTGATTTACCTAGATATCAGCTTTGTTCTGTCCTTCTTCATTGCTGTCCACCAGCCTTCATATTTGCCTTATATCATCTCTGAAACTTCACAGCTTCTTTATCTGTTCCTCCTTCTTCTTACCCTCTCTGCCTCATTTCTCCATTCTCTAACCTCTCTATGCATATCTATGTGATATCATTTATAGAGTTCACCTCATGACTGTTTGTATTCCACAGGGAATTCAAAATGAACAGCCATGACTCTTTGACTTCTGCCTTCTCATTTCTTTGTCCAGCTCATTCAGAGGAATACAGCAATATGTACAAATTTATGTTTTACAGTGGAGTTTTGTTTGCCTACGGAGACTTGCCAATGCATCACAAACAATATAAAATAAATAAAACTTTACATTTTCAGTTACAATAAGAATTTCAATTCAACCCATTCAATTCTTGGCTCGTTGTGCGTTTGTCTTTTCTGCTGCTGTCACTGTCTTTCTCAGTTTCTGCATGTAGAATGCATTTCCCAAATTATGTTCCAAATCTGGCAACTGTTGTCATGTAACCGTTTTGCATACTCTCCTGTTCACTGCAATTGTGTATCTGCTGCATATATAACTGCTTTACTAGTTTAGCCCCCAAATAACTCTCCAAGTCTCATGCATATAAAATGCA
The DNA here is from genome assembly GCA_034641835.2 of Pinus albicaulis. Classification (NCBI taxonomy): domain Eukaryota; kingdom Viridiplantae; phylum Streptophyta; class Pinopsida; order Pinales; family Pinaceae; genus Pinus; species Pinus albicaulis. Next base: position 134,586,121 of record CM076583.1, on the reverse strand, counting down.
TCCCAAAATTTGACCCAAGCTATTTCCAAATCTGGGCAATTATTAATATTAATATGCGGAAGTTACCTTTATGTTCTTAACACAATGGTCAGAACCCAACAATCAAATAACATTGGTCTTCATATACAAAGCTGCTTTTAATGCTCTATGTTTAAAAACCATAGTCAAGTCCATTTCATAAATATTAAACGTTCGACTTTGCTATCATTCAATGTAGGTCTCGGCCCTCACACATATTTATATATATATGATAATTCTTTATCAACCCATCATATATCTACACCATACAAAAATTCCTTTTGTCTTACACTCCCGATTTTGGATAAAACCCAAACACTATATAATAGCGTCATTTGTAGATGTAAATGTGTTTTAAATGCTTCCACTATCCCGAATGCAATTAAACCTTTCTACTTCATAATTGTCGACTTTGTTAAACCAACACACAAATGCATATATCAACAAGGACTTGTGGGCCCACAACTCTATTCATCCGCATATCAAAGTATATTGTATATTGGTTCCGACATATGTTAAACCAACAATAAATCTTCGCCCAGCACATATATTAATATAAATATGTCAACACTTTACCGCGTAACCAAACCCTGTGAGTATTTCAATTCACCCCTTTTAGTTCTTTATGTGGAAGCGTATATTTTAAATATCTGATTTAAACTTTATAATAAGACCCAATTCTTCATCTTCACATGCAGAGTTCTTTCTTGTCCATGGTCTACGATTCTAACCCATAGGCATTACCTTATTTCATGAAATCAATAAATATTCAAATTGTATTTAACCACTCTACCAAGTCTTTGGCCTTTCACCTTATGGAGATCTAATGAACTTTATCATAAAGTTCAATTTATAACATAGACCCACACACTTATATCTATATACGACAAAACTTCCCTTTTACCACATGTCTTCGGCCACTATATATATATACGTTTGTTATGTTAACTATTTAACCTTGGTTAAGACCCCAGTTCTTAACATAACAATACTCGACCACAGCCCACTATTGATTAGACCTCACACATATACAAACCATCGCATCAAATACATCTGGGCCCCACTACATACGCAACTTACCTCTAATTATCGACCTCGCAACTTGTAATGCGAAACCCCTTTGATCTCTCACAAAACTGATCGAACAGTAATCGCAAAACTTTCCCCACATCACTTTAACGCCCAGAAAAAGTGCGAAAGTCGTGGTTTTTGGAAACCACCTTTGCCACGCGTCATTCGAAGAGCACTATCGCATTTTTTGTGGGCATTCCGTTTACCACTTTTAAATTTTGCGAGACTGCTGGTTTTATTCGTCAAAACCGCTTTTACTATTTACTTGCTCATTGACCTGAACAAACAGAGTTCAACGCAAGTTTAAATATATCCAACAATCGGGTGCTGTCATTACTTAAGTTCTCCACCAAGAAGGACCAAAATCTCATTGGCTTCTATAGAGCCTTTCTCACAGGATTACTACGCAGGCAATTCATAAACAGAACCCATGTATTCAGTTGCATGGCATTCATGACAAGCATTTGTAATACAAGCACTTTCTCTGGCATTAATAACCCAACAGATTATGGTTCACTTCTGTCGATTTCAACAATGGAAATAGGACTCGATGCTAGGCCTTTTATACAGAGATTTAATATGTTTAAACAAACAGGGTTCACTATCGCATATGCCTAATTAACAGAGTAAACCCCTTTAGCTTCTTTTGAGGTTCTACACAACCAATTTAATCAATTTCTCCACATCATATATAAAATCCCAAATTTATACACCTCTCACAGAATCCAGAAACAAATTCTTTCATATTTACAAATGGCCCTTCTACAATTGCCTCTGCTCCTTGTCTGATGCTTTCTCTGCTGCCTCTCTACTACCTCTCTGCTTCTTTGTTGTCTCAGCTACCTCTCTGCTCCTTGTCTGTCTTTGCGGCCTTTGTTTCTTGTCTAATGCTGCTCCTTACTTCTCTTTTGCTATCTCTGCTGCCTCTCTACTACATCTCTGCTTCTTTGTTGTCTCAACTACCTCTCTGCTCCTTGTCTGTCTTTGTTGCCTTTGTTTCTTTGTGCTCCTTTTGCCTTATTGATAGTTCAAGTGTTGCTCCTTTGTGCTCCTTTGCGATCAATGACAATATTTCCAACAGTCTCCCCCTTTGGCATTGATGGCAATACTTTAATACTCTTCTTTTGCTTGCTTTTCCTCCCCCTTTGACATCAATGGTAAAGGGTTGCACATCTCCCAATGTGGATTCTATCTTTTCATTTCTTTTCTCTGAGTTGTGTTTAGGCCTTCTTCTTTTGACTTTATACCTTGCTGCTGCAGACTGGTGTACACGAGTTGTTGAGAGAACACTTTTGAGAATTATTGAACTTGTATATACACAATAAGTTGATACCATCCCAAAGCACAAACTCCTTGCAATTTTATAGAGTGTAGGTGATGATAGAAAAAACCTATATAATCAGAGATGCATCATTGGACCAAAAAATTAAAATACTAAGAATGCTTCAAATATGCTTCAATATCTAGTATGATCTTCATCAGAAATACATATCTATTGAGGAAGATTGTAGATGGAATATGTCTTCTTCTGCAATACACATTTGCAGTACAACATATATTCAATTATGATGATGCCAATATATCTTTTATAGCTGTGGTTCACCTTTCCTGCCTGTTGGTGGTGATATGAGCTAGGATGCTGACAAGGATATTACACTTAATAGCTGAAAGGTCCTTGTTACTGATGTGAACAATGAATCAACCCAGAGCTTACAACTTATTGTGAGATTAGATGATATCTTTCAATCTAAGAGACCAAATGACTTTACTATTGGTACAATGTACTTTCAAAACAAACCCTTGAGGCTAGATACATTCAATGTATTGGTCAGTCTCACTTATCAACCATGCAATTTTATTTATGACATAAGGGGGTATGTATGTCAATTATCAATCTCTCTTTAAAGGTGAATTACCAGCAATTCCTTTATGCTGAAGTATGTTTTTTGATGAATCAATAACAGACTTTTGAGCTTCAACTGTAAGATTAACACAACTAGTCCTTCATACTTCCGATACTTTAACTGTTCTATCATGATGATCTTCAGCAAAACATCTTCAAGTTGTTTAATTGAAATCTCAGCAAACAGACTTCACACAGTTTTATGAATGATCTTAAGAAAGAGGCCTTGAAGATATATCTGTACCGACTTGAGGAAGGCAAGCAGCTATATCTAGAAATAGATACTGCTTCAATGCTCAATATACTACTTCAAGTGTAAACAAGATAATGATCCTTTTGCCCTTTCATTGACCCTTTTATGCTTTAAAAATGCAGATAACGCTAGGATACTACCTTGATGTACTCTTGCCATAATCCTTTGATCCTAAGGACCTGTACCATACCGCTGCTCCACTGATAACACTTGATATTCTGTTGATAGGCATGCTGCTTGTACCAAATACCAATTGATACTACTTTCACTTCAGCTCGCACATGAACCCACAGTTAAGACAACCTTCATAATTTCTACTATTGAGCTCTCCACTATTCTCAACAACAATCATCAATATACTGAATTTGATCTTGGCATCATTAACCATTTTTCTTATTCTGTCATTCTGTTCAAAGGAATGTCACTGCATGTTCCTTTCTAGGACCATTCCAGAATCATTGCTGCTTTATATTCAATTCAACTGTTCTAACATAATGATCTTCGGGAAGACATCTTCAATTTCTATACTAGGAATCTTCATGGGCTGATCACTCAGAGATTTATCACTCACTTAACTGCATTCCTCCAAGGGGACTTTTCATAGATGAATGATGTAATGATATAATGATGATAGGCACTTCTCTTACTCATCCTTCTTAATGTGATTCATTGTTAATTCTAGCAGTATGATGCACAATGTGATCATCCTTTATGGGTCTTTCCAGTTCTGTAGCTCGAAGCATAATTTTTGTGATTTTAACCATTCATCACTTAATGTGCTGATGTCTTCTTAGCTTACATGTTCATGGTTGATGTTCCCCCTACCATCATGGCTGCTTGCTGCCTTCTCTCCTTCCATCAACCTGTTGGCTATTGTGTGCTTCAGGTATTCTTCTTCCTCTATAGTTCTCTGTTAGAGAAATTGTCCTTTCCCTTCCTGATCTTATAGCTGTTCTCATTCCAAGGAGCTCTTCTTAGACTAATTTTGTGGGGACTATTTATGAACTGCTCTCCCCCTGGGATGTTGCTTCATATCTATCACTGGTTGGATATTTGCGTTGCTTCCTAGAGCAGCTCCCCCTGAGACTATGATGGATTCATTATGTTATTGAGGTAACTGGCTCCCCCTTTCTCTTTTCCTTCCATACTTTATTGGGGTTCTTCATAATGTCTGCACTTCTTTTTGATTCATAGTTTTGTTTGATTTGATTAGATTCCATCACCTGTCTAGAGTTCTTTAATGTATATGGCAGTTTACAATCTTTTGCTTTGTGACCAAGCTTGAGGCATACATAACATCTTATTTTACCAAGATACGTTTGAGCTGATGTATAATATTTTGTGCTCCCTTTTGAACATAATTTACATTCAACAAGATTATGTCCAAAATTATTGCATGCATAACAGTAGCCATGGAAATGATTTGTGTACCTGGTGAAAGATTGTCTTTTCCATTTGCTTGCTTGAGGGGTTCTTCTCTTTTGCTGCATCCTTTGCTGGTTGGACTGGATTTGCTTTGTCTTGCAATATGCTACAATATGTCCTGGTTTATGACAAGAGAAACATGTGATATTTTTCATAGGAGGAAAGAACCTTCTTTGACATCTTCCAAATTTATTCAATTCATATTCAAGAGTGTATGAGCCTTTTTCAGCTGACTGTTTCATCCTCTCATTCTCTGTCCTTTCATGTTGCTGCTTGTTTCTGTTTGTTTCTTTGCAAATCATGTTCTTGTTGGCTTCTACTTTTGGAGGAATCTTCTGAGCTGCTTCATTATCCTTTACAGCTTTTACAAAAATGATATTCCTGTTATCTTCTACCTTGGACTTACTGGATTCTCCTTTATATCCTATCCCAACCTTTATGAGAGGAGAACTTTGAGCATTTAGAATCTTGTCCAACTGTTCAGAGCTTGTCATTTGAGGACTGTTCATTAATAATTCTCTTTGGGCTTTTTCTAATTTCTTTCTCAGGCACACTACTTCTTCTTCCAATTTCTCTTGGTTCTGAATTTTATCCTTTATTTTCTTTAGTAGGGTGTCTTCTACTTTCCTTGCTTCTTCAAGTTGTGTCTTCAGGCCAACAATTTCTTTCTTATCTTCATATTCTTTCTCATCACATATTTGCACCAATGTCTTCAGGTCCTTGTTTTCATTCTTCAATCTTTCTATTTCAGTCAAGGCTGTGTCAAGTTTGGCTTTTTCCTTAACTGTAATTTCTTCATGGAACTTACTTCCATTCACACTAGCAGGTACCTCATTTGATTGAACATTTTCCTTTTTGTCAGTCAGTCTTGTCATACTACCATCAGTGATCAAACTTACTCTTTTGCATTTGCATATTAGGAGTACCATAACATAAATTTTCATAATTCCATTAGGTCATGAATTCATCGATGGTAGTGGTCTTTCCTCAGTTTTCCTCATATGAAACTTGCCGATTCTCCCCTTCTGGTCTTTATCATGATTCACTTTCACTCCCAATTCATATCATTAGGTCAGGAGAGTTGGTCTCATTAGGTTCTAGGGTCTCATCATGGTCAAATTAATGAGTCAAGTGTCAATAAATATCAACAAGGTCATGAGGAGGTCAAATAAACTCAGAGGCACAATATCTGGAAAGGTCAAAGAATTGTTCTATTGAGCATGATGTAATTTTCACCTCAAAACCATGTTTTGAGGTGAAAATATGGCTTTGATTTTATTATTATTTATTATGTAATTTTATATCTTCAATATGTAATAAGCTACACTTCAGAAGCTGCTATCTCCACAAAGCCACCACCCTGCCCTTCAGAGATGTTTTCCACAAAATGTTCAGTGTAAAATCATGTTCTAAGTGTGTCCATCAGAAAGAGCCTATAAAGAGCTTTCCATCAGTATATTACACTCTCAAAACTGACTCTTGGATTGAAAAATATGCCTAAGTGAACAAAATTCCCCAATAGCCTAACCTTAACCCTTTTCCCATTTGTCCCTTAGACTTTATTTCATAAATTTTTAAAGTATTTCATTATAAAACCCTTCTCCCGATCCGATTGCACCCCTTTTCCCCCTATTCGATCATAATCCTTTCCTCTGATCCAATCACACCATTTAAATCGCAACTCCCGATTGAGTCACCTCTGATTCACCCTCCCTGATTGCAAAGCCCTGATGTGATCCATCGCAAGTCCCCTCCGATCCAATAGCTTATCGTATCCCTTGTTCCAATCACCCGATCGCGATCATATTTTCTTCCTCAAAGATCGCGCCTCCGCTCCACTTCCCTGCCGATTTGCGATTGCGATCCATCGCATCGCAAATATTTATTGCATTACTCCTTTATATGATGTTCACTCCCACTCCGACTTTCTATTGTGATTGGCTGGATCCCACCTTAATCCCTTCCACCTTTTCAAATGAAAAAGGGGTTTTTTCCTTTGTAAAGCGAAAAACTGATTTTCATTTGTTTTATAAAGACTTCCCCTCCATCGCATCGCTCCATTGTAAAATGTTCACTCCCATTCTCGATCGCTCCATCGCAATCGCATTTCCTTTGCTATGTGTGAAACCCGCTCCCTTTTACCTTTGCGATTGCGATTGGCTGGGTCCCACCTAAAGTCTTCCGCCATTTTCAAAAGAAAAGGGCTTTTCCCTGTGTCAACTCATTTTTTCATTTTATTTAAACTTTTCCTCTATCCCAATTTTTTTCCCATCGCAATTGGCAATTCCCATAAGTTTAAACCCGCTCCCCTTTTCGTCTCGATTGCGATTGCGATTTCCCTATACACTATCGCATCATGAGTTTTCAATCGCTCCATTATATGATACATCCCCTCCCCTCTTGCGATTGCGATTTGCGATCACAATGCGGGCCCACCATCTTTTCCTTTGTTCTTTTTACCCAAAAAGGGGGATTTTTCTTCATTTAAATGGAAAATTTGATTTTTATTAGTTTCAAAGGCATTTCTCGGCATAAAGGAATTCCAAACCAAAGGAAAGAAACAGTCAAGGCCGTGAACTAATTATGAACCAAAGACATCTACAGTAGCAATGAAAAAGGGATATGTTCTTCGGATTTCCCATTTTCATTCCTTGGGTGTAACAACAAAATCTTCAAGATGGTCAAATGTATTTCTTCCCCTCTTTTTCAGGGGCATACTGTTGGTCTTTTTCCTATGTTCAAATTTCGGTTTTTGAGGTGGCGAAACAACTCCTCCTTCTGTGGATCTACTCCCCTCAAATTTTGTATATTTAATGTAATTATTCATCATTTTTAAGGGGGAATAAAGTGTGGCATAAATTGGAAATCATGGAGGATGCTCTGCGCTCCATTTGTAATGGTTTGGCAGGGAATTAATAAAGATATGCAGCTCTGATTTGTGGGATCCTTGTGGTATGGATTTTAGCATTGTTTTTTCCTTTGTGTTCATCTGTTAATTGTTATGTTCACCATTCATTCATTCACATTTCTGGTTGAATGATTTCAAGATAGATATGTAGAATTCATCGTATAATGCTCTGCCTTGAAAAATTATTCAACATTCTATGTTTTCTGCTGTTTGAAAAGGATCCATCTCCTATGCCCTTTTTAACTCCTCACCGGTCTTAAACATTCCATCATTATTTAAACTGAATTGTTAAAATCCATAACTACGTTGCCCCATGAAATGCCCTGTATCTCTGATTTAATTCCCCAGATTCAAACTGCCCCATCTGTTCCATACAACCCTGAGAATTTATAAAAACATTTCCAATTATTATACCTAGCCTAAAATCAGTTTACTCTTATATTTCATTGAATAATTTTTCCCGGAGAGAGCCCTCTCCGAACCTTGTAGGGATAGCTACAAGGCTAAGCGTGGTTTAAGGTTACCCTGATTTTCCTTACCGCCCAAACTGGGTCAAATTAGGTGCTAACAATTTTGACATGAAGTTTTCTTCTTCTTGATTCTCTTATCCTTCTTGTCAGTGCAGTCCTTAGTGTTTACTCCATGCATGAAGTGCAATCTATCCCAGATTTCTTTTGCAGAGGTTAAATCCATTATCAACTCAAGGTCCTTGTTATGAAGACTATTATATATCACACATTTTGCCTTGGCATTCCTCTGTTGTTCTTTCACCGTGGGGGAGTCTGTGCAGTAACCATCACAAACAAGCTTCCATACCTTAGGTTCATAAGTCAATAATCTTGTTTTAACCTTATCTCTCCATTCAGGAAAGTTTGTTGTATTATTTCTGCAGGTACATTTGATAGTCATGACTCAGCAGATCCTTTAGAAGCTATTGACACACCAAGATAACACAGTCTGTTATTGAACCTTAGTTATTTGAGGGGGGTTGGTCAGTTTAACACATTCATGGTCTTTTAAAAATTTTCATTAAACCTTATTTACACCTTCATTTCATGTCCAACTTAATATGTGAGTAATCTTAGAATGTGAGCAGCAAGTATTAATATAATATAACAGCAGACTTAATATGAGAGCAGCAGGTATTAAGCAGATTATATAAATCAAATCAACACATAAACATCATGCACATAGACACCGGATATAAGTGGAAACCCATAAGGGAGAAAACCACATCTTATTATTGTTGTGATGCAAAGGCAAGCTCCAACTCCCTCTCACCACTGATTTTCTATAGGATCCAACCTACAGGAGGCTACTACCTTAATTTTGCAAGCTACAACTTGCAAGGAATCTCCAACTCTAATCTGTTTTCTGCAGGCTACAACCTACAGGAGGCTCCTACCTCAGCCAGCTACAACTGACATCTATCAAGCTACAACTTGATATGGAAGCACCAACTTCCTCACTCTTTCATAAAAAACGCATGTTGATTTACCTGGATATCAGCTCTGTTAATGCCTTCTTCATGCTTGTCCACTAACTTCAGCCTTCATGTCTTGCCTTTTATCAACTCTGAGCCTTCTGACTTCTCTATCGACTTCTCTTGCTTCTTGCCTCTTGCCTCATTTATCCATTCTCTAATCTCTTTATGCATATCTACTGCCTCAGTCACTCATTTATAGAGTTCACCTCATGAATATTTGTACTCCATAGGGAATTTGAAATGAACAGCCATGACTCTTTGAATTTTTCCTTCTCATTTCTTTGTCCAGCTCATTCAGAGGAATACAACAATATGTACAAATTTCTATTTTACAGTGGAGTTTTGTTTTCCTATGGAGACTTGGCAATGCATCACAAACAATATAAAATAAATAAAACTTTACATTTTCAGTTACAATAAGAATTCCATTTCAACCCATTCAATTCTTGGCTCGCTGTGCGTTTGTCTTTTCTGCTGCTGTCACTGTCTTATTCAGTTTCTGCATACTCTCTTGTTTTCCATGCATGTAGAATGCATTTCCCAAATTATGTTCCAAATCTAGAAGCTGTTGTCATGTAACCGTTCTGCATACTCTCCTGTTCACTGCAATTGTGTATCTACTGCATATATAACTGCTTTACTAGTTTAGCTCCCAAATAACTCTCCAAGTCTCGTGCATATAAAATGCATCCCAAAATTTGACCCAAGCTATTTCCAAATCTGGGCAATTGTTAATAATAATATGTAGAAGTTACCTTTCTGTTCTTAACACAATGGTCAGAACCCAACAATCAAATAAAATTGGTCTTCATATACGTAAGCTGCTTTTAACGCTTTATGGTTAAAAACCATAGTCAAGTCCATTTCATGAATATTAAACGTTCGACTTTGCTATCATTCACTGTAGGTCTCGGCCCTCACACATATTTATATATATATGATAATTCTTTATCAACCCATCATATATCTACACCATACAAAAATTCCTTTTGTCTTACACTCCCGATTTTGGATAAAACCCAAACACTATATAATAGCGTCATTTGTAGATGTAAATGTGTTTTAAATGCTTCCACTGTCCCAAATGCAATTAAACCTTTCTACTTCATAATTGTCGACTTTGTTAAACCAACGCACAAATGCATATATCAACAGGGACTTGTGGGGCCACAACTCTATTCATCCGCATATCAAAGTATATTGTATATGTTGAAAATGCAGCAAGATGATGGAGCTTAGTGAAATGAAGTCGCCTTCACTAAGTGGGCCCGCAGGCAAATTCTGGCGCAAAATCTATTTTTAGACTATGTCTATTTTTAGACATATCGAGCATGGTTCGGGGATTCTAGTTTGAGATTCTTGAAGTACGTGTCATGTTGGAAAAAAATATATGAGACTCTATTTTTGAGGTCAAAGAGGTCGAAGTCTATTTTTAGACTGCCTCTCCTTAAAACAGGGAAGTCAAATATTATTTACCCTTAATAATATTTAGACTATAAACAGCAGTTTACTCTCTTGGAGCACTTCAGTTCGAGCTATAGAAGTGGCTCATGCATCTGACAGAGGAATCATGTGGTTCCCAAGGGTTTGATGGCATCATGCATGGTTGACTTCAGTTAGGACTTCAGTGGCAGAAGTTTGGTGGAGTTAATGAGACAGCTAGTGGAGTTGTGTTCTGTTTATTTTGGTTGAACTAGTTGAGATTAGTTTAACTAGCTAATCAATTAGTTATGAGTGGAGTGAATTAAATATTATTTAATTCATTAATTAGTAACTCATTATTCAACTCAGGAACACATCAGTTCACTACAGTGCATGATCAGTTCAGTGAAGACCAGTGAAAGAGGTAGATGAAAGGGTGGAGTTAGCTATCAGTTGTGACTATACTGTTGCTATTTGCAACACACAGATAGGAGGAGTAAGCCCATGAGGATTGCGCAGTTCAGGTTGGTGGTTTATCTATATAAAGAGGCCATCCCATAGCATTGAAACACGTAATAGAGGCAAGGCAATTGGCGGTGAGTTTTGAACCAGTAACCTGTTCAAAACTGAGCTAGATTGTGTGTAACTTTATGAGAAAGTACTGAGTACTTGTGAGGAGTATTGTACTGAGTTTGTTACATTATTTCTCCATTATAATATACACAATAGCTGCGGGGTTTTCAGCTATAAGCTTTCCCCATACATACTGTGTTAATGTGTATGATGATTTGATGTGTTATCGCTTGATTTTATTTCCGCATGTTTGATGATCTCAGTTGAGTGGAAGAGATTATGTGTTGCATATAAATTCGAATTGTATGTGATCAGGATAGTCTTGGTGGATAATTAATTATTATTCAGCAAATTTCTACATGGTATCGGAGCTATTGAAGCAGAGATTGATCATCACGGTGATTACAAACTTATTTCGGTAGACAGAGTCTGCATGCGGGCCAGGTAGCCTCCGGATTCATCTTTCTTCGGAAAGTGAAAGGTCTGGTAAACACCACTTGCAGTCAATCTCTGTGCTAGAAATAATTTGTTCTCACAGATCTAGAGCGGTTGAGCTTTGAGGTGGAATTCGAAATTTTGTAGCAGTTTTGTTTTCTTGGTGCCAGTGTTGAAAATGTCTTTCAACGGTTTGCGACTCGAATATGCTCTTGAAGGCAGTTCGAATTATGTTGCATGGAAGGATTGCATGGAGGAAGTATTAGAAGATAATGGTCTGAAGGAGTTCGTAGATACGGATGTCCAAAAGCCCACTGATCCTGCTGAAGTCGAAGCATGGCAAAAGAAGATGGCGAAATGTCGAAGGATCCTGTTGGAGGGCGTCAAGGATCATATTGTATCCAGCCTGCATGGAAAAGCTACTCCATATTTAATGTGGAAAGCTTTGACGGATCTATTCCAGAGTAAGAGCGACCAAAGGAAGCTGGCGCTCAAATATAAGCTCAGGAACATCAAGATGGAGAAGGGCGACAGTATCGCCAAATACCTCACGAAGTTCACTCAATGCAGAGATGAGCTGGGAAGTGTGGGGGTGACTGTCGAAGACGAGGACATGGTCGACTGGCTCTCCTTGGTCTTTCGAAGGCTTGGCACTCATATCAAGATAGTGTCAATGGTCGGGAGAAGCTGCCGGGATGGGAGCGCCTTTGGGCGGATCTCATGCAGGAGGAGATAAGGAGGACTACTCGAGATGGATCTTCATCAAAGGGAGCTGATGAAGAAAATTGCGCTTTGGTGGCCAAAGCAAAGAAGGGGAAGAGTAAGAAAACCTCTCATTCTGGTGCAAAGGGCAAGAAGCAGGATATGGCGAAAGTGAAGTGTTTTCACTGCCATGATCACGGACATTATGCTACCAATTGTCCAAAGAAGAAGAAGAACAAGCAAGCGGGAAGATCTGCAGATGGAGAAGCTTTGGCTTCATAGTTCGAGCTTGACTTTTCACTGATCACATGCTTGGTTTCAAGTGTGATGGGATCGGTGTGGTTCTTGGACAGCGGTGCGTCATTTCATATGACGGGAGATCGGGATTTGTTCTTAGATCTGGAGGACAAATATTTGGGTGTGCACATCGAGATGGGCGATGATGGTAGATACAGTGCGACTGGTATCGATACCATATCCTTTCAGAGGGAGTCTGGTAAACCCTTTGTATTGAAGGATGTCATGCATGTACCTGGATTGAAGAAGAACATGATTTCTGTGGCGATGTTGGAGGATAAGGGGTATGATGTGGTCTTCAGCGAAGGAAAAGCCTTCCTGCGTAGTAAGACTACTGGAGAGACCCGGAAGATAGGGGTTTGGACCAAGAACCTTTATCAGTTGCAGGTAGATGGCTGCGCAGCTATGGCATGCAAGGCGGGAGAAGTGGTGAGCCGGGATGATGAGGGCGAACTGTGGCACAGGAGATTGGGCCACCTTCACCATGGAGCTTTGAAGATTCTGCAGCAGATTTCTACTGGACTTCCTAAGGGCACTCTTGCGCAGTCAGATCAGTGCAAGGGGTGTACTTTAAGGAAGTATGTGAAAGCCACCTTTCACGAGAAGGATAGTCGCGCCACGACGATCCTTGAGAGAGTTCACACAGACGTGTGTGGTCCTTTCTCAGTTGCTTCGACAGCAAAGCACAAGTATTATGTGATCTTTTTTGATGATTTCTCTCGAAAGTGCTGGATCTTCTTCATGCCGAAGAAGAGCGATACATTCGCGAAGTTCTGTGAGTTTAAAGCACTGGTCGAAAAGGAGTCGGGGAAGAAGGTGATTGCTCTAAGGAGTGATAACGGTGGTGAATTCATCTCGGCTGAATTCAAGGAGTTCTGCAGCGCAGAAGGGATTCGGAGAGAACTCATCGCACCCCATAACCCACAGCAGAACGGGGTGGCTGAGCGGAAGAACAGAACGATCGTGGGTGCTGCACGGGCGATGTTGCATGATCAGGGCCTACCCCTTCACTTGTGGGATGAGGCATGCAATACAACAGTGTATGTGCAGAACCGTTGTCCTCACAAGGTTCTTGGCATGAGTACACCAGAGGAGGCTTATTCTGGCAAGAGGCCTGATATTTCCCATTTGCGGATTTTCGGATCTTCTGTCTACATGCATGTGACGAAGGATGCAAGAAGGAAGCTGGATCCAACTGCTGAAGTTGGAATATTTGTGGGGTACACTGATACACCTCACAACTATCGGGTGTTTGTGCCAGACAGTCGCAAGACTGTTGTGCGACGGGATATAAAATTTCAGGAGGAGAAAGCCATGCAGTGTTCGCTTGAGAGGGAGCTACACTTGCATGCAGATGAGGAGCTGTTAGTTCCTAAGGAGGAGCTTCCGGATGTGGATCAGTCACAAGAGGAGGTTCAGGAGGTGGAAGAAACCACCCAGGCAGCGCCAACCATCAGAGGGCGCATGCGCACTACAGAAGCTGAGCGACTAGCTCGGGATGTAGAGAAGGTTGTAGGACCACCTACAGCACAGCGCAGACAGAGACAGTCACCGGATCGGTACACTGGATACATGGCTCTTGTGAGTCAATGTGTTGTGACAGAGCCATCCTCTTTTGAGGAAGCTGTGGAGGAACCCGCATGGGTTGATGCCATGATCGAAGAATATGATTCAATCGTCAGGAACAGTGCATGGGAGATTGTCCCAAGACCGGTGGGGAAATCAGTGGTGGGTTTGCGATGGATCTACAAAGTGAAGCAGGCGGCTGACGGGAGTGTGGAGAAGTACAAGGCGAGATTTGTCGCCCGTGGCTTCTCACAGATCGAGGGGATTGACTATGAGGAGACTTTTGCACCTGTCGCAAGGTACTCTTCCATACGGACGATCCTTGCTCTCTCAGCGCAGATGGGGTGGCACATTCATCGGATGGATGTGAAGACTGCGTTCCTCAATGGAGTTATTGAGGAGGAGGTGTACATAGAGCAGCCTGAAGGTTTTGAGATCTTCAGCAGTGAGTCGCATGTGTGCCAACTCAAGAGAGCACTGTACGGGCTGAAGCAAGCACCTCGTGCTTGGTACACTCGGATAGACAGCTACTTCACCGGGCTTGGATTCTCCAAGAGTGAGGTGGATCCAAACCTGTACCAGATTGTAGTGGAGGGGAAGCTGTTGATCATCGTACTGTATGTAGATGATCTGATTTTGACTGGCGATGAGCAGTTGATACTTTCATGCAAGGAGGATCTTGCACGAGAGTTCAAGATGAAGGACTTGGGCATCCTTCATTATTTCCTGGGATTGGAGATTTGGCAGCGCAGCGGAGGACTGTTTGTTTCTCAGGGCAAGTATGCCCGGGAGATTCTGGAGAGGTTCAACATGCAAGGGTGCAAGCCTGTTGACACTCCTCTTCCTGGTGGTTGGAGGAAGGAGGATGCTACTTCAGCGGAGGTAGTGGATGCCACTGTCTATCGACAGTTGGTGGGGTCGCTTATGTATCTGGTCAATACACGACCCGATATATGCTATGCAGTTAACCAGCTTTCGCAAGCTATGGTTAATCCTACCAAGCTCTTTTGGAAGGCAGGCAAGCATGTATTGCGCTATATCAGAGGCACATTGGGATATGGTCTATGGTACAAACAGGAGGATGGAGCGAAGCTTTCTGGCTTCACTGATGCAGATTGGGCAGGGAGCCCAACGGACCGGAAGAGCACATCTGGAGGAGTTTTCAGCATTGGGTCGACAGCAGTTTCCTGGTACAGCAGGAAGCAGAGATCCGTGGCACTCAGTTCAGCAGAGGCTGAGTACATGGCAGCTAGCTTGGTTGCATGCGAGGCTATTTGGATGAGGAAGATCCTCGTTGGATTGTTCGAGTTGCATTTGGAGCCTACAGTGATTTACTGTGATAACCAGAGTTGCATTAAACTCTCGGCTAATCCAGTATTTCATGATAGATCCAAACACATCGACATCAGGTACCATCATATCAGCGATTGTGTTCAGCGGAGAATCATGATGCTTTCATATGTTCCACGGAGGATCAGGATGCTGACATCTTGACGAAGGCGCTCACCAGGAGCAAGTTCGAATTCCACAGAGGCAGGATAGGGGTTGCAGATAATCCATATCTTGCTGAGAGGGAGTGTTGAAAATGCAGCAAGATGATGGAGCTTAGTGAAATAAAGTCGCCTTCACTAAGTGGGCCCGCAGGCAAATTCTGGCGCAAAATCTATTTTTAGACTATGTCTATTTTTAGACATATGGAGCATGGTTTGGGGATTCCAGTTTGAGATTCTTGAAGTATGTGTCATGTTGGTAAAAATAGATGAGACTCTATTTTTGAGGTCGAAGAGGTCGAAGTCTATTTTTAGACTGCCTCTCCTTAAAACAGGGAAGTCAAATATTATTTACCCTTAATAATATTTAGACTATAAACAACAGTTTACTCTCTTGGAGCACTTCAGTTCGAGCTACAGAAGTGGCTCATGCATCTGACAGAGGAATCGCGTGGTTCCCAAGGGTTTGATGGCATCATGCATGGTTGACTTCAGTTGGACTTCAGTGGCAGAAGTTTGGAGGAGTTAATGAGACAGATAGTGGAGTTGTGTTCTGTTTATTTTTAGTTGAACTAGTTGAGATTAGTTTAACTAGCTAATCAATTAGTTATGAGTGGAGTGAATTAAATATTATTTAATTCATTAATTAGTAACTCATTATTCAACTCAAGAACACATCAGTTCACTACAGTGCATGGACAGTTCAGTGGAGACCAGTGAAAGAGGTAGATGAAAGGGTGGAGTTAGCTATCAGTGGCGACATCAGTTGTGCATGAGATTTGCACCACACTTGGAGGAATTTCCCATGATGATTGCGCTGTCAAGCCAAGGAGATTCGGACCTTGGATCTCTATATAGACAGGCCATGATTGCGCAATAGAGGCAAGGCAATTAGTGGTGAGTTTTGAACTAGTAACCTGTTCAAAACCAAGCTAGATTGTGTGTAACTTTATGAGAAAGTACTGAGTACTTGTGAGGAGTATTGTACTGAGTTTGTTACATGATTTCTCCATTATAATATACACAATAGCTGCGGGGTTTTCAGCTATAAGCTTTCCCCATACATACTGTGTTAATGTGTATGATGATTTGATGTGTTATCGCTTGATTTTATTTCCGCATGTGTGATGATATGAGTTGATCTGAGTGGAAGAGATTATGTGTTGCATATAAATTCGAATTGTATGTGATCAGGATAGTCTAGGTGGATAATTAATCATTATTCAGCAAATTTCTACATGGTATCGGAGCTATTGAAGCAGAGATTGATCATCACAGTGATTACAAACTTATTTCGGTAGACAGAGTCTGCATGCGGGCAGGTAGCCTCCGGATTCATCTTTCTTCGGAAAGTGAAAGGTCTGGTAAACGCCCCTTGCAGTCGATCTATGTGCTAGAAATAATTTGTTCTCACGATCTAGAGCGGTTGAGCTTTGAGGTGGAATTCAAAGTTTTGCAGCAGTTTTGTTTTCTTGGTGCCGGTGTTGAAAATGTCTTTCAACGGTTTGCGACTCGAATATGCTCTTGAAGGCAGTTCGAATTATGTTGCATGGAAGGATCGCATGGAAGTAGTATTAGAAGATAATGGTCTGAAGGAGTTCGTAGATACGGATGTCCAAAAGCCCACTGATCCTGCTGAAGTCGAAGCATGGCAAAAGAAGATGGCGAAGTGTCGAAGGATCCTGTTGGAGGGCGTCAAGGATCATATTGTATCCAGCCTGCATGGAAAGGCTACTCCATATTTAATGTGGAAAACTTTGACGGATCTATTCCAGAGTAAGAGTGACCAAAGGAAGCTGGCGCTCAAAGATAAGCTCAGGAACATCAAGATGGAGAAGGGCGACAGTATCGCCAAATACCTCACGAAGTTCACTCAATGCAGAGATGAGTTGGGAAGTGTGGGGGTTACTGTCGAAGACGAGGACATGGTCGACCTGGCTCTCCTTGGTCTTCCGAAGGCTTGGCACTCATATCAAGATAGTGTCAATGGTCGGGAGAAGCTGCCGGGATGGGAGCGCCTTTGGGCGGATCTCATGCAGGAGGAGATAAGGAGGACTACTCGAGATGGATCTTCATCAAGGGGAGCTGATGAAGAAAATTGCGCTTTGGTTGCCAAAGCAAAGAAGGGGAAGGGTAAGAAAACCTCTCATTCTGGTGCAAAGGGCATTTTGGTATAACAAAATATTACAGGTGGCTAACAGACAGTGTGGGCAAATCTACACTTTTCTTGTACCCACAGTGCGGAACCGCACTGGTTTGAACTGAATCCTGCGGACCCTGTGAAAATTTTTGAAAAATCTTAAAATCCTCTTTTCTGGATTAGTTTGTTAGATTCTTAGTGAATACCCAAACTTGTATCTTCTGTCACGAAGCCTTGGTTAAAAGTTTATTTCAGCATTTTTAGTTTTGAATGATTTTCTGAAAGATCTGCATGTTATAATGATTTTTGTTTTGTCTTTATCCCGCTCAAAGATTATAAGCCTTGATATACCTTTAGATCACTGGTATTTCCTTGCTTTCTTGCTGAGTCTGACATCATAGTAGAAATTGTTTTATGAGATTTAGAATCCATTTTTCTCATTTGCAAATCTTTAGAAAACTTTTGTTTATAAGTTTGGAATTTCACTTAAAAGACCAAAATTGGATGTTTTTTGAGTTCTTGCTGATCCAAGAAAAGAATTTCTTAGTTAGATTACAAGCTAAGCAAGACATCCTCAAAATATTTGAAGTTTTAATTCAGATTTACTCTTTAGAATTTTTAGATCTCAAAAATAGTGTTTTTAGCTTTGAGTGTTATTTCTATAAATTGTAGTGTCTTTTGAAGAAAAACTTGGTTTGTAGTTTCAATATTGAATAAAAGGGATTTCTTATTGAGAAATAGAGCATTTTGAGTTCTCATTGAAATTAGATTTCTTTTCATTTATTCTTGTTTGAAGGAAATATTTGTTTTAAAAGATTGCATTTCTCAACACTTCCTTTAGATATAATTCATTGAAAGAAAACAGATTGTTTCTCATAATAGATGCATTTTTAGTGTGTTTTGAGTCGGTTCACTACATATCATCAGTTTCACTTTCGCACCTATTATCCTAAGAAACAAATTTTTAAAATCAACGCTTAAATTAAAATCAATCTAGTAATTTTTATATTTCTAGGGCTCTTTTCACCAATATAGCTTAGGCTAGTGTCTTGGAGTAGGGAGTAATTAAATCTCCAAGACAATTAAAACAAACAAGTAGTTGATCTTGCGGTAGGAAAAGATCCAATAGTCGCTTGTATGCTCTGGGAAAGCTCCTCTTAAAGGAGTCAAGCATGAGGTCATATCTGAACCAGTGGGATAATCAATTCTATCTCATTAGGAATGATAGAAGATATGCACATATTAACAACGGTAAACCTCGGATAGACCATTGTCGAGGAGCCTGAGGTCACTTGTCGGTATACCTTAGATTATGTCAAGGAGCCTTCAAGGGGATTGAGCTTTGTTACTCTGCGCTTGCGCATATGTCGATCGTAGACTTTTCCCCCAGGTATATTAGTTCCTGTTGGTAACCATAGTGACCATAATCTTTACGGTTTTTTCCTAAGGTGACGGTGGAGGAAATATCCGACTGTACCTAGAGAAAACATCGACTAGACTCACTTGGACTCTCCGGAGTGTTATCTTCACTCGAGATGGTTTAAGTGGAGAAACTTGCACTGGTATATTTCATTAAGCAGGTTGTTGGGGTAACTGTTCCAACCGCCCTTTCTACATTAAATATTACGATGTTGGATTTCATCACCAACTAGTGTTTTTAGTGTGGGAAGTTATTGTTTGTGTGTGGTTTGATCTCCTAGATTTTTAGGCATGTGATTCATTTGTTTGTTTCCTTAGCGACTCTAGGATTTTTCATTGAAATTTTATTTGATTGCGTGTGATTAATAATTTTTAATCGTGGTTGAATTACCAAGACAATCACGTAGACTCCAGGGGAAGCCCCCTGAGTATACACCAAGCCAACTTGAAGGGATACGAGCTCTAGTATCGCCTAGTGACAGTAGAATTAAATCAACAAAAGCAGGAGAGTCATCTATAGTTGTTCATCCTGATTATCAATCACAAACAATAGAGCATATTCAAGAGCCAATTTCAGTTTCTGAAGTTACTGGTAGTATTTCTCCTTCCAGTGAATTAGCTGAAGAACCTAAAATTTATGAGCCTGACATTGTACCTGTTGTATTGGAACCATCTTCAGGATTTGTTACTCTGACTTCTAGTGATCCTGGTTCACCTAGGGTAAGATATCGCATTAGTGAAAATCTTCCTTCTGACCTCATATCTATTGAAGAACTTTTTGGTCCAGACGAAGATGTAACTCTTCTCGAAACCCAAAGAACTTTGAATCTTAGGGAGCATGAATCAATATTCTACAGTCCTTTTAGAACTGGCACTTGGAATTTATCATTGACAGATTTTTTAGAAAACCTGGGTCTTATTTTTTCACCACCCCGAATTGCTTTTCATCCTACACCAAGAGGTTATTATCCTTCATCTACTATGTCAGGTGAGTCATCGATGTTTTCTCAATCTCTGGAAACATTTTTATAGGTGGTCCTTCTGTTCCTTCGGGGTACCAGTCACTCTCTGGTACTTTCTCAGGAGCAACTCCTCAACCAACTGAACAAGTGTTATCATCTGGTACAAATGGAACTAAAACTGAAACGTTGAACGCAGAGAAAATTTTTATGATGTCTGGTAATATTCCAAATCCTCAACCTCAAGGTAGTCAGTTACCTCGTGGGGGACAACCTCAAGGTAGTAAGTTACTGCCTGGGGGGAAACCTCAAGGCAGTCAGTTACCGCCTAGAGGGCAACCTCAAGGTAATTTTTTACCAGGAAAAACTGTAGGACAATATTATTTACCTGGAGAACAACCTCAAGGACAGTACATACCTCAAGGTAATCAACCTCAAGGACAATACATACACCAAGGTCAACCCCAGACTCAGTATATTCCTCAGGGTCCTTATCAACCCCAGATTCAGTACATGCCTCATGGTTATCAACCTCAAGGTCAGTACCCAATTCAAGGTTTACAACTTCCTTCCGGTCAACCATTATTAAAAGGAGCTGGAAATTTACTAGTTAATTATCCACCCTACATTCAACCAGGTTATGGTACTTCATATGCACAACCTTCTACGGGTCAATACCCCGGAATGAACATGGTGTGGAATCCATCTCAAATTCAGCAGACTATGCAACCTAATGTGTAGTTACCTAATCAACCTGTTCAGCCTTTAGTTTTTGGTCCAAAAAAGCAACCTGTCCAGCCTATTGTTCAAGTCCCTGCACTTGGTTTTGTTCAGTAGCCCGAGCCTTGTACACCTCAGACTCCGCCTCAGACTGCTGTAGCTACTGCAACTTCTGTTCAACCTACAACACCTGTTTCTAGAGTATTTGTAGCTCTGGTTTCTTCTATCCCTGCATCAGTGCAAATCCCTTAAGCCTCTATGCCATAGTCAGGACCTATAATTCAAACTATGGTCCAGATGCCTACAGGACAAGCTAGTACTAGTATGATTGTCTCTATTCAACCACAATTTACTTATCAACCGTACCAGGGACAATATCAATTTGTTCAGGCTACACAAAATCCAGTATATCAATATCAGCCGTACCCTGGGTATACTTATTAAGTACATCAACAACCCTAGTATGTTCTAGTTAATCCTGGTTACCCAGGAGGTTTCACAATTCCAAATGCACATCCAATTCTAGGGTATCCTAGATATCATCCTCCTGGAATTGGTTTGATCACACAAGGTTATCAAGACCCTAGCCATCGGTTACCATTCATAGCAACTTTAGATTTACTGGATCTATCGTGCCTTATGAACGATCCCATTTTTTATCTTCCATATTGGTCGTCGATGCCTAACAAGTTGCCCAGTGATATTCCTAAATTTGAAGGTAAGTCGGGAGAGGACCCATATAATCATGTTATGACTTATCACCTCTGGTGTGCATCCAATTCACTAATCGACGATTCGATTTGATTGCATATTTTTCAGAAAACTCTCATTGGTCTAGCTGCCAAATGGTACATTGAGTTACCATGCGGCTCTTTTAATAATTTTAATGCGCTAGCTACTGCTTTCTTAACCCATTTTCAGTTGCCTATCAGATACGACAACGGAACAGAATTACTGACTTCATGAAAATAGTCTATGTCTGCATACATATCTGATCACTTTCATGAATGGAGACGTAGAAGGCGTTTAGTGAAAGTCTTTATTCCAGATCAAATTTTGGTTGAATGGTTTATTAAATCGTTATTGCCCAAAATTACTGAAGATGTGGCCCAAGGAGGCATTGTTACGGAAGAGAAATTCATTGCTCGGGCTTAGTACCTTGACCTTGTATATACTTAGTCAGGTACTTTGTATGATAAAATCTCTGATTTACCAAGACCTGGTCAATTAATTACAACTCCTTTTGGCTCTCATACCACTGATGGTGTAATTGGTTCTATTAGCACTGGTAAAAGCAAGAAGAAGTCTTCCAAGACCACTTCTCCTATTATCACTTTACCCGATTCACCCAAAGGAGATTCTTCCCTAGAAACTTCCACCGATATTCATGTTATAGAGACATCTACAACCAAATCTAAAACTGGTGGTAAGAAGAAAGGTAAGAATAAAAAGAAAAAATATTCAAAAGATAAAAATGATACAACTGAACCAGCTAACGAAAAACACAAACCTCGATATCCTTGTCTCATCTGTGAATGAGGATAATTTTACAAAAGAGTGCCCGCATAGAGCCGAGGTATCAAAATTCGTTAAGGGTTCGCCTATACCTGCATTCTTGAAGGATCCTTTTCCCGATCAAGATAGTAACATGGTTGGATCTTCCTCCAATGTGCTTGAGAATATCTTGATGGTTGCAACGTGATCGCAAGATTATGGTAGTAAAAATACTGGTAAAGAAGTAGAAACATCCAATTCTGCATCAATTACATCTCCCTTAGTTTCTGATCCGTTACAAATCGAGAAACAAAATCCTGACTTAGTAATTAAACCACCTGCAAAAGGTGTACTTCTATAAATAAGCTCTCAATCAACATGCGAGAGCTGCTCAGAATTACAATATTGTTGAAGATTTGGCAATTTCCCCTTCAGCAATGTCGACTTTGGAAGTATTGCAATCATGCCCAGCCCAAAGAAAATTACTTTTGTCAGCCTTAGGAGTCGTAGATCTCCAGGATTCGAACCTCATGATCTTCGATTTAGAGAATTTTACACCCCGCCTACCCCATCAAATGGCTTTTCAGATTCCGGAAATAGTAAAAAACAAACATATCTTTCATACTGTTATTGATGAAGGGGCTTCTATGTGTATTATGTCGTTAAAATGTTGGAAATCACTTGGTTCTACGACCATTAACCAATCACCAACTATTCTCAAATCTTTTGATGGAAGAGGTTTTCAACCATATGGTATCTTACAAGATCTATCAATAGAGGTCAAAGGCAAAATGGTTAATCTAGATGTGGAGGTGGTTGATGCCCCTCTGGATTACAACCTTCTCTTGGGTTGCAGTTGGTCTTACGCCATGACTGCTGTTGTATCATCGATCTTTCGTCTCATCATGTTTCCTCATAAAGGAAATATCATTAAAATAGATTAGCTCTCATATTATTCATCCAACCCAGCCTCTACTGATAGCATCCAACATATCGAAAAATTGACTATCCCTTATAAGGATGTCGGAGTAGGTTTGCTTAAATATTCAGCTTTGCTGGGAAATTTTTCCTTGCCTGCTCCCAACGTACAACTTCCTATTTCTAATATCAATATGATTACATCAAGTACTATGTCCTTTGATGATCCTTGGATAGTACCTTCAGAATCAAAATTGGATTATTTCAATGGCCCGATGCCTTTGAGTCCTTTTGAATTAGCATATCAAAATGTACAGTCATTTTCTGATACTCCTTCAACTGAGTCTGATCCAGTGAATGTGATCAATCAAGAGTCATTTTCAATATCGAGCTCGGCTTTGATAAAAATTCAACAAGTATTCAATACTGATGAACATATTCGTGAATTCTTGTCAGTAGATGAGTTACCGTGGGAAGATCTTCATCATACGTCTTCATTTTTACCTGATCTCGATCATTTTGAGAATGATTTTTCCTTATTTTTACCACTGATTATGTCAAATAACCTCAGAATCCTCTCTCACATGTCGATTCTGAATTGAATTTAGAAAATATTTCTACAATGGTTCCTCTTGACATTTCAGTAAAACCTGGAATTGTTGAAAACATTCATATAGGTGCTTCTTGTATGCCTGATGAAATCCAATCATAAAAAGCCCTATTTCAGGAATTTCGCGACATTTTTGCTTGGTCATATGAATAAATGCCAGGAATCGATTCGTCGATTGTTATTCATGAAATTAAGACATACCTAGATGCTAAATCCGTTAGACAGATATTACATCAAATACATTCGAGAAAATCTGCCGCCATCAAAGCCGAAGTTGAAAAATTACTTTGCACAGGTTTTATTTATCCAATTCCACTCACGGACTGGGTATCTAATATTTTTCCGGTCAATAAAAAACAAGGAACAATACGAGTATGTATCGATTATAGGGATATAAATCGAGCTTGTCCAAAACACAATTATCCAACCCCTTACATGGATCAAATTATTGACGGTTGTGCTGGAAGTGAAATGTTCTCTTTCATGGATGGATTTTCCGACTACAATCAAATCAACATACTCCCTGCAGATCAACCTAAAATAGCTTTCATTTGTCCATGGGGAACTTTTTCTTATCGCAAACTACCTTTTGGCCTTAAGAATGATGGCGCCACTTTTCAAAGGGCTATTTCTTATGCATTTCACGACATTAAACACATTGTGAAACCCTACCTCGATGATTTTCCTGCTCACTCTTCACGCAGAGAAGATCATATTACTCATTTACGATCCATTTTTATACGATGTAGGCATTATAAGATTCGCCTGAATCCTCACAAATGTGTTTTCTGCGTACAATCCGGATGATTATTGGGATTTATTGTCTCAAAGGTAGGCATTCGTGTCGACCCATCAAAGGTTGAGGAAATCATCAATTTACCTCCTCCTTCTACTATTCGCCAACTCCAAAGTTTGCAAGGGAAAGAGAACTTTTTACATCGATTCATTCCTAACTACGCCGATTTAACGAAAGGTTTCACTAGGTTGTTGAAACAGAATATTCCTTTCTTTTGGGACGAGGTCGCCGATAGATCTTTTGATGCTCTGAAAAATGCATTGGCCCATGTACCATTACTACATCCTCCCAACTACAACCAATATTACTTTTTGTACCTCACCGCTTCCAATTCCACGATAGGGATGGTTTTAGTTCAGGAAGATGAATTCAATGGTGAACATGTGATTTACTATCTTAGTCAAAATTTTCACCTGACTGAGATCAAATATTCACATGTGTAGAAATTGGCCTTGGCAGTTGTTCAAGTTGTCCAACGTTTTCATGATTACATACTTTTACGCAAAATGACAGTGATCTCTGATTTTAACCCTATGATGTACATTTTGACCAAACAATTGCTAGGGGGCAAATACTCCAAATGGATTGTCATCCTGTAGGAGTTTGATTTGGAGTTTGAAAAATCCAAATCCAAGAAATAATTGATATTTTTTGAACTTATGTGTGATTTCCCACGTACTGATACAGAAACTGTGGCGGAACAACCAATCACAGATGAATCCTTATTTCTTATTAGTACCATTTATCCTTGGTATGGAGATATTATTGTTTATCTTCAGACCCAATCTTTTCGGCCTGAGCTTTCACAATCGCAATGACGAAAAATACATTTCCAGTCTCAACAATATCATATTGTTGGCGACACACTATACTGTCGTGGTGTGGACTCAGTTTTTTGACGTTGTCTAACCCATGAAGAAGACGAACAGATTTTAAATGACTGTCACTCTAGAGCATGTGGCGTTCATATTTCTGGGTATGCCACAACCCAAAAGATATTGCGCAGAGGTTATTTATGTCTGTCCTTGTTTAAATATTGTATTTATGTGGTTCAAAAATGTCATAATTGTCAAATCTTCGATCGAAAAATGCGTGCACCACCTGCTCCTCTTCACCCTATAATTATTGTCGGTCCTTTTGAAAAATGGGGCATTGACTTTATTACATGTAACCCTCACTCGGCCTGGGGGCATGGGTATATTATTCTAGTAGCATATTATTTTACCAAATGGGCCGAGGCGATGCCTACATTTGCGGCAGATGGCAAAACTATAGCTACTTTCGTATTCAATCATGTGATTTCTCATTTTAGTGTACCCCAAGCGATAATTACTGATCACGGGAGCCATTTTAGGAATATCATGATGACCGAGTTAACGGACCAACTTGGCCTGCGCCATGACAGTTCTACACCATATTATCCGTAGGCTAATGGTTTAGTTGAAGCAATTAATAAAGTTTTAGTCATCATGATCAAATGAATCATTGGCATTCATAAGTCGAATTGGCATACCATGCTCTTTTCAACACTTTGGGCATATTGAACCTCAGCAAAAATATCGACAGGTTTTACCCCTTTTCAACTAGTTTACGGTTTAGAAGCAGTATTACCCATTGAATGCGAGATACCATCACTCCAACTAGCCATAGAGTTACTACCAGCCACTTCTGAAGAGGAGAAACATTTTTTATACTTGGCTCAATTAGATGATAATCGACACACCGCTACATTAGCTACCGAGACTCATGCGAAAAGAATGAAAGCTCAGTATGATAGAAGTGTTACCCTTTGTAATTTTTTAGAAGGAGACCTAGTTTTGATTTATGATCAAGCCAACGATAAACTAGGGGCTGGGAAATTCAAACCCATGTGGCATGGTCCTTATATTGTCAAGAGACAGCTTGCAAAAGGGGCCTATGAATTGATTGATTTTGACGGGGTCTCTTTAGGTAAACCCAGAAATGGACTTTATCTGAAGAGATATTACGCTTGATTTTTGTGTGGAGATCTTCTCTGTATATTAGTTACTTTTTAGCTGGTGTGCTATAGATTAGAAACATGTGCCTAGCTTAAGTGTGCTTTTACTACTATTCCTACTTATCTGGATTACTCTTGATATCGCAGATGTCGACGTCCTTTCAAACATATATTGGTTTTGCTGATGGCACTTGTCGTAGTACACGAAACATCTCTTCCGCAGCTTGGGTTATTTATTCACCCACTGACGAGTTAGTATCTATGCATGGGGTAAGCCTCAATCAAACAATGAACAATATTGCTGAATATAGTGCAGTTATTGAATTATTGTCGGAATCCATTTCATTTGGAATTCGGAATTTGATCGTTAGGTTAGATTCTGAACTCATTGTATTACAGTTAAACTGAGTATATGCCATTAGAAACCTAGTATTATTAAGATTATTTTTAAGGGTTCATCTCTTGGAACGAGAGTTCGATTATATCGAGTATCAACACATTCCAAGAAATTTAAACATATTAGCAGATGCAATAGCTTCTAGTGTTATAAACAGACATTTGCAATAATAAAGTAATAAATCAGCATTCGATAACATGATTGAACAGGTAACTCGAAATAATAGTATATCATAGTATAGATGTAGTGTTCAAAAAATAGTACATCATCTTCGATCATAGGTTCAAAATGCCTTATGATCGGAAAAAAGTGATACAAAAATGAGTCTATACAGTCAATCATCCACTATCCATGGTGATGATCATGATAATACACTACTGCTCGTGCCACCCTAGTAAAAAATCTCCTGAATGGTCCAGGAACACCAATGACGTATCTCTGTAGACGGAGTGGGATGTCATCTATGGTAGTCTCAGGAATATCCATAGCTAGCCGCTCCAAATGGTGTTCTAAATCAGTCAGGATCTCTGCCTTTTGATCTTGTGGTGGTGGTGGTGGTGGTGCTGCATCCCTTTGCCTCCGGTCAAAGGGGTGATGAATGGCTGGTTGAATTGGACCCACATCTGCATTTAAAATTTTTGTTACTAGTTTTGGACAATTTAAAAAAAAAAAAAAAATTAGAAATTAGAACATGTCAAAGAGATTTTTTACCTGAATCATCCCACTGAGCTCCTGGAGGAAGGGGAATATCTCGGTTGCCGCAGAAATCCATGCCCGCATAAGGAAAATCCTCTATCACAAAAATTTGGCGTTCTAACCAACGAAAATAAGCCGAGGGAAATCGAAAAATCTCCCCACCCTCGCTATGACGGGCCATCAAAGCAACCCATCGAACCATCCGAGACTCTCGAGGTCTACTAGCATCAACAAGAATATGTTGCGGGGCTAACATAGGGATCCTCTCTAGAGAAAAGATAACTACGATAGATCCATATCCAAATTTTTTTAACTTCCCATTCTTTGCTCTGGTAAGTTGGCCTTTCACATTTTCCAACACTTCCTCGCACCAGTTGAATATGGTGCCTCAGAAACAATCTACTGCAATCTGCATCTGAGATCCAGTAGCTACATGAAAAGCTGCACTTTCTCACAACTTGACAACGGTAATGCAATCACTTTTAACTCAGGACGGATGATATTTTTAATGTCAATCCGTTTGTCTCTAGGATTGGCTTCATCATTAACAAACTCTAATTGCAGGTTGGAAACAGACTGTCCACCTGGCCTAGCCCCAAATAGAGAAAGTGGTTTGCCTCTCTTCGACAAACCAATAAAAAAATATATGTCCTCCATCTCAATTTTGAGCCGGTGACCTCCAATCATGAACAATGGTCCTAAACGTCCCACTTGCTTACCAACCAAGTGAGAAGATCTACTTGAGCTCTCATGCCACTGATAGCCCAAAATTTGAAAAGCCCGCATGCTCTTAAAACTTGCAAAGTACGTTGATGAATCATTGTTGCTTCATATATCTCCTCATGTTCCCGTTCTCGCCAAATGAGCATTGTAGATATCCTACAATGAGTAAAATGAAGGATTAGAATCATTTTGAAACAAAAATTTTGGGTAATTTAGGAGGAAAATGTGTTTTTAAATTCGTTACGGCACCCTCGCACTTTATGCTCAGAGACAGTGCATAGCTCCGCACGGGCTCTGTGTTAAAAGTACGGGACCTCGACATTTTCCTTTGTGAGAAAATTTCAGGGTCCGTAGGTACCTAGTGTCCTACCTGCAGACCCCCGAGGGCGGATTTTTGAACCTATTTTCCTCCTAAAAATGAAAATTTGACCCTGATTTAAAAAAATGAATAGATGAAAAGCAAGTAAAAGAAGTTGTGGATTACCTGGTGCAGACAGTTTTCGATTCCAACGGTCGGTTTGTCCAGAATCTTCTTTGAAGCGTTTTTTGCCAAAAGCTCTAAAATTTTCACTCCAAACTCAAACTGTAAAATTGAACTTGAAAAACTCCTTTTTATAAGTTTTTTTGAATAAATGAAATTTAAATTTGTTTATTTTTCACTTTCAAAAGATGGTTTTTCAAAATATTTTTATTATTGAAACAGGTATGTTTAATTTTTTGAGTTTTTTGTGCAGAATACCGGATTTTTCAGGCAAAATTATCATTTTTGATGAAGAGTATACTTTTATCACTTTTTCGGGCTCTTTAAAATTTACGAAAAAGTGAAACCATGGAGTCCTCTTTTAAGCCCTTTTCAAACTCTCTAAAAATGAAAAGATTGCCGAGTACTTGACTATTCAAATTCGTTAAAGGAAATGAACGGTCGTCCCTTTAGTATAAGTTTACCCATTTTCTAGACTGACATGGAATATTTACAAAAAAGGTATACGTTGACTAATCATTGTCAATAGAGTTCTCTCTTGCATTATTTTATCCTTTTTCGGGCTTGAGAGACTAAAATTACGAAAAAGTACACCCATGGAGTTTTCTTAAGTTTTTTCTTCTGACTCCCTAAAAATGAAAAACACCGAGTTTCTCCTATACTAGACTTGTTAAAATTTAACAGTAAAGGACCTGTCAATTTTAAACAGAAATGGACCACTCCTTCCTAGGGTTCAATTTTAAACTATGTTGGAGTCATCCGAAGGATAAGCTTATAAACAAGCAAATGTTATCCTCCTCAAGATGGTCAAAAAATAAAGAGGTACTTGCTAGAAATGGTGGGGGAAAAGAGAGAAAATAGATTCATTTGTTACAATTTGATTTGTAAAATAATTACACCATTCTTGAACACGACACTTTTTGTCACACTTCTACTTGGGTTGGGAAAATCCCTTGCCAATCAGTTAATCAAACCAATTGAAAGTCTTCCAGCCGGTTTCTGGGTATTAGCTTAGGGAAACTGTCACCAAACCATCTGCAGTGTCGTTATGTGTTCAAGAGGACAGTCAAGAAAACCATTCATCTGCAAAAATTTGTCTCCATTTGCGTTGACTTCATCACGAGTCCGGTCCTTTGCAAAAATTTCTTAAAACGGTCTATTGGTTTCGTATCGCAGGCTTCTCAATGACAGTCCTTTTCTATAGACAATAGCTTTCATCATCTAGGAAGTTGATCTAGAATCCTTCAGTACCTTAGAATCTGCATGCCTTAATGGCAGGTTTCTCACCTTCGACGACAGGTTGCATCATTGACCTTCGATCAAACGATTCCGTGAAATGTTCGACTTCAGATCACTTATTCACATTTCATGGATTGTACTGAGTACTTTAAGAGCCATTTTCATTATTGTTGGTTTCTCTCACACTTGTTAATAGTTCACATCATTGACTGGTAATCAAGTGGTTTCTACCATGTTTGACTTCAACACATTTAATCGCATGGATAGAATCGTACTAATTCGGGAAGCAGAGATCAAGACCCTGGATCTAGTTTCCACCATCCAGGCTGCGAGGAGTTTTATTACTCATTATGCAGTAGACTATTCATTACAGATGGCTATGCCCATACTGTTTCTACACTATTGATGTAATATTAAAATCATTTCTGTATCAGAACAATTTTAGTTAGTTTTGATCTGAGTATGGGAATGCCTACCTCAGTGATGATATATATATATATATGTTTTGCATTGAATGTTTTTACAGGGTTTCGACTGGGGTGTCCATAGGCTAATCCTTGAAATGATAAAGCACATCACTCTTCGAATGCTCTTAGACTTTGCACTTTAGGGGGAAATTTTTTACACTAAAATTTGTCACCATGACATTTTAGTACTCCCTTAGAAGTCTACAACATCAAAGTTCCTAAATTAAAGCTTTGAAATTAAGAGAAAAGCTCATAAAAGTCTTAAAAACACTTGTACCGCACTTTCTCTTAACATTTCCTCCAGTGCCGCACTTTCTTGCTCTAAATCATGCGGAGCTAAATGCAATTTTTATTTATTAAAGGTGCAGACCCCTGTAAAAGATAAAACAAAGGCGGAAAGTAACATTTAGAAGCCCAACAGTCAAATCTGGAAGCTTCTAGAAGCAGTTATCTGGTCAAAGGTTCACTCTATCATGTATGTTCATACCTCCATTATGGGAGCCTACCCCTTGATTTATGGAGCCCAATCCCTTCAAAAGAGCATTCTATCCCTTCTTAAAGGGAACCATAACCTCCTCTCTTTTCCTATAAATTGAAGCCATAGTGCAGCTTCAAAGGTTAGATAGAGTTAGGAGTTAGTGAGTTAGACTTGGAGAATTTTTGAGGAGAAATCCTGTGAAGACTCATACTCTCATAAGCTGATCATTTTATGGGGATGATTACACACCCATGTTCTTTAGCTGAGAGAGTGCAAGGCTTGTCAGAGTAAATGAAATGCCTGTTCCGGACCCCAGGAAGGCCTGTATGACATCAAGGTGGACATGGTTGTAAGGCTCTTCTTATTTAAGTTAATACGAATGAATACTATTTTCTCAATGGGTTATTTAATTAATTATATCATTTCTTGAATTCCTTGATCATATTGATAAATGTTTGATTTATGAATTGATTTATTATACAGGTGCTTTTGATCTTTTCTTGTGTTTGTATTTGAGATCCTTGACGACAACTTTCTTCAAGCCACTGGAAAGAAGATCAGCGTTGGACTACAAGTAGGTTTCCAAAACCCTGTAATAATTAATTCTATGTCAAACAATATCTAGAGAAAATGGTTTTCATTTGTCCGTTTGTTGCTAGCTGTCCGTAGGACACTTGGGAGGTTTGTCTTGTCTGCAAGAACGACTTATCCGTCCAACAGGATTGCAAACCTTGTCCTCTGAAATTATTTCCCATTGATGATTACTCTCTTCTGTAAGCGAGATAGGGTCGCAGTCGTCTTTACAACAAAGAATGCTAGCTTCCTCACTTGTAGTCCTATGATGACTTCACCTACTTTGAATATGTTGTCATATGTGCCTTTAAGGCTGTAAAGGGATCTTTGTGGTCAAGCCCTCTACTTTTGTAGATTTTTGAAACTTGCAGCACAACATAACATGATGCAATTCTAATGTGATTTCCATTTTTTGATATTTTAAACCAAACAAATTGTTTATTTTCAAGTCTTCTTTTCCTAGTTGAATGAAACAACCTTCTTTTTCTCTCACTAATACCATGATACCCCTTGTGTCCTTTGTCATTCCTTGCTACCTTGTTCCACACTGCCATCTTCCAGTACCCTTCAAACAAATGTGTCTTGCACCTTTCATGCTCATGTGTTTCTATGAGGAAAATTATGTCTCTATCTTCCGCAATAGGCCCTAACCCAGGTCCTCGTCTCCATGGCTAGCCTCTACAATTCCAACAAACTAATATTAAAGAAACCTGGGTATAACTTGATTGCTATTTTTTTTGACATGCAAGACTCACAATTGAGTCTTTGTCCATGCTTGCCCATACTGACCTTGCTTCCTGATTTCCTGCTAAAGAGTTGTTGTCTCTTCTTTATTATCATCTTGCTTCTCTGTTTTGGAAGGAGGTCTAAATCGCACTATCACAAATTTAACCTTATAAATCCATGCTCTCTTTTCCTCATCTCTTGATGCCATAACCTTTGAAATTTCCTCCCTCCTTTTCTATTATTGTCTTACAATTAAATCTTCTTCTAGAAAAAGTGAGAACCCGTCAAGAGATTATTCTTGTTTAGAATGATATCTTTATCATGCAAGCTAGGCATGATGACTCTTATGGGCACCGTTAAAACTCCCTACCCTCCATGCTTGGCATATTTGTCCTTGCCATAGCAACTTGTATTTCAACAAGTCCCTTGCAAGGTCAAAAGTAGATTCATTTTCCCATAGTCTTCCACCCCTCTAAGAGTTATGTTTTCTTCTCTATCTTGTCTTTCCTTGCTTTCTATATCTTGCATGTTGTCAGCCCGAAAGTTTTCCTCTCCTTCCTTATTAGTAGAATTACTAATAATTTCATCCCAAGTTTTGGAAAATTTTGTGGAGCCTTCTTTGCTTTCTTCTCTTATTGTCTCTTCATGGTTGTCTATTTGGGAAACCACTTTCCCTTTATCCTGGGATGGTTTCACATTCACCACCTCTGTACTCTCCACTACAAATTTCTTCATGTTTTGCACATCCGCCTTCATCTATTTCCATTATGTCTTCCCTATTAGGAGAGTTTCCTGTAGTAATTTCACTTGCTCCTTCAAAATTTTATTTCTTTCTGCTAAAGCTTGGCTCTCAACTATTATTACATGAATTATATGCTCCCTTTCCTGCTCATTAGTTTTTATAACCTCCAACCTATTTTTTGCAGTTAACAATTCTATTACATAGAGATCAGATGACTAGGTGAGAGGTGTAGATGTGTGTTAACTTTGACAACTAGGGCCAAAATCCTTGCTTCATTTCTCATATGATGGAGATGATATTTTTTTTGATTCCTCTTTCAAAGAGGTGCAAGATTGATCTAAAGATCTTCTTGTTTGGATAAGCGGAAGTTGAATTCCGAATTTTATTTTCCACACATGTGCAATTTGTCAAGGTTGGCCAAAATTGTAATGTAGGCTCACAAGCCACAAAAGTTGTGTCACACATCCACAGTCATGGATATAAAAAGGAGAGACATGATGCTCATTTCATCATTCATTCATCTCACACATCTCTCTCTCATCTGTTTGGTTCGTACAACCTTAGAGGCTTCTCTCTCCTCCACATGTGTGAAATAGGAAGTTGCAATTTTTAGATTAGTTTAGGGATTTTTTAGACAATGTTGACCAATGTTGACTTTGGGTCAAAAATCATCTCTTGATTGCATTTTTGAGGTCATAAATCCGATTTGGAAAGGCCACAGCTGGATGCACAAAAACTGAGATCAAATGTTGACTTTGACTGTAGCTGACAGTAGGGTTGACCACTGTTTTGACCGTATAATTTGACTTTTGTGTTGATCAGAATTGTGGACTGTTTTGGGATGTGTTTGAATTTGAAGGAAGGTCGAGTTTGGCCGAGTTTGAACGAGCTTGTTTGGACATTGAATTGTTGGTTTGACTAGCGAAGGCTTTGCTGTTGCTGTAAAATATTTTTTTCTCTCTCTGTGCTGAATATGGAGAATTCAAGAATATTTGTGTCTCTTGTCTTCTGTCGATTTATTTTATGTTCTAACAACATTCACTATCAATGGTTCTGTGATTACATATCTGAAATTGAATTGGGTTAATAAGGAAGATTGAAGTAAAATTCTCTAAGCATAAAACATACCATGGTTAACTAAGATTAACAATGTGGGACTGTACAAGGCATAATCATCAATGAATTTTCCTTTTCCTCTGGGCCTATTTCCATATGCTTGCAAAGGGGGCTTGTTTGAATATTTCTTATTGCGAAGGGCCCGATTACTTTTCCTTTCAATCCGTTTTTTCCTTGGTTTCTCCCATTTTAGATGAGCTAGTCTCCATTTTAAAATAACCCTATACTGTTTGGCATTGACCCAAACCCACTTCCCAGCTTTGGCTGCTGAGGAAATTTTCATTTGTCCTAGATGATTTGTTTCCACAGGTTTTGAAATTTCTTGTCCCGTTATCATGTTTGCTTGCATAAATAATCTGTGAATGCAACTCTTTGGCAAGGGTTTCTATGGCGGTGAGTTCAGTGTGTCATATAATTCCCTTCCAGGGTTGTAAACTCCCAATGTTTAATACACGACATTCATCGCGAGTCGCAACTGTGAAATTTCTCGTTACAGTGTTGCGGACTTATATAATAATGAACTGATTGCAGATGTGCAGAGAGGCAGGACTATCCATGAAAAACCCACAAAGAGTAGATTTTCCATAGTGCCACGATAAGTTTAGTTGAGGAAGAGGAATAAATGTTAGGTTTATGTAGTATTCCTATAGTTATTAGAAAATTGTTTGAATGAGCATAATGGTTGAGAGCATGTGTTTCTCCTAAGAGGTCACAAGTCTAAAATTAGAGGGGGTAGAGTATGTGTTCCTTCATAGACTTAATAGTCAAATAGCTGCGCGGATGTGGGTCCCTTGTCCC
Source organism: Pinus albicaulis (assembly GCA_034641835.2). Lineage (NCBI taxonomy): Eukaryota > Viridiplantae > Streptophyta > Pinopsida > Pinales > Pinaceae > Pinus > Pinus albicaulis. The sequence goes on along the minus strand of CM076583.1, from coordinate 134,551,102 downwards.
ACAAACAAGGGGGTCTCATACACCAATTTGGTGTTTCACTTTACCGTGACCTTAAAATTAGATAATAATAATAATAATAATTAGAAAAAGAATTATGTGATTAGAAATCTTAAATTTATATAGTAAGTTAATATGTATTAACAAATAATATTTTTTATTATTAATAAAAATACATTTTTAATATTTATAATCTTTTATTTTTAATATATATATATATATATATATTGGGGAATTAAGGAGGAGCTCAATATGGTAAGCAAAGATAATATAAAAAATACTATTACCTCCAAGTTTAAGGACAAGCTGTGGGAGGATCAAGAGTTGGAGGGTAAAAGGAAGCTAATATACTATAAGAAAGTGATCAACCCCACCCTTGATAACCAGACTTATCTCTTTGTGTTGTCCAACAATAAGAAAAAAATGAACATCGCTAAGAATAGAACTAATTCCCATGAGCTTCAGAGTGAGACTGAGCGGTGGTCTATTCCAAAGACCCCTTGGAATGATAGAATCTACAGATTTTCGATTATAAGTAGGTGGAAGATGAAAAGCACTTCCTTTTAGACTTCCCGACTCTTACTCACATTCGCTCTCAATTCCCTACCATCTGTCACACTTCCAATATTCTTGACCTATTAAGCCAACCCACCTATAGCGATCTTGGAGAACTTATTTCCCTTCTCTTTGACCATAGAAACAAGATTTCGAAGAATCAAACTTAGATTATTTCTCCTCTCTTAAGGTCCGATAAACCGCATTGGTCTTAACGGATAGTAACCACCACCACCATCATCATCCAATATATATATATATATATATATATATATATATATATATATATATTTATTTATTTATTTATTTTTAAAATAATATTTTTTTCATCTTACTACTTTAAAAAAGCACCCAATACTTTCTCATCATTTTTTGATTAAACAAATATTTTTAATTTTTAAATTATAAATAATAACATGCTTATAAATTTAATATATATTTTTAAATGATTTTACTACTTTATTAGGAATTTGGCTTCTATGATCCATGAAATGTGTATAAGAAATTTTCGGTGTAAATCACATAAGAAAACATTGTCGACGCGTTTTCGAACCAACCAGTGGTTCATCATCAGGACAAGATGAGAAATTCATCTTGTCCTGATGATGAACCACACTGGCTGGTTCGAAACGCGTCGACAAAAAATTCTTATATGTGATTTACACCGAAAATTTCTTATACACATTTCATGGATCATAGAAGCCAAATTCCTAATAAAGTAGTAAAATCATTTAAAAATATATATTAAATTTATAAGCATGTTATTATTTCTTATACACATTTTACTACTTGTCATTGCTATTTAATCATCATTTTCACGTATCAATATTCATAAAAGAACTTTTTAAAGTCAACTTAACTAAAATTTAACGTTATTTTTATACTTATTCATCTTAAAATGCAGAAATTTAATATGGTTATAAAAAAATGAGTCATGTTTGTGTTAATTGTCTTATATTTTTAGCGTAGATATTAATAAAAAAAATTATTATTTTAATTTTAAACTAACAAATTATTATTTTAATATTTTTATATATTATAAATATAATAATTGAAATATCGTAAATTAAAAAATATTTTAAAATTGAGTATAATTTTAAAAACATATAAGGTTTAATGAATTTTGTTAAGAGGTTTATACATATATGGAGTTATAGTTCTTTTGAGGTGACATAACTTTTGATCCAATGAATTTAAATGATGTATAAGAGAAAGGGACAATTGAGATTGTGGACTAACCCTAAGGTGGTGTATTACTTAATATAATTAATTTAGTTAATTATATTTATTAATTTAATTGTTGTCAATATTTTAATTGATATATAAGAGAAAAGGACAATTAAGATTGTGGATTAATTATATATTAATTTATATAATTAATTTAGTTAATTATATTTATTAATTGAATTGTTATTAATATTTTTATTTATATTAATTAATATAAATATAATGACAATTAATATTTGACTCAATAAATTTAGTTGATGTATAAGAGAAAATGACAATTAAGATTTTATGTCTAGACGAACGAATGTGGTGTATTCCTTAATATAATCACTTTAGTTAATTATATTTATTAATTAAATTGTTGTCCATATTTATATTTATTTTAAAAACGAGTATAATTTTAAAAACATATAAGGTTTAATGAATTTTGTTAAGGGGTATATAAAAAAAATGCAGTCATCGTTTGTGTGAGGTGACATAACCTTTGGCTCAATGAATTTAGGTGATGTATAAGAGAAAAAGACAATTAAGATTCCATGTTCAGACGAACCACAATATGGTGTATTCCTTAATATAATCAATTCAGTTAATTTTATTTATTAATTAAATTGTTGCTCAGTTTTTATATATTTTATTTTCACATTAAATTGATTAAAATATTAATGTAAGAGTGTAATTTTTAAATATAATATATTAATTTAACATGTTTATTTAACTATATATATTGCTTTATATATAAATTAAAAGATTATATATATATATAGATAAATGTTTTTTTGGATTAATTACATCATTAGGATTTAGTCGATGTTTCGAACCAACTAAAGTTTCGAACCTTGTTGAGAATGAATTACATTAGTTGGTTCCGAATGTGGACCAAATCCTAATGATGTGATTAATCCGAAAAAACATTTATCTACTTTATGGATCACAAAAGTTATATATATATATATATATATATATATATATATATATATATATATATATATATATATATATATAGTCACACTCTAACTTATTAAAGAAATAACCTTTTTCATGATATGTTTTCTCATTAATTTTAATCAAAATAAGACAGAGATTTTTAAAAACTTGAATTTAAGTTGTTTAATCTGCCCCCAGGAGTTTTCAGGGTGTTAAATCCATTTATGCATTCGAAAATGCATTCTAAATAACAAAAAATCAAACTCTTTCTTGAAATTGTTTTAAGGGATTTAGTGAAAAAGCCTATTTCACCTATAAGTTAGATTATATATATAAAATAAAAAAATCAATATTTAAATTAAATAATTAATTTATTGATAATTAGTTTATTAATTTATTGATACAATAGTTAATACATAATTAATATATAAATATTTAATAATTAAAATATTATTAATATTTAATTATGATATCAATATATTATTAAGACATATATATAATTATTAAGAAATTAATATAACATTTAAATAATATTATTGAGTTTAACATATTATTAATGACACATTAATAATATATTAATCTTTATATTTATAATGTTTTAACTATATATTATTCTACGTTTTAATATATATTAATTATGGTTTAACATGGACATCATAATCAAGAATAGTGAACATGACACATTAATAAACTCTCATGTTTTCGACAAAGCCCTCGCTGAATAGAATATCACAAGAGTTAGCTACCAAAATATCTGCATAACTTTCCCCACTGTCTTTGAAAGCCTGAGATTATAAAATGGAATGATTTTTTGTTCCCACTTTTCTAGAAGAGCAAAAAATACATACTCTTTCCTCCCACACTTCTTTTGGCCTTTTCCAGTGTACTGTTTCACAACGGAGTTGATGCGAATTAGTCTTGAATTGAGCGATAAGGATTTTGGCTCTCCAAGAAATATTGGCCCCACACTTTTTGTTGATGATTATGAGAGGGATTAAACTCTTCAATATAATACTTTTTCTTTCTCCCTAACTCCTTCTCCAAGTAAATTTTTGAAACTTATCCATAACAACAGTTTTTATCTCTTTATTGTTTGTGGGACACATGCTCAAGCAAATGCCCCATTTGCTAAACCGTTTTCTATTTTGCCGCATCCAAGTTTTCTTTCTTGTGCACAATATGTCGTTAAACACAACCTTAGGTCATCTGCCCTCTTCCATTTGCTCAAAAATTTTTAAATACCTTATGACCCACACCATAGCTATTGCTTCAATAGGAGCAGTCCCTGTTTCATTTAACACGATAGCATAACGAACTGCACCATTAATATTGAATTTGTTTGTAATCAAATGCTTCTGAATTTTCTCAATTTGTTTCCACTGCATGTTGGATGTACTGCTGGCCCACAGTTCACAACTGCAGATAATCACCAGAATCACTAAAATCCCAAAAAGAGTTAGAGTGGTTTTCCAGTCCCATAACTCTGCCTCTCTCCGCCTATTTTGAAAAGCATAAAATGCTTTCCAACCCCCCAAAGTTCTTTTCTTTCTACATCCATCCCAACTTAGATTTATGTTGAAGTCAATTCCGAGGTATTTGTAATCCACAACTTCTTCCAGAATGTTGCCTTCAAAGTAGAACTTATGCTGGTTATGTTTTCTTTTGTCAGAGAAAACCACTACTTTCGTTTTGCTGATATTGACTTGCATCCCCACATTTCTACAAAAATGCTCAAGGGAAAGTAAGTTCTTTGCAAACCAAGAGCATATTTAACAATCAAAATAAGGTCATTTGTGTACAAAATAAGCCTTATAAAAAACGTGGCCAAATGTATACCGTCACCCCCTTGCGAATTTAGCCACTCTTCAAGTTTGTTGATAGATAAACCAAAGAGGGTAGGAGACAATGGGAAACCTTTCTTGACCTCGAGATCGCTTCTAAAACTTTCAGAAATTCCTACTGAAGTTCTAATTTTGACTTTCACCTCTTCGTACAACCTATGCACAACTGTTCTCAAATGCCTGGGAACCCCAAGTTCCTCCATTCTGTGTCAAATCTTATCCCTAGGAATCATGTCAAAAACTTTTCTGAAGTCAACGAAGCAACAAAAGACTTCTTCCTTTTTCTCCCAAACTTTCTCAATAATTGCCTTAAAGTTATAACATGATCAATGGTGGAATGTTTAGGTCTAAAACCTGCTTGTCCTTTAGCATGTTTATCTCTTTCATTTGCCCACTTGCTGATTTTATTTTCTAACATGCTTCCAAATAACTTTGAAAACAAGGGGTTTATCATTATGATCCTATAGCTGGAGGGATTATTGACGTCGCCACTCTTGAAAAGAGGCATTGCCAAACTATTTGTCTAACACTCAGCGGGGAACCCCTGTTGTATAATGTTGTTGAAATTTTTTGTAATGTGAGGTGCAATAATTTTTAAGCCCCACTTTAGATACTATGCTTGGAGTTCAATTAAGTCTTTTGCTTTTCCAACCCCAACTTCTTGATACCCATCTCTACCTCTTGCACTGTGAAGATTTTTGTATCAATGTTGACCAAGGGAGGAGGGTCAACCTTGGGATCTTACTCATAAAGTTGTCTTGCATATTCAAACCATTTAGAAGCTTTAATATTGTTTATGGTTTGCATCTTTTTGAGTTGGAGCTCCTTCCAAAATAATTTGGGGTTATTTTTCCCAAGGAAGATTAGTTATTCTCTACTTGAAACCATGAAATAAACCCTTTTCTTTCTTAAATATGCTTGTAAGCTTTGAGCTTTCTGTTATCCTTGTTTAACTCTTTCCACGTTCTCCTTGCCTTTTTGCATTCCTCATCAAACCAAGCATTGACAGAAAAGCAATTTTTTTTTCAGACTTCTTACTTTTTTCTCTTTTGCACTCTACAAGTGCACTTTGAATTAAATGTGTTAATTCGTGACTATGCAGGTCGTGAAATGTGATTTTATCCTTCTCAAAGAGCCCCTCTAGTGCTAATTTGAACGTATTACAATTTTTTGGAGTGAAAAGAATTATGGCCTTTGGAATATTTAGTTGAACACACTGAGTTTTTTACCTTAACTGCTTCTTTCCAGTCCAATATAAGCTTAAATAAATTTGTGATCTGATTTTAAGTCCCAAAGCTGATCTCCAATAAAAAATTCCTCCATTTTCTCACACAAACTATGTGAGGAAATTGCACAGTCTACTACACTTTCTCCATTGTAAGTATTGCAAGTGAAATTACCAGATTTTTCCCATCTAGTCAAACCGTTACAAATGACTAAATCGGAAGCCAAACATAGAGTAAGAAATTTTTCACCAGAGGGATTGCAACCCTTGTCCTCTGAAATTCTTTCTCATTGATGATTACTCTCTTCTGTAATCCAGATAGGGTTGCATTTGTCTTTACAACAAAGAATGCTAGCTTGCTCACTTGCAGTCCTAGCATTGAGATCACCCATTATAATGACTTCACCTAGCTGAGAATATATTGTCATATCTGCCTTTAAGGCTGTAATGGGATCTTTGTGTTCAAGCCCTCTACTTTTGTAGATTTTTAAAACTTGCGGCGCAAAATAGCATGCTGCAATTCTGATGTGATTTCCATTTTCTGATATTTTAAACCAATTGAAATTTTTATTTGAGTCCTCTTTTTCTAGTTGAATGAAACAACCTTATTTTTCTATCACTAATACCATGATACCCCATATACTTTGCCATTTCCTGCTGCCTTGTTCCACACTGCCATCTTCCAATACCCTTCAAACAAAGGTATCTTTGACCCTTCATGTTCATGTGTTTCTATGAGGAAAATTATGTCTCTATATTCCGTAATAGGCCCTAACCCAGGTCCTCGTCTCCATGGGTAACCTCTGTAGTGCCAACAAACTAAAGTTAAGGAAACCTGGGTATGACTTGATTGCTATTTATTTTGACTTTCAAGACTCACGTTTGATTCTTTATCCTTATTTTCCCATACTGACCTTGCTTCTTGGTTTCCTATTAAAGAGTTTGTTTTCTCTTCTTTATTATCATCTTGCTACCCTTTTTTGGAAGGAGGTTCAAATCGCACTATCACATCTTTACCCTTAAAAATCCATGCTCTTTTTCCCTCATCTCTTGTTTCCCTAACCTTTGACATTTCCTCCCTCCTTTCCACTTGTTCTCTTATAGTTAAATCTTCTTCTAGAAAAAATCGAGAACCCCTCAAGAGTTGCTTCTTGCTTAGAATAATATCTTTATCAGGAAAACTAGGCATGATGAATCTTATGGGCCTAGCTCTCTTGCCGTTAAACTTCCTACCCTCCATGCTTGGCATATTTTTCCTTGCCATAGAAGCTTGTCTTTCAAAAAGTCCCTTGCAAGGTCAAAAGTAGATTCATTTTCCCATAGTCTTTCACCCATTTAATAGTTATGTTTGTTGCTCTATCTTGTCTTTCCTTGCTTTCTCCATCTTGCATGTTGCTAACCCGAAAGTTGTCTTCTCCTTCCTTATTAGCGGAATTACTAATAAATTTAGCCCAAGTTTTCGAAACTTTTGTAAAGCCTTCTTTCCTTTCTTCTCTTGTTGTCTCTTCATGGTTGTCTATTTGGACAACCACTTTCCCTTTATCCTATGATGGTTTCGCATTCACCACCTCTGTACTCTCCACTACAAATTTCTTCATGTTTTTCACATCTGCCTTCATCCGTTGCCATTACGTCTTCCCTATCAGGAGAGCTTCCTGTAGTAATGTCACTTGTTCCTTCAAAATTTTATTTATTTATGCTAAAGCTTGGTTCTCAACTATTATTACATGAATTTTATGCTCTCTTTCCTGCTTGTTAGCTCCTATAAACTCCAACCTCTTTTTTGCACTTAAAAATTCTGTTACATAGATATCAGATGACTAGGTGAGAGGTATGGATGTGTGTTAAATTTGGTAAATAGGGCCAAACTCTATGCTTCACTGCTCATATGATGGAGATGATATTTTTTTTTATTCCTCTTTTGGAGAGGTGCAAGATTGATCTAAAGATCATCTTGTTTGGATGAGCAGAAGTTGAATTTCGAATTTTATTTTCCACACATGTGCAATTTGTCAAGGTTGGCCAAAATTGTAATGTAGGCTCACAAGCCACAAAAGTTGTGTCACACACCCATAGTCATGGATATAAAAAGGAGAGACATGATGCTCATTTCATCATTCATTCATCTCACACATCTCTCTCTCATCCGATTGGTTCATACAACCTTAGAGGCTTCTCTCTCCTCCACACGTGTGAAATAGGAAGTTGCAATTTTCAGATTGGTTTAGGGATTTTTCTGGACAATGTTGACAAACGTTAACTTTGGGTTAAAACTCATCTCTTGAATTCATTTTTGAGGTCGTAAATCCGATTTGGACTAGCCGTAGTTGGAGGCACAAAAATCAAGGTCAAACGTTGACTTTGACTGTAGCTGACCGTAGCTTTTACTACAATTTTGACAGTATAATTTGACTTCTGTGTTGACCATAATTGTGGACTTTTTTTGCGCTGTGTTTGACTTTGAAGCAAGGCCAAGTTTGACCAATTTTGACCGAGCTTGTTTGGACATTGAATTGTTGGTTTGACCAACGAAGGCTTTGCTGGCTAGGGCATCCTGTTAATTGTTGTAAAATATATTTTTCTCTCTCTCTGATGAAGATGAAGAATACAAGAATATTTGTGTCTCTTGTCTTGGGTTGTCTTCTGTCGATTTATTTTATGTTCTATCAACATTCACTGTCAATGGTTATGTGATTTCATATTTGAAATTGAATTGGGCTAATAAGGAAGATTGAAGTAAACTTCTCCAAGCATAGAAGATACCATGGTTAACTAAAATTAACAATGTGGGACTGTACAAGGCATAATCATCAATGGATTTTCCTTTTCCTCTGGGCCTGTTGCCATATGCTTAGAAAGGGGACTTATTTGAATATTGCTTATTGTGAAGGGCCCGAGTACTTTTCCTTTTAGTCCATTTTTCCCTTGGCTGCTCCCATTTTATACGGGCTAGTATCTGTTTTAAAATAACCCTATATTGTTTGGCATTGAGCCAAACCCACTTCCGAGCTTTGGCTGCTGAGGCAATTTTCACTTGTCCTAGATGATTTGTTTCCACAAGTTTTGAAATTTCTTGTCTCGTTATCATGTTTGCATGCATAAATAATATGTGAAGGCAAATTTTTGGCAAGGGTTTCTATGGTGGTGAGTTCGGTGTTTCATATAATTCCCGTCTAGGGTTGAAAACCCCTAGTGTTTAATACATGACATTCACCGCGAGTCGCAGCTGTGAAATTTCTCGTTACAGTGTTGCGAACTTATATAATAATGAACTGATTGCAGATGTGCAGAGAGGTAGGACCATCCATGAAAAATCCACAAAGAGTAAATTTTCCATAGTGCCTGAGTAATTTTATTTGAGGAAGTGGAAGAAATGTTAGGTTTATGTAGTATTCCTATAGTTATTAGAAAATCATTTGAATGGGCATAATGGTTGAGAGCATGTGTTTTCTCCTAAGAGGTCACAATTTTAAAATTAGAGGGGGATAGAGTATGTGTTCCTTCGTAGACGTAATAGTCAAATAGTTGCATGGATGTGGGTCCCTTGTTTTAGAAATTGTGAGAGAGCAGGAACGCACAACATTCACACACAAATAATTATTTTCTATATATATTAAATCACACTAATACATTACAATATTTATAGTGCTGCTGAGATCCAACTAATTCCATTCTTGGAGGGAGTAGTTGAGAGAATCTCTCAACATCCTCCAACACACCAAACCAATCCCTAAACTGTAGTATGCATCATAAATGAGGCATTATCTCAACACCCCCCCTTAATGCCTACATTACAGAAATGGAGAACACAGTAATTTAATACAAACATTTGTCTACCCTGGTCTTCATTAACACTTGTACCCACTCTGAGATCTCATAGACAACGCTCTTTTTCTCCACCATTTTCGAGCTACCATTCAACCCATTTAAAATACATTTGTTTCTGACCAGCAATAATGCACTTTTCAAGATCAACAGTATTGACAACTCGGCTCGTCGGGGCTTCCACGATAAGAGCTGACAAGTGATGAACCATCCTATGGACCAATCACCATCTGTCGGATATTTCGCTTTCGGCTATCCATCAGTGGCTAGGCAAATGGCCTGAATACTGAATGTGTTCAAGAGCTAATCTAACAACTTGACCTGCTTCACACAAATGGATCTCATACTGTAACCTGTAACTGATGCCCTTGGCCTGTAGCACAACAGATCAGCATATAACAAATTCACACAATCAAATTAGCCAATTGTTCTCTCGTCCCTGTAGAACGTCAAGAACGACTAATTTAAATAATGCTAAATTGTTCATAGTTGGTTCTGCACTATACACATCTCACAACAAATGTCACATAATATATATCTAACAAGCAGCTTTAATTTCTCTAGCAGTATAGCACCTTTCTCCCGAAAATTTCTAGCAATTGCAACCTCCATCTTCCGCAAATAAATTTGCAGCTTCCATCAAACACAAGGCAAGAAATATATCTACCCTCTTATTACATATAGTTGACCAACAACGCAGTTGGGTCAACTCAGATGATACCCAAATACATGTTCCTGTTGAGTAATAAACCATGCCATTAGTCCTAAGCGTGTCACACCCTGGGATTGGCGTCCATGTATTACTAGATGGGTCGTACACTTCACCCCATTCTTCATCTTGCACAGGGTACCCTCCAAACACATAAACTCTTCCATTCACCGAGGCCGCAACAGCCGCTCGCCGATAGACCCTGCTCGGAATCGGATCAGACCAGGCATGCGAGACTGGATCAAACACGTGAACAACATTGGAAGGGTATATGCCTCTGCTACCACCTATAACGTAAAGCTTATTATACAAGACTGAACTGGCAGTGTTCGCATATGTGTCTACAGGATAATTGGGCAGAGGCAGATATCTCATTTCTTGTATGTCAAGAGCATAGAAACACTGGCTGGCAACGTCAGATTCTTCTTTAAACCTTAGATACACCCAATAAGATGACGTATCTTCCAGCATCCTTAAAAAATCTTCTTTGGTGACCTCTTTAGGTTTGGAATTTGGCAGAGATCGGAATGAAGGCTTGCGGACCAATGGAAAACCTCGTGAATCAGTAACAACATCCTTTTTTACTCCTGCATTTGGCATAGAGATGCAGTTTCCCATGTTACGGACTAATTCTACCTCACAACGAACCAGCTTGTGGATTTCCGCCCAGAATCCACACAAATGCCACTATCTCTAATCACAAAACGCTGTCACAATTTCATCCCGGCGCTGGCTACCTGCAATGTCAGATACGTACACAATACATACAAAAAATTCACACAGTAATCTACCCACGAAATCCTATTCCTATAGAATCGATTCTCACAATTTTCTTCTCATATTTATGAGCACTCCCGTGAGGGATTAAGCTCAGCTAGGCTTTGATACCATTTTAGAAATTGTGAGAGAGCAGGAACACACAACATTCACACACAAATAATTATTTTCTATATATATTAAATCATACTAATACATTACAATATTTATAGTGCTGCTGAGATCCAACTAATTCCATTCTTGGAGGGAGTAGTTGAGAGAATCTCTCAACATCCTCCAACACACCAAACCAATCCCTAAACTGTAGTATGCATCATAAATGAGGCATTATCTCAACACCTTGTCCCACAAACAAGGGGTTCTCATACACCAATTTCGTGTTTCACTTGACCGCAACCTTAAAATTAGATAATAATAATAATAATAATAATTAGATAAAATTTATGTGATTAGAAATCTTAAATTTATATAGTAAGTTAATATGTATTAACAAATAATATTTTTTTATTATTAATAAAAATAAATTTTTAATATTTATAATTTTTTGTTTTTCATAAATCATTTTTTATTTTAATATATATATATATATATATATATATATATATATATATATATATTTTGGGGAATTAAGGAGGAGCTCAGTATGGGAAGCAAAGATAATATAAAACATACTATTACCTCCAAGTTTAAGGACAAGCTGTGGGAGGATCATGAGCTGGAGGGTAAAAGGAAGCTAAGATACTATAAGGAAGTGATCAACCCCACCCTTGATAATCAAATTTATCTCTCTCTGTTGTCCAGCAAGAAGGAAAAAATGAACATAGCTAAGATAAGAACTAATTCCCATGAGCTTCGGAGTGAGACTGGGCGGTGGTCTATTCCCAAGACCCCTTGGAACGATAGAATTTTTCAGATTTGCGATTCTAAGCAGGTGGAAGATGAAAAACACTTCCTTTTAGACTGCCCGACTCTTACTCACATTCGCTCTCAATTCCCTACCATTTGTCACACTTTCAATCTTCTTGACCTATTAAGCCAACCCACCTATAGCGATATTGGAGCACTTATTTCCCTTCTCTTTGACCATTGAAACAAGATTTTGAAGAATCGAACTTAGATTCTTTTTCCTCTCTTAAGGTCCAATAAACCACATTTATCTTAACAAACGGTAACCATCATCACATATATATATATATTTAAATATATCTTTTTTTCATCCCCATAATTTACAAAAACACCCAATGCTTTCTTATCATTTTTTCATTAAACAAATATTTTTAATTTTTAAATTAGGAATAATAACATGCTTATAAATTTAATATATATTTTAATATTTGTCATGGCTATTTAATCATCATTTTCAAGTATCAATATTCATAAAAACACTTTTTAAAGTCAACTTAACTAAAATTTAACATTATTTTTACACCTATTCATCTTAAAATGCAGATAGTTTCCATTGAAATTTAATATGGTTATAAAAAAATGAGTCGTGTTTGTGTTAATTGTCCTATATTTTTAGTGTAGATATTAATTAAAAAAAAATGTTATTTTAATTTTAAACTAACACATTATTATTTTAATATTTTTATATATTATAAATGTAATAATTGAAATATTGTAAATTAAAAATATTTAAAAATGATTATAGTTTTAAAAACATGTAAGGTTCAATGAATTTTGTGAAGAGGTTTATACATATATGGAGTTATAGTTCTTTTGAGGTGACATAACTTTTGATCCAATGAATTTAAATGATGTATAAGAGAAAAGGACAATTGAGATTGTGGACTAACCATAAGGTGGTGTATTACTTAATATAATTAATTCAGTTAATTATATTTATTAATTGAATTGTTGTGAATATTTTAATTGATGTATAAGAGAAAAGGACAATTAAGATTGTGGACTGACTATAAGGTGGCGTATTGTTTAATATAATTAATATAGTTAATTATATTTATTAATTGAATTGTTCTCAATATTTATATTTGTCATAATTAATATAAATATAAAGACAATTAATATTTAACATAATAAATTTAGTTGATGTATAAGAGAAAAGGATAATTAATAAATTAAGATTCTATGTCTAGACGAATGAATGTGGTGTATTCCTTAATATAATCACTTTAGTTAATTATATTTATTAATTGAATTGCTGTCAATATTTATATTTATTTTAAAAACGAGTATAATTTTAAAAACATATAAGGTTTAATGAATTTTGTTAAAGGGTTAATAAATAAATGGAGTCATCGTTTGTGTGAGTTCACTTAATTTTATTTATTAATTGAATTGTTGCTGTATATTTTATTTTCACATTAAATTGATTAAAATATTAATACAAAAGTGTAATTTTTAATTTAGCATGTTTATTAAAAAATAATATATATATATATATATATAAAAGATTATGTATATAGATAAATGTCTTTTTGGATTAATCATATTATTAGGATTTGGACGATGTTTCAAACCAACTAACATTTCAATCTTTGTCCTGAGGATAAATCACATTTGTTGGTTCAAAACATCTACCAAATCTTAATGATGTGATTAATCTAAAAAGGCATTTATCTACATTTATCTACATTAATAAACACATCAATATTTAAATTAAAAGATTAATTTATTGATAATTAGTTTTATATTATGAATTTGACTTCTCTGATCCATAAAATGTGTATAAATTTTTTAGGTGAAAATCACGTGTAAGCAAATTTTGTTGACGCGTTCTAAAGTCATCGACAAAATTTGCTTACATGTGATTTTCACTGAAAGATTTTATACACATGGTAATTAGTTTATTAATTTATTGATACAATAGTTAATACATAATTAATATATAACTATTTAATAATTAATATATTATTAATATTTAATTATGATATTAATATATTATATATAATTATTAAGAAATTAATATAACATTTAAATAATATTATTGAGTTTAATATATCATTAATGACACATTAATAATATATTAATCTATACACTTATAATGTTTTAATTATATATTATTCTATGTATTCATTAATTATGGTTTAACCTGGACAACATAATCAAGAATAGTAAACATGACACATTAATAAACTCTCCCATCTTTTTAGCAAACCCCTCGCTTAATAGAATATCCCAAGAGTTAGCTGCCAAAATATCTACATAACTTTCCCTACTGTCTTTGAAGGCCTCAGATTCTAAAATGAAATGATTTTTTGTTTCCACTTTTCTAGAAGAGCAAAAAATACATACTCTTTCCTCCCACAATTCTTTTGGCCTTTTCCAGCGCACTGTTTCACAACGTATTTGATGCGAATTAGTCTTGAATTGAATGATAATAATTTTGTCTCTCCAAGAAATATTGGCCCCTATGCACGTTTTTTGTTGATGATTACGAAAGGTATTAAACTCTTCAATATAATACTTTTTCTTCTCCCCAACTCCTTCTCCAAGTACATCTGTGAAACTTATCCATAACAACAAATTTTATCGCTTTACTGTTTGTGGGACACATGCTCAAGAAAATGCCCCATTTGCTAAACCATTTGTTATTTTTCCGCATCCAAGTCTTCTTTCTTGTGCACAATATGTCATTAAACACAACCTTAGGCCATTTGCCCTCTTCCATTTGCTCAATTTTTTTTAAATACCTTATGACCCACACCATATCTATTGCTTCAAAGGGAGAAACCCCTGTTTCACTTAACATGATAGCATTAGGAATTGCAATTTTAATATTGAATTTGATTGTAATCAAATGCTTTTGAATTTTCTCAATTTTTTTCCATTGCATATTGGATGCGCTGCTGGCTCACAGTTCACAACTGTAGATAATCATCGGAATCACTAAAATCCCAAAAAGAGTTAGAGTGGTTTTCCAGGCCCATAACTCTGCCTCTCTCTGCCTATTTTGAAAAGCATAAAATGCTTTCCAACCCCCCAAAGTTCTTTTCTTTCTACATCCATCTCAGCTTAGCTTTCTGTTGAAGTAAATTCCGAGGTATTTGTAATCCACAACTTCTTCTAGAATGCTGCCTTCAAAGTAGAATTTATGTTGGTTATGTTTTCTTTTGTTAGAGAAAACCACTACTTTCATTTTACTGATATTGACTTGCATCCCCACATTTCTACAAAAATGCTCAAGGGAAAGTAATTGCTCTTGCAAACCAAGAGCAGTTTTAACAATCAGAATAAGGTCATCTGTGTACAAAAGAATCCTTATAACAAACTTTCCCAATTGTATATTGTCACCCCCTTGCGAATTATTTAGCCACTCTTCAATTTTGTCAATATATAAACCAAAGAGGGTAGGAGACAATGCGAAACCTTTCTTGACCCCAATATCGCTTCTAAAAATTTCATAAATGCCTGCTGAAGTTCTAATTTTGACTTTCACCTCTTCATACAACCTATACACAACTATTCTCAAATGCCTGGGAACCGCAAGTTCCTCCATTCTGTGCCAAAGCTTATCCTTAGGAACCGTGTCAAATACTTTTCTGAAATCAACAAAGCAACAAAATACTTCTTCGTTTTTCTCCCAAAATTTCTCAATGATGAGCCTTAAAGTTATACCATGATCAACTGTGGAATGTTTAGGTCTAAAAATTTCTTGTCCTTTAGCACATTTATCTCTTTCTTCTGATCACTCGCTGATTTTATTTCTAACATGCTTCCAAATAACTTTGAAAACAAGGGGTTTATCATTATGGTCCTATAGTTGGAGGGATTATTGACGTCACCACTCTTGAAAAGAGGTATTGCCAAAATATTTGTCCAATCAGTGGGGAACCCCTATTGTATGATGCTGTTGAAATTTTTTCTAATGTGAGGTGCAAGAATTTTTAAGCCCCACTTTAGATACTCTACTTGGAGTTCAACTAATTCTTTTGGTTTTCCAACCCCCAACTTCTTGATACCCATCTCTACCTCTTGCACTGTGAAGAGTTTTGTATCAGCGTTGACCAAGGGAGGAGGGTCAACCTTGCGATCCTGCTCATAAAGTTGTCTTGCATAGTCAAACCATTTAGAAGCTTTAATATTGTATCCGGTTTGCATCTTTCTCAGTTGGAGCTCCTTCCAAAATAATTTGGGGTTATATTTCCTAAGGAAGATCAATTATTCTCTCCTTGAAACCATGAAATCAACCCTTTTCTTTCTTAATATCTACTTCTAAGCTTTGAGCTTTATGTTATCATTGTTTGACTCTTTCCACATTCTCCTTGCCTTTTTTCATTCCTCGTCAAACCAAACATTTATCGGAAAGCAATTTTTTTCTTCAGACTTCTTACTTTTTGCACTTTTGCACTCTACAAGTGTGCTTTGAATTAAATGTGTTAATTCGTGACTATGCAGGCTGTGAAATGACATTTTATCCTTCTCGAAGAGCCTCTCTAATGCTAATTTGAATGTATTACAATTTTTTGGAGTTAAAAGAATTATGCCCTTTGGAAGATTTTGTTGAACACACTGAGTTTTTGACCCTAAATACTTCTTTCCAGTCCAAGATAAGCTTAAAGAATTGGCTTGTGATCTGATTTTAAGTCCCAATCAAAACTTCCTTCATTTTCTCACATAAACTATGTGATCAAATTACATAGTCTACTACACTTGCTCCATTGCAAGTATCGCAAGTAAAATTACCAGACTTTTCCCATCTAGTCAAACTATTACAACTGACTAAATCAGAAGCTCACATAGAGTAAGAAAATTTTCACCAAAGAGATTGCAGCCCTTGTCCTCTAAAATTCTTTCCCACTGATGATTACTCTCTTCTGTAAGGCAGATAGGGTCACAACCATCTTTACAAAAAAGAATTCTAACTTGCTCACTTGCAGTCCTAGCATTGAAATCACCCACTATAATGACTTCACCTAGCTGAGAATATGTTGCAATATCTGGCTTTAAGGCTGTAAAGGGATCTTTGTGGTCAAGCCCTCTAATTTTGTAGATTTTTGAAACTTGCAGTGCAAAATAGCATGCTGCAATTCTGATTTGATTTCCATTTTCTGATATTTTAAACGAAATGAATTGTTTATTTGAGTCTTCTTTTTCTAGCTGAATGAAATGACCTTCTTTTTCTCTCAATAATACCATGATACCCCCGTGTCCTTTTCCATTTCCTGCTGCCTTGTTCCACACTGTCATCTTCCAGTACCCTTCAAACAAAGGTGTCTTGCACCCTTCATGTTCGTATGTTACTATGAGGCAAATTATGTCTCTATATTCCACAATAGGCCCTAACCCAGGTCCTCGTCTACATGGGTAACCTCTGTAGTGCCAACAAACTAAAGTTAAGGAAACCTGGGTATGGTTTGATTGCTATTTATTTTTACATTCAAGACTCACATTTGAGTCTTTGTCCCTGTTTTCCCATACTGACCTTGCTTCTTGATTTCCTGTTAAAGAGTTTTTTGTCTCTTCTTTATTATCATCTTGCTGCCCTTTTTTGGAAGGAGGTCCAAATCACACTATTAAATCTTTACCCTTATAAATACATGCTCTTTTTCCCTCATCTCTTGCTGCCATAAACTTTGACATTTCCTCCCTCCTTTCCTCTTATTATCTTACAATTAAATCTTCTTCTAGAAAAAAAGTGAGAACCCCTCAAGAGTTTATTTTTGATTAGAGTGATATCTTTATCAAGAAAACTAGGCATGATGATTCTTATGGGTCTGGCTCTCTTGTCGTTAAACTTTCCTACCCTCCATGCTTGTCATATTTTTCCTTGCCATAGCAGCTTTCCTTTCAAGAAGTCCCTTGCAAGGTCAAAATTAGATTAATTTTTCCCATAGTCTTTCACCCCTTTAATGTTTATATCTGCTTCTGTATCTTGTATTTCCTTGTTACTCTATCTTGCATGTTGCTGACCCGAAAGTTTTCCTCTCCTTCCTTATTAGTGGAATTGCTAATAACTTCGGCCCAAGGTTTGGAAACTTTTGTGGAGCCTTCTTTCCTTTATTTTATTATTGTCTCTTCATGGTTGTCTATTTGGGAAACCACTTTCTCTTTACGCTGGGATGGTTTCACATTCACCGCCTATGGACTCTCCACTACAAATTTCTTCATGTTTTGCACATCTGCCTTCATCTGTTGCCATTATGACTTCCCTATCAGGGGAGCTTCCTGTAGCAATGTCGCTTGCTCCTTTAAAATTTTATTTCTTTCTGCTAAAGCTTGGTTCTCAACTGTTATTACATGAATTGTATGCTCCCTTTCATGCTCGTTAGCTTCTATAACCTCCAACCTCTTTTTTTCACTTAACAATTTTGTCTCATAGAGATCACATGACCAGGTGAGAAGTGTGGATGTGTGTTAAATTTGGCAACTAGGGCCAACCTCCATGCTACACTGCTCATACGATGGAGATGATATTTCTGTTTGATTACTCTTTTGGAGAGGTGGAATATTTATCTAAAGATCATTTTGTTTGGATGAGCAGAAGTTGAATTTTGAATTTTATTTTCCACGCATGTGTAATTTGTCAAGGTTGGCCAAAATTGTAATGTAGGTTCACAAGTCCCAACAGTTGTGTCACACACCCACATTCATTGATAGAAAAAGGAGAGACATGATGCTCATTTCATCATTAATTCATCTCACACATCTCTCTCTCTTCCGATTGGTTTGTACAACCTTAGAGGTTTCTCTCTCCTCCACACATGTGAAACATGAAGCTACAATTTTCGGATTGGTTTAGGAATTTTCTAGACAACGTTGACAAACGTTGACTTTGGTTCAACATTCATCTCTTGACTGCATTTTTGAGGTCTTAAATCCTATCTGGAGAGGCCGTAGCTGGAGGCAGAAAATCGAGGCCAAACGTTGACTTTGACTGTAGCTGATCTTAATGTTGACCATAGCTTTGACTATTGTTTTAACCACATAATTTGACTTCTGCGTTGACCAGAATTGTGGACTATTTTGGGTTGTGTTTGAATTTGAAGGAAGGTCGAGTTTGAATGAGTTTGATCGATCTTGTTTGGACGCTAAATTGCTGGTTTGACAAGCGAGGACTTTGCTGGCTAGGGAATCTTGTTGATTGCTGTAAAATATATTTTTCTCTCTCTGCTGAATAAGAATAATTCAAGAATATTTGTGTCTCTTGTCTTGGCTTGTCCTCTATTGATTTATTCTATGTTCTATCAACATTCACTGTCAATGGTTATGTGATTGCATATCTAAAATTGAATTTGGCTAATGAGAAAGATTGTGGGCTAATAAGAAAGATTGTGGGCTAGTAAGAAATTGATTTAGTAAACTTCTCTAAGCATAGAACATACCATGGTTAACTAAAATTAACAATGTGGGACTGTACAAGGCAGAATCATCAACGAATTTTCCTTTTCCTTTGGGCTTGTTGCCATATGCTTGCAAATGGGACTTGTTTGAATATTGCTTATTGTGAAGGGCCCAAGTAATTTTCCTTTGAGTCTGGTTTTTCCTTGGTTGCCCTCATTTTAGAAGGGCTAGTCTCCATTTTAAAATAACCCTACATTGTTTGGAAATGACCCAAACACACTTCCCAACTTTGGCTCTTGAGGCAATTTTCACTCAATGTCCTAAACAATTTGTTTCCACATGTTTTGAAATTTCTTGTCTTGTTATCATGTTTGCATGCATAAATAATCCGTGAAGGCAACTCTTTGGCAAGGGTTTCTATGGAGGTGAGTTCGGTGTGTCATATAATTCCTGTCCAGGGTTGAAAACCCCCAGTGTTTAATACACGACATTCACCGCGAGTCACAACTGTGAAATTTCTCGTTACAGTGTTGCGAACTTATATATTAATGAACTGATTGCAGATGTGCAAATAGGTAGGACTATCCATGAAAATCAACAAAGAGTAAATTTTCCATAGTGCCACAGTAAGTTTAGTTGAGGAAGTGTTATGTAGTATTCCTATAGTTATTAGAAAATCGTTTGAATGAGCATATTGGTTAAGAGCATGTGTTTTATCCTAAGAGGTCACAAGTTCAAAATTAGAGGGGGGTAGAGTATGTGTTCCTTCGTAGACTTAGTAGTCAAATAGCTGCGTGGAAGTCCTTGTCCCACAAATAAGAGGGTCTCATACATCAATTAGATAATAATAATAATAATTAGAAAAAAAATTATGTGATTAGAAATTTAAATTTATATAATATATTAATGTGTATTAATAAATAATATTTTTTTATTATTAATAAAAATATATTTTTAATTTATTATATATTTATTAATTTATTGTTGGATAATTGCAACCACATTTGAATAGAATTACTATGGCAAAATTTGTGCCCATCAGGCCAACCACCCTTTTGACCACAATTTCATGATTTACACATTAAGAAGTCCACTCACCAAAAATTCGAGGAAACGAGACTGAAAGGTGCCGACGGAAATTTACTTACTCCTGGGTTGTCATGAGATTTTACATTCCTACCTAGTTTTGTAGGACACTTTTCTATTTTTAAACCATTCACCAGAATCAACTATATATACACTTGTTTTGAGTTTCTCCATACCTGAGCAACGCTAATTCTGAGTTTATTCTATTTTTATATTTGCAAGAATGGACTTATCTAAAAATACATTGTGCTTATTTTGACATTATCCTATTTTTATGTTCCAGCTTTTTAAATCTTAATATTATCTATTTTTAGATAGGTAAACGACCTATATTGTGAATTGTTTGTGAAAGTGATTGTTAATTTTGGTTATTAGCTGCTTGATTAAGCCAAATTTTGTCTCACTGCAATATCAATATCATATAATTTTGTTAACAATAATTTTGTTTGCTGGGTTTTAGAAAAGAATTGATTTTCTGAGAGGGGTTTCCAGAATTATGTGTTGTCAATAGTTATTTTGACAAACTCAGGTCAAACCCTCCGTAGGGATAACAATTGTTTTCGCCACAACCATTCTGAAGTAGTTTCAGTTTTCATTTGATGTCAATGGTTTGAAATAAAATGTTACAGATTGCTGACATAGGGGCTTACAAGATTTCAGTAGAAAAACTGTCTATATTTCATGTTATCGTATGGATTTCCATACCCAGAAGCTAAAGATGTTTCTGATAACTTCTGAAAATATGAATTCACAGACTCTGTTTTCCGATAAGTGACGAGAATCGGTTTCTCGATTTTGAGCTAGCTTATAGGCATCCTTTTTTTCTCCGTGACATGGGCCTTTAGCCATATGCACACAACAGACCTGGTGTATGATTTTTAAATCTTAAATGTGAACCTAGTAGCAAAAAATGTTAGGTTTCCAAACTGATAATGATGATATATACAAGGCAAGCGATAACGTTACCTGAGTTATAGTATAAGATCGGATATTGAAATATCTTATACGGACACGATAAGTCAGTCATTTCTCTGATCAAAAGTTTGTAGGAAAACGTGAAGTCCATGACTACTTTTTCTGATACTTCCAATTGGAACCTCTTTCCGATAAGTATCAGAAGAAAGCTGGCGTTTAAGAGCTATATTTTTTAAATTGGTTATCTATTTTCCCTAAATCTCCTCGGTATTATTTTTAAATAACATTTTCGAAGGCTATCTTTGGGATGAAAGTTACATGGGCCTATGTGATAACATATTTTTTTATGAAGATATACTTCCTCTGATTTGACCAGAGCTCCCTCTTTTCTCGATCTCATTTAATTTCCATGCTCAAAATATAGTTTGCAGCATCAAGATCCTTCATGTTGAATTTGGAGAACAATTTGGTCTTCAAATCCTTTATAATTTCTTTATCATTTTCAACCAGCAACATATCATCCACATAAAAGACCAAATAAATAAAATGGTCACACATTAATTTAAAATACACACATTCATCCTCTTTGCTTCTGGTGAAGCCAAGTACCTCTATATATGTATCAAATTTTAGATACCACATCCTTGGTGACTATTTTAACCCATGCAGAGACTTTTTTTAACCTGCATACTAGTTCTTTCATTCCATTCACCGAAAAGCTTTCTGGTTGCTTCATGTAGATCTCCTCTTCCATATCCCCATGATTAAATGTTGTCTTCACATCCATCTCTCTACCTCAAAATGAAATGCAACAACAACAAATAAAAGTAATCTAATAGAATTTACCTTGGCAACAGGAGAAAAAGTATCACCAAAATAAATTCCCAACACCAGGGAATAACCTTTTGCTACCAACCAAGATTTTTATTTCTCCACTTTTCCTTTTACATTCATCTTCTTCTTAAACACCCATTTTCTTCCAGTGGGTTTCCTTCCAGCCGACAACTCCACCAGACCCCATTCCTCATTTTTGTGCAAGGATGTCATTTCATCAACCATGGCCTCCTTCTAGAGTTTTCCATCCTCTAAATCCACTTCCTCCCTGATATTTTTGTGATCATCATCAGTGATATATAAAGAAAAAATTGAACAGAAATCAGATGGATTATCCCTTTCTGGTTGCCTTCTTTGTCGAAGAGATCTTCTCACAGTTGGAGTTTGTGGCTCTTCTTCTTCCGAATCTTGTTCTGTTGTAGAGTCTGGTTCTTCCTCCTTTAGCTCAAACTCAAACTTATCAGGTTCCTTTGGTAGGACTTCATGTTTAATAACATATTTAACCTCTCTAAACACCACATATAGGATGTACATAACCTTCCTTGTTTATGGGTTCCAAATCTTGTCACCTTATAAACCGTTCTTATACCCAACAAAGATGCACCTTTTATATTTACTATCCAACTTGTTTATTTTCTCCTTTGGAACATGTACATATGCATCACAACCAAATACCCTTAGATGTGAAAGAGAGGGTTTCTTACCAGTCCATACCTCATGTGGAGTCTTATCCTCCAACGTTGATGAAGGTGATCTATTAACCAGGTAGCACGTAGTTTCCACTGCCTCTCCCTAGAATTCATGTCCTAAACTGACACCACTAAGCATGCTTCTTTCCTTTTCCATTAAGGTCATATTCATTCTTTCTGCAAATCCGTTTTTGTTGAGATGTGTATGGAGTAGTCTTCTGTCGTGCTCTACCACACTTCTTACAGAACTCTTCAAATTTCTTCTTGCAGAACTCTCCACCAATATTTGTCCTCAACACCTTTATCTTCTTCTCTCTTTGGTTTTCCACCAAAGCCTTAAATTCTTTAAATATGTCAAAGAATTCAGATTTATTCCTTAGGAAATATATCCATGTATTCATTTAGAATTCATTTATAAATGATGCATGGTACAAAAACTTACCTAGTGATGGGACTGAGAAAGGTACAAACACATCACTATGCACAAGCTCTAATATCTTGTTTGCCCTCTTATCACTAGAAGGGAAACTCACCCAATTATGCTTCTCATATACACAATGTTCACATAAATCAAAATCCAAAGAGAAATTAGACATACCTTCTACCATACTATTACCATGTGGTATCTGAAGACCCTTTTCTTTAATATGTCCAAGCCTTTGATTCCATAGCATGGTCTTTTCTCTAGAGACCGCTGTTGGGTGCCAGTTTTGCACACTCTTCCTACATTTGTTTTCCCTATTTTGCCTCATGACTATAACCAATGGGACTATCTTTGCCTCTGTTTCTTACCTTTCTATCATAACTTGTGCTTTTTCACCTTATTTTCATTACCCTGCCCTTTCATCAATTATTATGATATATCGTACCTTTTTTATGACTAATTGAGGATGGATGTTTGGAGAAGATCTATGGTATTTATGTTGTCTTTCTAGATATCATTTGTAGCACCAAAGATCTTGAGCATGAGATATACAAGAGAAGTTAAGGATGTGCTATTACAATAAGCTTTTTACACCATGATGTTGTTGCACTTTGTTGTTACAGACCCGCTGGCAAACTGCTGTTACGCTTTGCTATTACAGACCCGCTGGCGAACTGCTGATACAGTTGTACCGCTGACTAGATCTCGTCAAATCCTGTTGCTGACCTGTACTTTAGCTATTACGCTACAACTATGGTTTCTCGTGATAGCTATAGAAGTTATTGAGCATTGTTATTTTGGATAACAACCTATGGGCGGTTTTGATTCTAATCTATAATTTTCTAGTCAAAATTTTATTAAGAAGTGGTTATAACCATATGTACTCTATAATTTCAATCAACATGAGAATCATAAGATTCCCATGACTGATATATCCCTTGATTTTCTGAGATGTAACCACTATATAGTTCTCGGCCCTAGAGGTCGAAAGGTTAGCAGAGAACATCATTATTTTGGCTTTGTAATTTTTCTCATATTAATACATATTATCTGGTTATTGCTGTTACATGCGTTATTCGATTTAGTTTCTGTTAAGTTCTTTCTCTACCTGTGCCCTGCTAGGGAAGAAGGGCCCTCCTTCTTAGCAGGGATTGCAGTGATTAAGATAGTTGTGTATATGTGTTTGTATTTCGGTTTATGTATCAGTAGAGGTGTTGTTGCTGCTGTTTCAACTATGAATATATCCGCTTCAATTTCAGTATTTTGTACGCTGTTACACATATGAGATTAGAGACACCAGCTGGATAATTGTTGTGTGGCGCGCTAGAATAGATTAATTGAAGTGTGATTACAATCTTGTAGATAATTTTATTTCTGCATGAGTGATTTACTTCCAGCATTTACTTCAACAACAATTTCTTTTATTTGGGATTGCTTCTGGTTGGGTGTATCGGCACAGACGATGCAATTGTCATTTAAATAAAAGACATCCCTGGATTGATAAATTATGTGTATTGTTTTAGTCATTCAACAATTATTAATACATCCCAACATTTTGGCGCCGTTTCCGGGGATGACAGTGACGATCCAATCAATCAGAGTTGTTTCTTAAAGGTGCAATTTCTGTGTGTTTTTTAGAGTGTCTCCAGTGACACAATTGTTGGGTAGTAAGACGAGAGGTAAGAAACTGCGCAATGCTTTAACGAACTTGAGAGGGCTCACCAATGTCTTGATGGGACACTTAGGAGTGTGAATTTATAAGCATTTTATTTTTTTAGAGTGTCTCCAGTGACACAATTGCCAGACAGTAAGACGAGAGGTAAGAACCTGTGTAGCACTCTAACGAACTTGAGAGGGCTCACCAATGTCTTGCTGGGACACTTAGGAGTGTGAATTTCTAAGCATTTTTTTTTTAGAGTGTCTCCAGCGACACAATTGCCGGGTGGTAAGATGAGAGGTAAGAACCTGTGCATCACTCTAACGAACTTGAGCAGGCTCACCAATGTCTTGCTGGGACACTTGGAAGTTCGAATTTTTGGGTGTTCTTTTAGGGTGTCTTTAGCTATACAGTTGTTGGGCGGTAAGACGAGAGGTAAGAACATGCGCATCGCTCTAACGAACTTGAGTCGTCTACCGCCGTAGAACCGAAGAACTTATAGATAAATTGATACACATAGGGCCCATGTGTGCTTGTGAGACGACATCAACATCTACAAACACCCCCACTTACCGAATACGTAAAACACGGGCCGTAAGAAGGAAAATAAGAGCGTGTATTTGGGAAGAAAGACATTCTTTGGAGATTCGATCTCATGGTAGAAAAGGAACAATCTACATCATAGAGAGATAATAAGAAGACAAGACCGTTGCAGCAACACCATATCAAAGCTCCTCGGGGCCATCGATGTCTTCGTGTCTAGACCTCACCACCCTTCGGACAACATATCCACTCCTGATATCAAGACTCCAGATTCAAAACAATAGTGGAAAATCATTGATCAGGATCTGAGAATTGAAGGACACGAAGAGACCAGTGGGGGGCATCAGGGCTTGAGGAACAACATTTAATTGATCATCATTTGGACACTAGTAATGCTATTAAACAACTGGTCCTGGAACATCCTGATCCTTTTATTTATCAATATCCAACACACTCTCGAGGCCGGGCCTATCCCTCGGTAGCTCGTTACTTTTGAATTCCCAATAGTAGTAACACGAGATGAGGCTCCTATGAAGAATATTCCTTTATCATCCCTACCATCCTTTCAAGGGATGGCTACTTCTAAGAATCTCTAATACCTTCGTTCTAATTCGATGTGCCGTGTATAGGTTAAGACTACACTTCGTACGCCCGTGGTCGAAATTATTCTCGCTACTCGAAAGGGCATCATTAATATGGTTCATGCAGATCAAAAGCCGGCAATAATTCGGACCTAGAATGACATGAGGGAGGCCTCCTCCTCTTTAAGTATCGTGATTACCATCGAACCAAGGATTTGAAGGACAAGATTTTCTAGAATTGCACATAAAGGGACGAGGAAAGTCAGAAGACTATATGGAGTGATTTCATTACAAATTAAAAAGGTCTAAGTTCAGTAACTTAGACTCGGAAATTATAAAGCCAATATTCTTAAGAGGTATAAGAGATGATTTTATGGAGCATCTGAGCCTGTTGGGAAAAGGAGACATATTGCAAGAACGACTTGACGAAATAATGAAGCTTTGCTTGTGTAGCTCAAGAGGATCGGTCAAAGGGAAAGTTTTAGTTTGGGATCCTTCTGTCCGGATACAGAAGTCCATGAGTGGAGGAGTAACTAGAGTAGAGATCGGGAATTTATTTGAGGATTTTAAAACCGACCTCTTTAGAACTCTCTCTGCCCAAATCACTACGGTACAAGTTAAGAAAGTACAAGCATAAGTCAAGTAGCCTTAAAGCAATATTCTTGGCCCCGATAAAAAGAAACATTTGGAAAGAGAATGGATTGAATAGTTTCAACAAGGCAACATCCGTGAGTTGGCACATTCCATAAATCGTTGTCCCGACTTCCCGCATCGAAGGTAGTACTTCAAGAATCAAGCGAGGATGTCCAATCTTCTTATTTCACCTGATTAAAGAGACCATGCGGGCATACAAACTCATGTGCATGCTCTTCGCATTTTTCCTTATCCTTGGAATAATGTTTATAATAGTCAACAACATCCATGGCGTATCCTACTCCTTCAACAAAATTTCCTTCACCATGGAACCAGTGGCCGTCTCCTCCACTAATGCAATATCCTCCTATCACAACCTCCAATCCTTTGGTTAGAAATGGAGAAGTAATGGCCAAGGTCCAACATTCTCCAATAATATAAAGAAATAACAATTACAATCATTTATTAAAAATCCTACACCTTCTCACCTAACCCCAATTACCTCGTGCAACCTAACCCCAATCCAAATAATAAGGCAACCTGTGAGCATGGATGTCTTGCCACCCTCCAAACTTATCTTATTACTCCTATTGACTCTAACGAGGTTCACCTTCGATCAGTGAAAGTCATCGTGATATGAGCATACTTCCATTATTACCGAAGAATGTGAAACTACCTAGAAAGGATATGGGTGATTTTATAAAGTACCGTTAATACAAAAAATTGATACGCACTTCATCATATCCGTAGTACTGTACGGAGGATATGTTGGTTCCTACAACAACCAATCCGAGCAAGGCCGGTATCCGTGATAGATGACTCACTCGTTAGCATTTAGGGGAATCCTCCATACCTCAACAATTAACTTAAATCGGGCCGGTCTCACAACTCCGAATCCGACCCTCAAGGAATTTGCAGAAATTTGTATGTGGAATTCGTTGTTACAAGCTCTAAGGAAGTACCTATCTATGCTAAATATGAGGGATCTATGTGTCAAAAGGCTTGGAAGGAAACGTAAAGACCCCGTTTACTATCCATGTCTTGGGGGAATTATCCGATCTCATGATTGATCAACCCTTGTTGACTAAATATAATGACCCAGTGGAACCCTACAAAGACTCTCCATATTGAAAATCAGCCTATAACCAATACTTGACAATCTAGGGGCAAATGTATCACAATGTCATGACTAAAGACCTCTCATCTCCCTAGGACTTCATGGACTTAGACCCACACCCATAGTGCTTGAATTAGTAGATAGGTCCCTGCTTTCAAGCCTAAGGGAATGATAGAAGATGTGGTTATCACCTATTTCTTGGAATTATCCAAATGATTTTCTCATTTTACAAACCAAATCCAACCCGGGGGATCATCCTTGAATCTTGGGAAGACCGTGGTCAGTCACTACAAACGATACCTGATGTAGGTCCGCATCTGCAGATCTCGTATGGACACACTTAACCTTAATATTTATCCCTCAAAGAAACCTCATGAATTTGAGTAGTCCTCGGTGGGATGAATTTTCACCTCGACCGATCTTCCCCTACCTTTTCCTCATGCTTCGAAAAGATAATACTTGAAGGATGAAACATAGGCGACATCATCAATATCGTGGTTATAATTCATTCTCTGTTGCCTCCATTAGATATATGGGGGAAGAAGATGAGGTAGATGATGCAATTATTGAACATTTGAAAACCACTCCGCATACTATCAATAGTCCCGTTGAAATTGAACCTAGGAAATGTCTAAACATTAATCCTAACCTGACTGCTGAACAAAACATATTGTTGATACAATTGTTACATAAATACAAAAAGGCATTTGCATGGGAATATATTTATTAATAGTGAACTATCCTTGCTCTTAGCACCACTCATTTACCTTAAAGAGGACCTAAAACCAGTTTGACAACCGCAACACCAAATAACCCCACTTAGAGATAGGAAAGAAGAATTGCAAAACTCTAATGCTAATTTCATTCACCCAAATTTCATTACGCCCAGTGTGCTCGCTGTCATAGTTCCTAAAAATAATGACAAATGGAAAGTCTATGTTGACTATAGAGAGTTTAAAAAGGCCACTCAAAAGGACCATTTTCCCTACTGTCCATTAATTGTGTGTTCTCTGATACTTCTCCGGGAAAAAAATATTTTCATTCCTAGATGGGTTTAGTGGCTATAATAAAATACAAATTTCCTTAAGACCGCGCATAACACAACCTTCACTGCCCATGGGGTACCTTTTTCATATAGATTCCTTCCTTTTACCTCTAATGCAATACAATCCTCAGAGGCAAATATTAGTATTTTTTCAATCTTGAATGACCGCCTTGAAATATTTATGGATGATTTTACACCCCTATGGGGGATGCCTCTGAGACAACATTAGCTAACTTGGAAAAATGTGTTGTGAACAAACTAATGTTTCCTTCCGAGCACGGAGAAATGCCACATGATGATGACCGAGGGAATTGTGCCGGGACATTTCATTTCGGCGTATGGAACTGGCGGCAGATCTCAAGGTAAAATTGAGAATCTCGAAAATCCGACTCCCTAAGACTCCAAAAGAGGCCGTAGTTTTTTGGGAAAGGTGTGATACTATAGTAGATTTATAGAGAAATTTTCAAAGACTGTGATTCCTTTATTTTAATTTCTCATGAAATATGCGAAATTTGTGGACAAAAGTGTGAGTAAAGCCCAGTTAAAAAATTGTGTAACAAACAACACCGTTTTATGAGGACCAACTAGAATGCCATTTTCCATATTAAGGCGTACGCATCTAACATAGATGTGGGTGCCGGGCTCCGGGGGAAATGGAGGAGAATAAACTCATAACTATCCGTTATATTAGTAAGAACTTAACTCCTACAGAACTCAACTACACCGTTACTAAGAAGGAATTCTAGTAGTAGCATGCTATCAACAAATTTTACACTACAACACTGTGGTCGTTACTTGTACACACTGACCATGCTGCAATTTGATTTTTTTATGAAAAAACCTATTAATAATGGTAGAGTTACATGATGGTTATTTTTGCTACAATAATTTGATATTACTATTCTAGATAAACCCGGAAAAGATAATGTAGTTGCTCATTTTCTTTCTAGACTAACTATAAGTGGGTGATTGTGACCGGCCATCGAGGATTATTTTCCGTATGAATATCTTTTTTTCCATCTCTACTCACTCACCATGCAGGCAGATATAGCGATTACTCATTGTAGAGGAAAATTCTACACCAATTGTCTTCCAAGGAAAGAAGGAAGATTATACAACAGAGCGCTACCTACTCCTGGATAGTGTTGGGTGTGGAGCCTAATTTTCATCCTGATTCAGAGATCCTTGTTTTAGCTAGATGTATACCCTAAGAAAACTGTACACCCTTGCAACAGATTGTCTCAAGTGGTCCTGGGACCAATGGGGTTTCGTGCGTGTCTTTGGTTAAAAACATATGTAAAATTGCCTTGTAAAAGTATAGTAATTTCTAGGTCAATTTGGGCCATTCATTAGGCGAATGATCCGACTTTAGGTAGTTATGTTTAGTGTAGGGTTTTTTGCCTCAGAAAGCAACCCCTTTCGTATGAGGGTGGCTTGTATTGTGGTTGGTGTATTACATGTGTATTCTCCCGAGCGGGAAAATAGATGGGAGACCGTGGAGAGAGAACATAGAGCATATTATAGTGATCTACTGTGAGGTTTTGTCTCTTCATTTTATTTATATAGAAGAAGTTAGACTGACTGCCCAAAGTGGAACGCCCAAATCGGGTGAACCACATATGGTTCCGTTCTTCCGGTTTTATGTGTTTAGTGTGCTTGTCACATATTTATAAATGTATTGCTCCATAATATATAATTTTCTAACAACCGGTATCGATGAAGGTATATTATTTATAAACTCGCAGGAACAAGGGTTCTGCTTGAGTGGGAGCAATGGCGTGGTTGATGCAGGAAGTCATGTCTAAATTTAACAAACAAAACTTCCCGCGCCGTGGAAGATGCAGATGGAAGATTATCCCTCAGATTTTAAAGATTTTTACCGTTCACTTATGGAAAACAAAACAACCGTGTACAAGTGATGTACTGTAAAATGGAATATTTTCCCTTAGAAAAGGCAATTTGAATAGTGCCTGTGAGTGTGCCTTTAGGCGTCAATCGTTCTTTTCTTTTTACGATTTCGAAGGAAAACAATATATCGTAGGTTTGATGCAGATGTTGGTGAAACCCCGCCTCAAACAAGGTATTTCTTATGAAACAACTATTTAATATGAAGATGTTGGAAGGTGTGGATCTGCTGGTACCATTTAAATGATTTTAACACAGCTACCGCCGCTAAGTTCGTAGGGGTAAACTTTGATGATGAAGTTAGAGCTTTGTTATT
Organism: Pinus albicaulis; assembly: GCA_034641835.2. Taxonomy (NCBI): domain Eukaryota; kingdom Viridiplantae; phylum Streptophyta; class Pinopsida; order Pinales; family Pinaceae; genus Pinus; species Pinus albicaulis. The sequence continues at coordinate 134,520,033 of CM076583.1, read as the reverse complement.
CTTGTGCTCATTTTCAGAGAGTTGGAATGGTTTAGTAATGGCTTAGCTAGTAACTCACTGGATTCACTTTAAAGTTTGATGATGTCACGTGCTATCCTTAGCGAGGAAATGCGCACTTTAAAAAGGCTCCGGTGAGACATTGGGTAATGCTTTGAGTGCAGTCTAGGGAAGGAGAATGGAAAGAGGAAAGAGCCCCTGGATATCGCAAGAAATCAAGGAAAGCGCGTATCCAAGTCTAAACATCGATAGTGTGCCGGAAATGCGAAAGAAAGGACACCTAAAGAAAGAATGAGATCCTCGAAGGAAAAAGAAGGAGATGCACAAGAAGAAAAAAAATCATGAAGCAAATGTGATGTGTGATGTGTTACAAGATGCTTTGATTCTTTCCTTTTTTCTTCGAAAATGTGTTACCGATTCTTGGCTTTAGATTCAAAAGAGTGCTTCATTCCATGCCACACCCGATAAGAAATATTTTCATGACGAGAACACAAAGGGAGATTTTAGACAAGTTCGTTTGGGTGATGATAAACCCCGTAAAATTGTTGGAATGGGTAAGGTTCCCGAAACAACACGGAAACAAATGGATATTAAATGAGGTAAGGGCATGTTCCGCATCTAAAGAAAATCTGATTTCAATGTATGCTTAGGTAGTGAAGGTTGTGTGACAACTGTTGCATAAATCTTGGAAGGTCACCAAAGGAGCCCTAGTAATAGCAAAAGGTGAAAAGGTTGGTACATTGTATTTATGCAATGGTATTTCTAACTCGTTAATGATTTAACTTCCAAAGGAGCGTATGCATCATTATGGAATCATAGGTCTCAGACACATGAGTGAGAAGGGATGAAGATTCTACCCAAGAAATTTTGCTTAAGCGGTTTGAAGAATGTTGATTTGATTTCGTGAAAATTGCATTTATGGAAAACAAAAGAGAGTCGATTTATCGCAGTTGGGAAAGAAAAGAAGAGCGAAAAATCGAGTTGCATACGTATGCATGGGGATCCGCTCGGTATCATCTCTCATGGCTCTCGCTATTATGTTACGTTTATCGATGATGCAACTAGAAAAACTTGGATTTATTGTATTCAAAATAACCGATGTATTTGATACTTTCAAGAAATGGAAAGCTTTGGTTGAGATTGAGACAAGAAAGGGTTGAAGTGTTCGCATCGACAATGGAGGTGGAATATTGCAACAAAGAGTTTGATAGGTACTTTTTAGAGCATGGAATTCATGGTGAGAGAAGATGAAGCATAATAACACCACAAGAAATGGTGTCGAAAGGACAACGAATAACTGCGATGCAAGGCATGAGATTGCATGATCGCTTTACAATTTTGGCGTATGTTATGATAATCGGCCGTTTATCTAATAAACATAGGGCTTTCAAGTTCCTTTCTGATGGTGGTATTCCGTAGAAGCATGATAGGTAAAAAGGTAAACTATTCTTTTTAAAAAGCCTTTGGTTGTGAGGCCTTTTGTCCATATTAATAAAGAAAATAGAACAAAGCTTCTGAGGCAAAATCAAAGAAATGTACCTTTATTGGATATGGTGTTATTGATTTTGGTTATCGCTTATATGATTATTAAAATAACAAAATCATTAGGAGCAAGAGAGATGAATATTCTAATGAAAAGGTTCTGTATAAGAATCCAAGGCAGAAAAGAAACAGAAAAATAAAGCAAGGAATACACTCGTTCGAAGAGATAATTGAAAAATTAAAGATGCTCAAAAACAATAATAACCAACAACCACAGCAGCAAGAACCGCCACAATGAAAGAACATGCACCTCAAACACCCTAGTGGTGTTAGAAGATCTACCAGATAAGTAGACCCTCCAACGACACTCTCCTTCATTATATTATTTTATCGTCGATCGATTTCGGTGGAACCTAATGTTATGAAGAAGAAATGCAGTGCTGAAAAGCAGGAAGAAGTGGGAGCTAGCCATGGAAGAAGAAATGGACTCTTACCACAAATCAGACTGGGGATTAGTCAGCTGTTCAGCAGTGTAAAACTACATTGCCGAATAAATGGGTTTACAAAGCCGAAGGAAGAAGATGGAGGAAAACAGAGGTACAAAGCTAGACTTGTGGTGAAGGGGTTTGCACAGAAGAAAATGATTTTGATGGAACATTTTCTCATGTTGTTAAGATGACTTCAATCAACACTATCTTAAGTTCAGAGCAACAGAAGATTTCCACATCTTGAATAGTTAGATGTAAAGACAACATTTCTCCATGATATTTGGAGGAAGAGATATACATGCAAAGAAATCCGTAAGCGATATGAGGTAAAGGGAAAGAAAAATAGGTGTGCAAAGTTAAATAAGAGTCAGATGGCTTAAAATAGGCTCCAAGGCAAAGTGGGTATCTAAAATTCTGACAAGTTTATGTCCGAACAAGGTTATACTAGATGTCACTATGATCATTGTGTTTATCCTAAAAAGAAAAAATGATGGCAAATTTATATTATATTATTATTGGTATGTAGATGACATGCTTGTTGGTAGGTCTAACATGGTGAAATAAATGTGCTCAAACAAAAATTTGGCAACCATTTTAAATGAAGGATTTGGGAGTCGCAAAACAAATTCTTGGTATGAGAATAACAACTGTAGATAGGAAAAATAAAAGTTAACACCGTCTCGTAATGAGTATACAAAAGGTGTTGGCAAGACGTAATATGCACAATGAAACCGCTAGTACACCTTTTTCTAGCCATTTCAAACTTAGTAAGGAGATGTGCCTGAAGACCCAATAAGACATAGATTATATGTCTAAAGTTACATATGCATCGCCAGCTTGGAAGCTTAATGTATGTAATGTCATTGGCACCTGAGTATTGCACATGCCGGGAGCTGTGGGCAGGTACATGAAAATCCAGAAAAGAACATTGGATGGCAAGAAAATGGATTCTCAAATATTTGAGAGGTACCACAAATCAAGCATTATGCTTCGTGGTTCAAACATTGCTCAGGGATATGTTGGATGCAGACATGGCAAAAGGACAGAGATACTGTGGGAGGGAGCACTAAAAGATATGTATTTTCATCATAGGTGTGAACAATCGTCAGCTTGGGTTTTAAAATCCAAAGTGTTGTTGCACTTTCAACAATGTATGAGTATATTGCCGCTACGTAGGCTAGTAAAGAAATGATTTGGTTACAAAGGTTTATGGATGAATGTAAGAAGTACATGATATGGGCACGTTATACAAAGTTGGATAGCCAAAGTGCCATTCATCTTGGCAAAGAACTTAGCATTTCATTCCAAAGACTAAACCCATACATCTCAAGTACCATCTCATACTAGTCATGATTGAAGATGGAGAGTTGAAGCTCTAAAATGATACATACGTAGCCGAATCCCGTAGATATGCTAACAAAAGTTGTAACCGTGGAGAAAATGAGAATGTGCTCGCTCAGTCTGGTCTTCAAGGATGATGATGAAGATGAGAAACAACTTTGTGTCCAAAGATATCATTGTCCAACAAATGAAGTAGCTATGATTTTCTACAATCACTTCAAGTGAGAGATCATGCCATGTGGAGCCTAATTTTCATCCCGATCTTAGATCCTTGCTTTAGCTAGATGTATACCCCAGAAAACTATACACCCTTAGAATAAAAGGGGGGACTCTGTCCCTCCCGCTAGGTCTCTGGGGCCGGGATCACTACTGGGGTCCAGGGGCCAATCCCCACGTGTTTCTGCGGTGCCGCTCCCGAAGCTAAAAAACAAAATGTAAAATTGCCTTGTAAAAGTATAGTACTTAGTCAATCCGTCGTTAATTAGGCACATCCGACGGTAGTTATGTTTAGCTTAGGTTTTTTGCCCTAGAAGGCAAATCCCTCTTTCTTGTATGAGGTATTGTATCATGGCCGTGTATTAATGGGGTATTTCTTCCGAGCAGAAATAGATGGGGAGACCGTGAGAGAGACGAGGATATTGCTGTGGACCGTCAGAGGTTTTGTCTCTTCATTTTGCCGGGATAATAGAAAGGAAGGATCGTCGTTCAGTAGGATTTAGCCCAACCGGGTGAACCACGAGGAGTCCATATAGTAGGTTCTTCCGGTTTTATGTGTTTAGTGTGCTTATATTTTCCACATATTTTATGTGTTGCATTGCTCCATAATATATAATTTTCTAACAGATAGAAGGCAATATCTATCACACCGGGCCAGATTTTCAGATTAGGCGATGTGTTAGAGAAGATGAGGTATTTGAGATCTTGAAGGCTTGTCATGAGGAACCCTGTGGAGGGCACTTATTGACAAAGGACAGATAAGGTGCATACTTATGTGGTACTACCGGCCAACTATATTCAGATGCCAAGAAGTTTGTGAAATGATGATAGCCGCCAAAGGATACTACTTCTCAAATCGTATGATATGCGCACATACCGTAGATAGTGATAAAACCATTTGAAAAATGGTCCCTAGACTTTGTTGGGCAAATTAATCCTTCATCGCATAAAAAATAATACATATTGGTTTGCATCGATTATGTCACAAATTGGGTTGAAGCAAAGGCACTAATTAGAGCAATATAGCAGGCTGTTTCAGACTTCCTGTTTGAATATATTTTTGTTCGCTTTGGGATACCCAGAGAGATAGTGACAGATGGGGGGCCTCAATTCACATATCATTTGATTAAGAAGCTGGTTGAAAAGTATGGAATTCATCACAAAATTACTTCACCGTATCACCTACAAGAAAATGGTCAAGTGGAAAGCACCAATAAAGTCATTGAGGGAATCTTAACAAAGACAGTATCCAAACACTGAAGAAATTGGGCCGAGAAACTTCCAAAGGTACTGTGGGCTTATAGAAAAACATGGAGGAATACTACAAGCTTCTCACCATATGAATTGGTGTATGGTAAGAATCCTCTATTCCACATAGAGTTTGAAATAGATACATTAAGAATATCATCAGCAGTGTCGATTCGAAGCCATACGAATACGTACAATAAAGACCTGAATCCACTCAATGAGTTGGAAGAGAAATGACTCTGATGCTATTCAATAGACAGAGATCATTCAAACAAAGAGTAGCCAGATGGCATGATGGGTTTATTGCAGAAAACGTTCCGAGAAGGAGATTGGGCTCTTTTGTATGATTCAAGGTTCAAGGATTTCAAAGGCAAGCTCTCTACACCAGATGGTTAGGTCCTTCCGAAGTGGACACAAACTTCTTCTGGCAATGGGACTATACAATTGGTCACCATCGATAAAAGCAAGACACCGTTACCGGTTAATGTGCACTGCCTAAGGTTATATCATCAACTCCGTTCAAGGAATCATTTGTTAACATTTTGGACTATGATCTTCATGTTAAATGTTAGCGGGGAACATTCTCCCCGCGCAATCGAAAATTGAATGCATTGCGAAAGAAATTAAAAACCAATTTAGTGGCAACCGTTATTTCCATAAGATATATATATATATATATATATATATATATATATATATATATATATAGAATAATAAAATATAAAATAATATATCCAATCCGTGAAAACCTCTTTCGAGTCGCAAAATACGTACAATTTGTAATGTACCGAAAGCCACCTCGTGCGCTCTGCTGTTCCATATTTTTCCCTAAACATCATCTTCTTCCCGATCCATTTTATAGGGATGATGGTATTCATTTGATTTTTCTTTGTACCAATTTCTCCTAATTATTATGTTTTTTTTTTAAGAATAATCTAAGGGATGAAGTTTAGACTATTACACATACAATGTATACCACGAATATTGTTTCTTATGTTTTCATCCCAACAGTACACTGAGCCAAAAAACACAACAACAAGAGCCAAGAACTATCACCGCTGCTAATTTTAAATCTTCCTCCACATCACCTCAGGTATGTCATTCAAAAGGTAACGTAATCATTTATGATTTGGTGATTATTGGTAAAAGTAATGATATTCCCGTGATGGCCGTGGGCAGCCATCACAATTAAGGCGGGGGAGGGGATATATCTTGAAATCATTGAAAAAAATCCATAGTCATAAGCCTCTATCAAATCTGCATGCACCCAATTAATAGCACAAATGCCAATGATGACTAAACCGTTGGAAAGAGTGTGTGTACTGTAACCCATTACTTTCCATAACCGGACATTTATGAAGAGTGGTGAGGTACGATTTGGTAATCCGTAAAATCTGTCACCTCCCATCAGCCTCCTCGACTGAAGCCTTGTATCCTCATTTCAAACTTGTCAATTGGGATAAGTAGAGACACCGAGAATAAGTAAGCAGTGTAGTGATATTACAGTGGGTTGAGCAGTAAGAATAGAATTCAGAAACAACAACAGGATGGGTGGAGCAGGGGTTAGGCATGAGCCAGATTCTGTGGATGCCTTGTAGAATTGTCCAGAAGCCTACCATATATTCAGAGACACCATATGGATTGAGTATTTCCAGAAGTTAGAAGGCTCAGACAAGGTAGTGGCAATCGAATTCGCTTAGAATTTTAACAACAATTAGATCTGAGTTAGGCGCCTGCAAGTTGAGGTGGCTGAAGAGGTAATTGCCTGAGTAACTACATTTCCAGTAGAGGGATGGAGGTTTTTTAACAGAAAAATCAATGACCCCTCCTTGAAAGAAGACTTCCTAGAAGGAGAAGTAAAACTGGATAAGAAAGGGAGAGGAATTGACAGATTGTCACTCCCTCAACCTTGGGCAGATGTCGCCTTGGGTTTAATGAAATATATCACTTGTGAGGGAAGATATACGATAGTCTTTAAATATCACTTCCCTCTACTTAATCACCTTCGACACCAACAAAATATTAATCTTCCATTCTAATTATTAGGGAACATCAAGAATACGACGACAGTAGTAAAGACAACATCACATGCGGAAGAATGTGTGACCAATCACAGACTCGTCAAATTTATCATGCTGGATTCCATAGGCCAGCAAGGAAATAATTGGGAATAATTCAAGCAAAAGAGGTCGAGGATGTTGGGAATGATACCATGACGAGGGAGGAAGTCGTGCTTAAACCTACACTCGGCCTACCAAAGTCAGAATTGGGAAAGAACCTACTGATGAACCAATTGGGGACAGAAGGCCAAAACAGAGGGTGAAAGTTAGCATACCCACAAAACCTTTGCCTACAGCCATAAAGCAGATAGAAGAAAAAGTATCAGAAGAAGAAAGGTGACCCTCCTCATCAGGTAAGGACGAAACTCATGTCCCGTTTTTAGAACTTGAAAATCTAAGAAAGGAAAATGAAGAATTGAAGCAAAGATTATATGAGGGGAAGGAAATATTGGTGTCTGTATGTACGACATGTTTTCAAGAACTAACAACGACAGGATATAAGGTCTGTGGGGAAAATATCAACCTAATGGAAACATAAATAGAAGACAGGAGGATGTTACACAATAACCTACTAAGGATACTGCTGTTACACAAGAACCAACAGTTAAAGCATAGCCCCCTATAATAATTGACCTAGAGACCGATAAACAAGAACTTGTGGAGGCCTCTCCTATTGTAGAAGAAACAAAAATGGACACAGAGGCTACTCTAGGTGGAAACGAAGGGGATGATACATAAGAACCCACTGAGGAAGTTGTTGTTACACAAGAACCAACAAGAGAGGTGGAACAACCCATTCACCGCAGGTCGTTACATCCATTATTGATGTTGATACTTAATGCGTACGTCGGGTCCCATCTTGGGATGGAGTTATGAGAAAATCTTGTTAATTTATAAATTATAGAAGTGGAAACATGAAGCAATCTCCCTTCAGGAGGGGACGATTTCGCTGAAAGAGCACAAAAGGGAGATAGACGCCCTACATGAAAGATGGATGAAAGAAGAGTTGAAGAAAGGATGGGAGAATTATAGGAATAAGGAAGCCCGCAAAACAAAGAGAGCACTTGTCGTCACATGCCAGCAGTTCGAGATCTTACCATAAACAAGCAAAAAATTCATGATCTCGTCCTCAATTTCTTGGGGTGCAGGCATCCTTCCCCATCCTATCCTATTTTTCTATGGGAACGTTACTTCCTGTTCTAGATGAAAGACGTTATGGAGGACAGACCATATTTATGTTCTTCCACTCGCACATTTTTA